>LPNX010268134.1:186342-381608 GCA_001517045.1 Pseudotsuga menziesii | reverse complement strand
CCCCTCCCCCCTCTCTCTCTCTCTCTTATATATATATTCCAACGGATTTTGAACTTTGAAATGAAATTCTTCTTTGAGGTACAACTCACTGGAATTTCGAAACTGTAAAGGCTAGAGAAACTCTGATAGAATAGGTATGACCACAAGTTTCCAGCTATTTTGGTATCATATTATGGGTATTGTAAAAAATACAGTTGTATTTTGTTTTAGAATGTTGAAGTCGTGCACATAGCACTTGAAGAATGTATTTTGAATTTTCATTATCAAAAATATAATAAATAGTTTTTTTTTCCATAAAAAAAAAAAGAAATGGCTAAAAATCGGTTCGGACAAAATGTTTGAAAAATATAACCAAAGGCTAGAACAAAACAAACTTAGCTCTAACACCAAATGAAATAAACAAAATTTGTTTCCCAATTACAAACAATAATCCAATTTTTAAATATCCAATTTAATGAGACATGTTATAGTCCACGTTGACAAAAATATAAGCAATGAATAAAAGATATGAGATGATATAATGACATAAGATTGTGTGTTTAAATAAACATTGATTTGTCATCATAGATAAATCAACATTACTTTTTATTTGGTCATTTCACTTCAATAATTTATTCATTCATTAATTATTATTATCATTACATCTGCTTTGGACATGTATATAGCATTTGGTTTATAATCAATTTGTATTGATTTTAAATTAGTTTGTAATTTTTCAAAGTTTTTAAAAGTTGTTTGAAAACTGAATATTATAAAAATTGAATTTTTTTTTATAAATTTTGTAAAACATAAAATTTATTTTCTAACTTGTAAGGGTGAATGAAATGACTATTATTATCTAGTTTAAAGTACAATTATTAGAAATAAAATAAATTTTGATTATGAATACTTTCATATTAAATCAACATTGCTGTAAAACTCAAAACTCCAAAAGTGTTTATAGCAATAAAATTAAATTGCAACCAGCGTTTTTTACAATTAAATATTTGTCTATTTATAGACCACTTCAATAATAACTTTTCATAATAAAATAAACATTGCTATAAAACTCAAAACTCCAAAAATATTTATACCAATAAAATTAAATTACAACCAACCTTTTTTACAATTAAATATTTGTCTATTTATACTCCACTTCACTAATAACTCTTCATAATAACTTATTTTTTTCATATTCAAACTTCATATCACCCATAATTAGAGTGGGTTATTATTAATGATTTGCCATATTTTTTTTATTCACTAAAAATTATGACATTCATGTAAGTATCATATACATATGGTCATAGGTTTTGAATTTGGGTGGAGACAACCACAACAGACTGCCCAACCTCCCAACCTTAAAAAAACCAAAAAAAACTAACTTACCAAATTTATTTACGATACTATGTCAATAATAGCATGGTACATTCACATATCATAAAGTCTAAAATGATATCTTATATACACTTTGTCTAAGTCATTTGCATAAACTTAAAAAGAAACGTAAGATGGGGAGAATGGACCATTGCGTGCACTGCGCGAGATGTGAGTGCGGCCATGACTGTTTCTGCCTTGTCTCAGGGGGACTTTCTTTTGCTCATGGCTCGGTTCTTTCCTCTCTCTGAGCTCCTAGGTACTCCTCCGCCTTTTTTATCTGTCCCTGTCTGTCTTGGTCTCCTTATTGTTTCTTGGAAGGTTTCCTTCCTCCGCTGTTTTGGGTCTTTGGTTGCTTTTTGGTTCTGTCTAGTAGAAGCTGTCTCACAGAGGGTGACGTTCTTGGAGTTCCTCCCCTTCCCAAGGGGACCAGTACTAACCAAGCAAAAAAGTGGGAATGGCTATGATTTTCTTCAGCTGCCTCTGTGTTTCAGGTGACTAGGGTTATTAACCCTTCATGTGTCTCTACGTCGATCTTGCCCTCGATTTCCTGCCTGCCTCAGTCAGCACGCGTATGGTCAACTTCTGGGGTTGCTCCGGTTTCCTCTGGGGAACTGGGGTTTAGTCCTTCTCTTCTCCAATTTCTGTGGTGATCATTGTCCGTGCTCCCTGTCTTTTTCTTTCCTTTGTTACTCTTTGTGGTTTTGTCAAACTAGAGGGTTTTTTGTTTGTGCTAAAGCTCCTTTTTTTTTCCTGTCAATCGGGGTTTGTCCTCTGGCCTTCTTCTGGGAGTGTTGGAAATGGAGTCCTTTCCGGGCACCATGTTGGGATTCCTGTTGGGGTTTGACTCTGTTCTTTCCCGGTTACTTGGATACCAGTGGTCTTTAGGGTTTTCTCCCTCCCTCTTCCATTTTCAATGGGGGGTTTGGGGTTCTTCACTGCCTTCCTTCCTGGCACGTTTCGGTTGACTTGTTGGGGGTTCTCATCATGGATGACATCAGGCCATCTTCTCGTCACCGTCGAAAGCGGAATGCCAAAGGTATTAAAACCCTTTTAGGAAAGTTTCACTACGTCCTCGGCCACGACATTTTTATGGACCGCGTGTCTTCCCTGTGCTCACGTGCCCTGATGGGTAGGCTGGAATACTATTGCCTGGGTAAGAAATCCTGGGTGGACTGGGCAACAGAACACTGGAAACCGTTGCTAACCTATATTTCGACCATGAGCTTACTCTCTAATGGATGGATTGTCTTCGTTTTTTTAGAAGCTGACCATGTTGCGGTCATTCTTGACTCGATTTGGCGTATTGGTCCTGGGTCTTTGGTTCTAGGGCGCTGGCATACCCATTTCGATCCTCTCAAGGAAAGGGCGACGAAGCGTCACCTCTGGGTTATTTTTCCTTCTCTTCCCTTTCCCCTCTGGAGTGAAAGTATTCTTGAGGGCATAGCTAACACTGTTGGTAGATTTGTTGTAGTTGACGATGATTTCCATCTCACTTTTGATAAAAGAATGGCTCGGGTGCTTGTGGAGATGGATGTCTCACATGGTTCACCAGCCGAGGTGGAGATTCTCTGCAAGGAGCGAATTTTGGTCCAAAAACTCGACTACCTTCATGTACCGTTCAGATGCAGTCATTGCCACGAAACGGGACATCTCCAGAGAATGTGCCCCCTTCTCCTGAACTATCATTCATGTACTAGCCAAGATGGTTCACCTGTCTTGTACTGTCCTTCTACTTCGTATGCACCGGTGCATCCAAAAAAATGGTATTTATTCCTAGTCTCTCTCTCTTTTTTAAGATGTATCGGATTCTCTACTTGAGGCTTTAAATGAATTGGACACTGCTCCTGTCTTAGCGTGTCCCTCTGATGTTGCTATTGTAGAAACCCCTCCTTTGGTTTCTTCAATCGTTCCAACTTCTCCCATACTCCCTTGCTATCAGGATTCTTTGCCCTGTCTGCCTCCTCCCCCCCTTACAAGCCCGCTTCCCTCTCCCCTTGTACCTTCTTTTACTTCCCTTGAGGATTTTTCGCCACTCCCTCCAATAACTTCCCCTCCTTCTCTTCTCCCCACGCCTCATAGTCCTGTAACTTCTCCCTCCTTCTCTGATCCCTCGCTCCAAAGATCCCTATTGATCTTCTCAGCAAAAACCCCCTCCTCCCCCTCTACCCTCCACTTGAACTCTATCTATTTCAAAAAACCGACTATCAGGAAAAAAAAAAGGACAAGCTGGAACCTTCGGGGGTCCTCTCTTCAGCCTCACCACCTGATACCCGTATCTCTATATGCATAAAAAATGTTGCAAGATGGAACCCACATCGGGGACTTAGAGCTTCGCCTCCCCTCCCTCTTATTCCCTAATGAAAATCCTATCCCTTAATGTTAGAGGTCTAGGAGGCAAGACCAAACAATGTTGCCTTCGGTCCCTTTTTCACTCGATTGCACTTGACATGATTCTCCTTCAGGAGACTATGTGTAGCTCTTACCCTGCTCTCCTTGCCTTCTCTAAGATTTTTCCCAGCTGGGAATTCTGTGCCATTAGTGCTTCTGGTCTCTCGAGGGGTTTACTTACGGCCTGGAACCCTCACCTGGTTAGATGTCGTGCCTTTGAGACTGTTGCTGGCGTCCTTGTCAGGGCTAACTTTCATGGTATGTCATTCCCAATAGCCATCCTCAATTGCTACGGTCCTTACTAGAATAGGGATATTTTATGGGAAAAGGCTCACATAGGGGGTCTTCTCAATACTCCTAATCTGATCCTAGGGGGGACCTTAAATTAACTCTGAGTGCCTCAGAGACCTGGGGTAAAAGAGCTGTCCTAGACCCACTTGCTTCACATTTCAAACTCCTTTTCGATTATGTCGGTCTTGTGGATGTTGCCCCTTCCAATGTTGGGCCCACTTGGAGAAATGGAAGGGCTGGGGAAGACGGGATCAGTAAAAGACTTGATCACTTCTTACTTTCTTCTTCTTTGATCCTGGCACTCAAGGTTCACCGTGTGTGGGGACATCTTGCTGAAATCTTTGATCATTTTCCTATCTGCCTTGAATGGAATAAATCGGTGGGGTCTTGTAACTTCCCTTTCAAATTCAATAGATCCTAGCTTACTGATCCGGATTTTAACCTTTGGGTCACCAAGAGATGGCCTGAGCTGATACCCTCATCTTTTGACAATGACTTGGACCTTCTCTCCCATAAGCTCCGACTTCTTAAGAAGGATGTAAAACTCTGGATCAAAGAAAAAGGAACCATTATGGAGTATGATTCTCTTAGGCTGGATGACGAAATTGGTGCCCTTCTCTCTGGTTCTTCCTCGGGTATCCTTTCCCATGAGGAACAGTCGACTCTGACTATGCTTAGATCCAAAAAAAAGAAGCTGTTGGATCATTACTTACTCACATGGCAACTTAAGAGTAGAGCTAAGTGGGCTCTGTATGGTGACTCAAACACCAAGTTCTTTCATGCACTGGCCTCAGGTAGAAGGAATCATAATGCTATATGGTCCTTAGAGGATGAAGATGGACACTGTGTTGAGGATGAGGTTGCTCTTAAGGAGCTGGGCCAAAGACATTTTACTCATATTTTTAATGATGATAAACAAACCTGCTTACTTGCCCAGCACAAAGTTGTCATGCTGTACCCCCCTATGATCGCTTCTGAGGAGGTCCATGGTCTCATTGATCCTGTCACTATGTCTGAGATTGAAGGTGCTTTGAGATCCTTCAAAAAGGATAGGAGCCCAGGTCCTGATGGCTAGCTTGTTGAATTCTTTAAACACTTCTTAGACCTGTTGGGTAAGGATTTACTATTTGCTGTTGAGTGCGCAAGGTATTCTGGTAGAATTACTCCCTCTCTGAACTCCACTTTCCTTGCCTTGATTCCTAAAAAGGATAAGCCCGTAACATTTGCTGCTTTCGACCTATCTCACTGTGTAATCTGATGTATAAGCTAATCTCCAAGATTATTGCTGTAAGATTAAATCCTTTTCTGGACTCCCATATATCTAGGGAACAATATGGATTCCTAAAAAATTATCAAATTGTTGAACCCATAGGCATTACACAAGAGACTCTCCATTCTGTGAAAACCAAGAACACTTGTGCTCTCATTCTTAAGCTGGATTTGGTGAAAGCTTTTGACAGAGTTAATTGGTCTTACATTAGACTCATTCTGATCCAGATTGGGGTGCCACTCTTGGGAGTCAACTAGATAATGGGTTGCCTTACTTCAGCAAATTTTGCAGTGTTGATTAATGGTACTCCCTCTAAGTTCTTCAGTGCCTCTAGAGGAATCAGACAAGGCTGTCCTTTGTCCCCCTTGCTATTCATTCTTGTAATTGAAGGTCTCATTCTATTGATCACTGATGCTAGGGAGAATGGTCTCATTAGAGGCATAAAAATATATTCTGCTCTTGCCCTTACACACCTCCTCTTTGTGGATGATGTTATTCTGCTTGGAACTAGCACCTTGCTTGAATGGATTGCTTTTGAAGTTATATTAAGTAACTTCTGCAAGTCTTCTAGGATGAGTATCGGTGTGGACAAATCAGGCTTCCTCTACAATAATGTGGATGATGATATTATTTCCGACATTTCCAGGGTTATGCCTTACAAAATGGATCCTATATCCACCGGTTTTAAGTATCTTGGTTATTTTCTTAAACCTCTGGGGTACAAGGTCAATGATTGGAATTGGTTAATTCAGAAATTTGAAAATAGAATTTTTCATTGGTCTCATAAGTATCTCTCTCTTGGTGGTCGTTTGATCCTTGTTCAAGCTGTTTTATCTAGTCTCCCGGTTTACTGGCTGGGCCTTGCACCTATTCCTATTTTTGTCTTAAAAAAGCTCAGAAGTTTAACCTTTGCTTTTTCATGGGGCTCTATTGGGGACAAACGCAGGTACCATTTGTCAAATTGGAAGCACCTTTCCTGGCCTAAAGAGAATGGTGGCTGGGGTATCAAAAATCTCCATTGGTTCAGTATAGAATTGAGATTAAAAAAAATTGGATGGTTCTACAAAACAATGGTCTGTGGCATCAGGTATTAATTTGTAATTACCTAAAGAATCATTCGGTGGTGGCATGGCTTAGAGGCAAAAACTTTATTGTACATGGTGCTTCAGTGATATGGAAAGGGTTCCTGCACACACTTTCATGGCTGGGAAAGTGCTTAGCCTGGCAAGTGGGTAATGGGAAAGAAATCCTCGTGGGCATTGATCCGATTATCGGAATGCACTCATCTTCAGTACTACCTACAGGGCTCAGAGATTACTTAGAGGACCTGGGTATCTCAACTCTCTCTCATGCACACAATATTCTCCCGGGTCTGCATCACTATTGGTATACGATCGAGGATTTATGTGTTGCAGGGGAGTGGAAAATTGCATGGGATAATTATACAAGAGGCCTGGAACATGGTAGGATCCAGCTCAGTACTCAGTCTGACTCCTTAGTATGGGATCATAACAAATCTAATGGTTCTGTATCTGCTAAGTTGGTTTATGACTTTATTGTACAATCTTCATCTCCCCCGACTAGCAACAAATTACATGCCCTTATTTGGTCTGGCATTCTCCCCCAAAAAATTTGTTGTTTTGTCTGGATGACTTTGGCAAATAAAATACTTGCTTGGGACAATCTCCAGAAGAGAGGCTGGATCGGGCCCGACTTATGTGCACTCCATTCTCCCCCAAAAAATTTGTTGTTTTGTCTGGATGACTTTGGCAAATAAAATACTTGCTTGGGACAATCTCCAGAAGAGAGGCTGGATCGGGCCCGACTTATGTGCACTCTGTGGCTCGGGGGAAGATAGTGTTCAACATATTTTTCTTCTTGCTCTGTCTGGAAGAATGTTTTTGTTCACCTGAGTGATCAGCACCACTTCTTTATTCCCCACCAGTGCGATAATCTCAGTACTTTCTTGGGTAACTAGATAGCCAGTTTTTCTAGACATTCGCTCTACTGCTACCTTCCTTTTTTTGCTATTTGGGCTATCTAGAAAGCAAGGAATCTTGTTATTTTTGAAGCAAAAAAGTTATCTATCCTGAGCTTACTTCATCAGATTGCATACTATTCCCAGATGTATTGGCCATCCGGTTTAAAGGTAAAAAATCCTAGAGCCTATGGTTCAGGCCCTATTCTTGTCCTCCCCTATGGTTTTTTTGATGGGGCAGCTGCTAGTAACATTGGAGGAGTCAGTTTCTGCTTATTCCTGAATGAGTCTCATTCATATGAGTTTGCTATGGGGACTGGTACTTTTACTAACACCAAAGCTGAACTGATTGCACTTTGGGCTCTACTGCATGTTACTCAGATGATGGGGATTCCTACACTAAACATTTTTTGTGACTCTGCAGTCATCATAAATTGGGCAAAGGGTACTGCTCCCTTGAATCTGCCAGATCTCAGTCATTGGTGTAGGGATACAAGAAGCCTCAGCACTTGTTTCCTTCACCTGTCTTTTAGTCATACTTACCATGAACACAACTAGCTCGCAGACAGACTATCAAAATCTGCCCTGTCTTTGGCTCCTGGATGTGGTAGATATTCTGAATTTCTTGATGGCCTTTTGGCCTCTCATGACACTTTCCAGCTCTTTTGAGCTCGGTGCAGGAGCTTGTTCTCCTTTTATTTTTGCACCTCTTTGGATGATTTTGGAGCGGGCACTTTTTGATAGCATCTCTATGCTCTTGTGTTCACGGTTTGTTATGGCTAAGTGGGACATAATTCTCCTTTTTTCTCTAACTGGAATTATATTATTGGTTGAAAAGTACGTTGATCTCCCCCTTGGTAGCTCTTATGAGTTGAGACTCATTCCAGGTTTTTAGCTGAAATGAACTTTCTCTATGACCTTGCTGGATTGTAACCCTATGACAGGGATGGCACATCAGATGCCCTTTGATTCTATATATTGAATAACAAAGATATGCTTTTTTCTTTCTAAAAAAAAGAAGTCTAAAATGATACAATTAAGGTTGATTGATATTATCATAGTCATAACTAATTATGAATTTAAAATTAATCCTCAATCATGGATTTTCTACACGTTTTAAACTTTTTTTGAATTTTTAATATTTAATAAAAAAATATTTTATGAAAAACTAAGGATCACATCTATCCCACCAATTCGATGACATGAGTGAATTTCACATGCATACATAGAACAACGTAATTTATCATGCAATCTTTGACACCATATTGTATATCATACAATCTTCGACACAGATGTGATAATTCTAAGACGAAGAGGAATTAAAATATCGCTTTGCATATAATTGTGAAAACAAATATATAATGTTTTAAGGATTACATGAATTCTCTAAATTATAATATAATTTTAGTTTTTCTAATTATTATTTTAAAATATTTAATAATTTTATCAGTATTTAATAATATCATTATAATATTTTAATTTTTTGAACGCAGATCTTGATTCAGCAGGTTGATCGTACATGCCCAGCCGATCTTGATCCAGCACAAGGATCGTGCATGCATGCCCAAGCGTTGTTGCTCAGAAGCAAATATGCTTGTGTGTGGTGCAATCTCTGCTACCTCACGCAGCCTGAAATTTGTGATCAGATCCGTAGCATGGTCAGCTGAGTTAGCTTCGGGATCTGTCTGGGAAACGATGGATCCTCCCCCGGATCTGAGCCCAGAGGAGCGTCAAAGACTTTTAGATAAAGATTTCAAGAATTTGGTGGCTACAACTTCTCCCCCACCTATGCTCGTCTTAGGATCCAGTGATGTGAACTTCGTGAAGCGAGTAGCCGCCCCTAAGATCCAGATCACGTCAGCAGCTTCAAGACTAAAAGTCCTAGCTTTGAGTGAGAAAGGTCTGATAGGTCAGTTCACGGGAATCTAGCCTTCGCCAAAGACTATGGAGGTCTGGATAAATAAGAACTGGATGCCCTTGATATCTAGGGGTATGCAACACTTCTTATGCGGAAAGGGTTTCTTCTCCTTCTTATTTGAAACCAAAGCTGACAAAGATCTTATCTTCAGGAGCGGTCCCTATTTCATGGGTCCTCATGGTTTATATCTAAACCGATGGAGCTTATCATTCGATCCAGAAAAGGACATGCCATCTGCGGTCCTGGTCTGGGTTCGCCTCCCACATCTGCCCCTGCATTGCTATAATGATGAAACACCACAAGCAATAGGGAACTCTCTTGATAAATACATTGACAAAGAAAAACCAAAGGGATCTTTGTTTTCTTGTGCAAGGATCTGTGTTGAAGTAGATTTGGAGAAAGGCCTGCCAAAGGCAGTAAACTTATTCATAGACAGATGGAAACACATGCAAAAAGTAGATTACGAGCAACTACCGTTTAAGTGCAAGAAGTGCCATGAGTATGGACACTTGGTAAAAACTGTCAAAAGGTGGTTCAAGAAATCTTGGGAAAAAACCAAGAGGAAGACTAGCAACAATAAAAAGGGAAGAAAAACTCCTCTAGCAACAAGTGAGGTACAACAAAAGACTAGCAAGGAAAAGCCCAAAGAAATAGAAAAAAGTCTCGACCAATAACCAATTCGAGGCACTACTCATGGAAGAAGGTCAGATTCCCCCTTTGGAAATAATAACAGATAAAATAGAAGAAGAAGAAGCCCATGCAACCACGAGTATCCCTTCTTTGTCTCCCAAAAATGAAAGGAGTGAAAAGGCTCTGGAAGGGTCTACAACACCAGGGGTAACCTGGGTAGAGATGGTAAAAAATAGCAGAGTCACGTCGCAAGGATACTCCCCAGAGTGGTTGTCTTCACAAGGATCACATGAAACGCACGAAGTAGCTTTGCAGCCAACCGCAAGAGAAAGGAAGTCACAAAGATAACTAAGAGAGCAAGAAGCGGAAAGAGAGATGGAGCTAGGGAGGCAGAGAATTCTTGAGGAAATGAAGCTCCTCCAGAACACTAAAAATCTAGGAGGGGCAAGAACAGATGACAGATCCCGGGCAGGATCTCTATCAGTTAAGAAATGTTAAAAACCGTCTCTTGGAATTGCAGGGATCTGGGAGGCTTAAGAAAAGTAGAAGCAATAAAGGAGATAATCAAATCTAAGAAGCTAGACATATTGTTGCTCCAAGAGAAAAAAAAAATGCCAAACGTGGAGGCTATGGCACTTTCATGTCGTTTTCAGAAAAACAGGAAAGGCAAAGCCATAAGTTCCAAAGGAGCATCTAGGGGAATAGTCACCATCTTCTCAAGTAAATTCTTGGTGAAATCAATCAGGGAAAGCCATCACTGGATTTTGACAGAAATTCAAGAAAAGGAGGACCTAACCCCGTTATACATCTGTAATGTATATGAGCCAACACACTACAGGGACAAGACAACATTCTGGGAAGATCTCAACAATTTCAAGGAGGAGATGCATGGGAAAGATCTCATCATTGTCGAGGACTTCAATACCACTAGGTCATAGTGTGAGAAGCGAGGAGGAACAAAGGCTAGGGACCCCTTCGGTGAGAAGATGGAGAACTTGATGGTGAATCTAGATTTGCTGGACATCCCACTGAGGAATGAAAAGTACACCTGGAGCGATAGAAGAACTAGAATTGGGAACGTAGCGTCAAGGCTGGACAGATTTTTGGTAAGCTCCACCTTCGAGCAGAAATATCTCCTCCCTACCTCTCTTGCTCTCCCTTCAGCAATGTCAGACCACAAACCATTAGCTTTGATTTTATCCTCGCCAGTCAATCTCGGGCCCATCCCCTTCAGATTCAACCCGATCTGGCTGCATGATGTCAAAATTACGGAGTTAATCCAAAGGGAGTGGAACCTCCAACACTTTGGATCCCCCAGTTACATTTGGGAGTCAAAACTTAGGATAGAGAAATATGCCTTAAAGAAATGGGCGAAGGAAGACTTTGAGGAACCAAACAAGCAAAAAATCAAACTACAAAGGAAATTAGCAGGTATGCAATACATAATGGAAGTAGAAAAGGTGTCTCCAGAGCATCTGAAGTAGGAGAAAGAGCTAAACATCATAATTCTAAAGGTTGCAAGATAGATAGAAGAGGGATGGAGAATTAAATCCAGGTAGACGTGGTTGAAGGGTGGAGACAACAATACTGAGCACTTTCACAAGCAAACCAAGGTGCAACAAAGTTATAATGCCATAAAGGAGCTGAAGGATAATCATGGAAACAAGATAACATGGTAGGAAGATCTTAAGGATCACACCTACAGTCATTATCAAGAGCTATATGCAGATACGGGTGAGACAGATCCAGAAGCACAAATGGATTTACTCCATGGTATACCATCGCTCATAAAAGATGTAAAAAAATGGGAGCTGGCAAAACCCATCATGGAATACGAGATAAGAAATGCAATCTGGTCACTCCATGCTGATAAAGTACCGAGGCCGGATGGTTTCACAATTAATTTTTACAAAGCAACCTAGGATATAATAAAAGAATATCTGAAAAAAATGCTAAACTGGACAAGGAAAAAAGATAAGATTGGTGGGGCAACTAACAAATCCTTCATGGCTTTGACACCAAAAGAAAAGAATCATTTAATGCTTGATAGATTTAGACCAATCTCATTATGCAACACTTCTTATAAAATCCTGTCAAAAATTTTGGCCTCGAGAATGAAAAGCATCATGGGTCGTCTCATCTCATATTCCCAAGGAGGTTTCGTAGAAGGGCGCCATATTCTAGACAACATCATCTGTCATGTCCCCAATTTTGGCCTAATAGACCAAGGTCACCTAAGAAGAATTTAGAAAATTATTAATGGTGACGTAATAATTACCCAAGGCATGGTTTCTGCTGTTCTATAGTATTTTTCTATGGTATGAGCAAAAAGTAAATAATAGAACATGGTTTTCATTGGCCCATGGTATTTACCCATGGTATTGGAGTCTTTTCAAGGATAAAAGGCGGCAGAGGCAAAGGAAAAAGGCATGCTTGAATATTTGGAGATTTGTTCTTGAATATTTGGAGATTTGTTCTTGAGACCGTCTAGGGGTTAGCCTAGAGTTTTCGTTTGGGGTTGGCAAACTCCATCCATCCATTCTGGTCTAGTTTCGGTGGTGTGACGGACCCACCCTAGCTGGACAAAGGGGGAGGATCCATTCAGGGTCTTCATTGGAGCTTCATCATCTGGGTTGGCATCACCTTTCAGGTTCTTGTTGGATGTATTTTGGTAGCTAATATCACAGCCATAGTTATTGTACTGTTTACTCTTTGTTATTAATAATAAAGGTGCCAATATTATCTCTGCATTGTGATGTGTTATGGAATGTGTCAAAGTGTTTGATGAAATGTCTATGAGAATACATGTTGCTGGTAAAAGTTATAAATCAATGTAAAATTGATTAAGGTTGACAAATTCATAGATTTTGTGATCATCCCGGATCGGGGATATTACATCATCATAGTTCAGTAATCAATACACTCCAGCGTGGAAAGGAAGCAACAAGGTATGGCCATTAAACTGGATATGGCAAATGCATTTGATAGGGCAAATCATTTTTTCTTCTCTTTGAAGTCACGTCTTGTTAGAAAACAGGACCGCAGAGTAATAACAGATATATAGTTAAATCATTAACAAGATGCAAAACACATTAAAACATTACAGAGAGACACAGATATAACATGGTTCACCGAAATGATGGGCTACGTCCACAAAGAAATTGCTAGTCCTTTTATTACAGTCCAAAAAGGTGAAGGGATACAACCTGCAACAAAATCGTTGCACTTCCTCTTCACGCCCTCACAGTCTCTCTTCTAATACAATACAATACCACACACAGTCGTGTTACAATGCTTTCTTTTATAGGGGAAATACAATGGGAAAATTCTAGGGTTAACCCAATACCATGGGATCGCAAAATTGTTGGCCAACACATATCCCAAAAAAAATTCTCGGGGCCGCTGCCCCCGAACCCCCCTTTTTTGGTGCGCTACCCTGAACCCCAAGGCAGGGGGAATGAGTGTACAATACACCTGGGGTACAAACACAACTAAATAATATCTCTAGATCTGGAAGATTAGGCTCCACAACCAACAATCTCCCACTTGGAGACTGATCACAGCAACTCCACTGCTATTGCACTTGTTGGACTATTCTCTGGACCTTGGACTTGGCAAATTTCTTATTTTCACCTTCATGCTTGAAGGCCAATAGAAACCGAGCAGGAACTCAGTTTCTCTCTGGTTACTCCCTTTGTCAACATGTCTGCAGGATTCTGGCTAATGTGAATCTTTTCCAGTTTTAACAGTTCTTCATCTAGAACAGATCTTATGAAGTGGTACTTGAGTTGTATATGTTTAGTCCTCGAATGAAAGGCTGAGTTCTTTGCAAGATGAATGGCACTTTGACTATCACTGTACAACCTACTATTCTCCTGCTTCTTACCCAATTCTTCCATGAACCTCTGTAACCAAATCATCTCCTTACTAGCCTCTGTAGCAGCAACATACTCTGCTTCCGTTGTTGAAAGTGCAACAACCTGTTGCAGTTTTGAAATCCAACTTACTGTTGTTCCACCCACAGTAAACACAAACACTGTGGTACTCCTCCTCCTGTCTTTATCACCAACCATATCTACATCAACACATCCCTGTAGAACAGTGTCTAAACCTCCAAAACATAATGCATGAGAAGTGGTACCTCTCAAATACCTGAGAATACACTGTACTGCTTTCCAATGCTCTTTACCTGGATTATTCATATACCTGTACACAACTACCATTGCATGTGCAATATCTGGTCTTGTGCACACCATGGCATACATCAAGCTTCCAACCGCTGATGAATAGGGAATCTTGGACATGTAATCTATCTCTTCCTATGTCTTTGGACACATATCCTTGCTTAGTTTGAAATGGATGGCCAAAGGTGTACTGACTGGTTTTGCATTCTGCACTCTAAACCTCTACAACACCTTTTCTATGTACTCACCTTGAGACAACGTCAATTTGCAATTTTTCTTGTCTCTTGTTATTCTCATACCAATGATTTGCTTTGCAGCACCCAAATCCTTCATCGTAAATGAATTAGCTAGTTTTCTTTTGAGCACATTTATATCCTGCATGTTAGACCCTGCAACAAGCATGTCATCCACATACAATAATAAGATAATATATCTTTTGTTATCTAGCCTCTCGAAATAAACACAGTGGTCAGAATGACATCTATCATAACCTTGTTCTATCATAAACTTATCAAATTTTAAATACCACTGCCTTGGAGCTTGTTTCAGGCCATACAAGCTCTTCTCCAACCTGCAAACCAAATTCTCCTTCCCTTTGACCCCATACCCTTGTGGCTGCTGCATATAAATCTCTTCCTCCAAATCCCCATGGAGAAAGGCTGTTTTTACATCTAACTGTTCAAGATGCAAATCTTCTACCGCCACTAGACTTAAAATAGTTCTAATTGAAGTCATTTTAACAACAGGAGAAAATATTTCATCAAAGTCTATACCTTTCTTTTGTGCAAACCCCTTTATAACAAGTCTAGCCTTGTACCGCTTCTTTCCTCCATCTTCTTCCTTCAACCTGTAAACCCATTTATTCTGTAATGCCCTTTTTTTCTGCAAGCAACTTAACCAGATCCCAAGTCTGGTTTCTTACCAATGAGTCCATCTCCTCATCCATGCCTTGCTCCCACTTCTTTCTAGTTTCTACCTGCATTGCTTCTTCAAAACATTCGGGTTCACTAGAATAAGTCATCAATAAATAATACAGTGTCATTAGGGGGTCTAAGTGGTAGATTTTCTTACATTTGCAGGAGTTTAAGGTACCTCCTGTTGCTCTTGATTTTTCGATGCCTTTGGAGCAGGAGTTTAAGGTACCTCCTGTTGCTCTTGATTTTTCGATGCCTTTGGAACTTCATTTTCTTTGATTTCATCAAGCAGTGTGTACTCTGTGTTTTCCTTTTCTTCTTTCTTTCCCTGCAACTGATCTTTGTACATGAACTTTTCATTGAATACTACATCTCTACTCCTAATGATTTTGCGATTTTTAACCCCGTATCCAATAAAGGTACATTTCTTGGATTTAGCCTCAAGCTTTGTTCTATCATCTTTATCAATATGGACAAATGCTTCACAACCAAAGTTCTCATAAGTGAGTATTTTACTTGTTTACCTGTCCATGCTTCCTCTTGAATGCCACCATCCAAAGCACTTGAAGGCCCTCTGTTTATTAAATAAACATCAGTGTTTACATCATCAGCCCAAAACTGTAAGGGAAACCCTGCATGCAATCTCATACACCTTGCATGCTCCATGATCGTTCTGTTCATCCTTTTTGACACACCATTTTCTTGGGGTGTTCCAGGGACTGTCTTCTCTCTGCGAATCCCATTGTGTGAACAGTAAATATCAAACTCCTTTCTGCAGTACTCCCCTCCATTATCAGATCTGAGAAATTTCAACCTTTTTCCTGTCTCATTCTCAACCAAAGCTTTCCACTTCTTAAAAGTATCAAACACATCAGATTTTTGTCTAATGCAATAAACCCAAGTTTTTCTAGTTGCATCATCAATAAAAGTAACATAATAACAAGAGCCACCAAGAGGTTGTACCTGAGCTGGTCCCCATACATCTGTATGGACAAGCTCTAACTTTTCACTCTTCTTTTATTTCCCAACCCTGAGAAATCTAACTCTCTTATGTTTTCCATAAACATAGTTCTCACAGAATTCCAAACTTACCTGCTTCAAATGTGGAAGCAGTTTCCTTGAGTGGAGAATCTGCATCCCCTTCTCACTCATGTGGCCAAGCCTATGATGCCACAACGCCGCACCTATTTCTGTGGAAGCTATAGAGATAGAATAATTAGTATTATTAGGACATAAATATAACGTACCTACCCTATCTCCTTTTTCTATTACCAGTGATCCTTTAGTGATCTTCCACAACGTTTCTCCAAACGTATACAAACAACCGCTATCTCCCAACTACCCTGTTGAGATCAGATTTCTTTTCATAGTAGGAATGTGCCTTACATCCTTTAGCAGCCAATCACTTCCATTATTTAACTTAATTCGTACCTTACCCTTTCCAACAATTTTACATGGTTCATCACCCCCCAATAACACATGCCCAAAATCACCTTGAACATAATCATGAAAGAATTTCCTATGGGGTGTAGCATGACATGAAGCCCGTGAATCTACTACCTAGTAATCACTAGTATTATCTAATGCAAGAATCAAAGCATCTTGTAACACATCACCTGCTACATTCACTTCCTGAGTAGTCTCTTGATGTCTGTCTCCTTTCTTCTTTGGATCTCTGCAGTCTTTCTTCATATGTCCTTTCTTACCACAGTTCCAACACTCTATTTTTCCAACTCTAGACTTGGATCTGCCCTTTTTAGACTTGCCACGATTTCCTAGGCTCCTTCCTCTCTCGCTTTGTCTCCCTCTGCTCTCCATGGTCAACGCATTACCTGATGTCTCACCTGTGATTTTTCTTCGCATTTCCTCGCTAAGAATAACACCAACAACATCATCAAACTTAAGAGTGTTTGAACTAGGGACATAGTTACTTACAGCCATGACCAAGCTATTCCAGCTTTCTGGCAATGAGCACAAGATTAGAATAGCCCTAACCTCATCATCAAAGTTCACTTTTATAGAACTTAACTGATTGGTAAGTGTATTAAATTCATTTAAATGGTCAGCAACAGATCCACCTTTCGACATCTTCATATTAAATAAATGCTTAATTAAAAATACCTTGTTAGAAGCCGGGGGTTTTTCGTAGAGCTTACTCAATGCGCTCATCACACCCTCTGTTGTTTTTTCTTTCGAAATATTGAAGGCCACCAATGAAGCCAGGCATAGCCGTATTGTTCCCAGTGCCTTTCTGTCAAGAACCTCCCATTCTTCATCCTTCATAGCTGCCGACTGTTTTGCTTTTCCGCCCAACGACAGGTACAAATCCTTCTGGTACAGATAGTCCTCCATTTGCATCTTCCATAACTGATAGTTTTGGCCGTTAAATTTCTCAACCCTAAACTTTCCTTCTTCTGCCATTGCTCCCACTCGAACTAGGAACCCTTCTTTCTTGCGAGTTTACCAACCAAATAGACCTTTTGGCTTTGATACCAATTGTTAGAAAATAGGACCGTAGAGCAATAACAGATATACAGTTAAATCATTAACAAGATGCAAAACACATTAAAATATTACAGAGAGACACACATATAACTTGGTTCACCCAAACGATGGGCTACGTCCACAAAGAAATTGCCAATCCTTTTATTACAGTCTAGAAAGGTGAAGGGATACAATCTGCAGCAAAACCACTACACTTCCTCTTCATGCCCTCACAGTCTTTCTTCCAATACAATACAATACCACACACAGTCATGTTACAATGCTTTCTTTTATAGGGGAAATACAATGGGAAAATTCTAGGGTTAACCCAATACCATGGGTTTGCAAAAATGTTGGCCAACACATATCCCAAAAAAATTTCTCGGGGGCTCCGCCCCCGAACTCCAAGGCAGGGGGAATGAGTGTCCAGTACACCTGGGTTACAAACACAAATGAATAATATCTCTGGATATGGAAGATTATGCTCAACAACCAACATGTCTAAGTTTGGATTTTCCTAAAGATTTGTAATATGGGTAAAAGCTTGTATAAGTAGGTCATGGATCGCACCATTAGTAAATGGTAGCCCTCCAAATTCTTTCAGGCAACCAGGGGGCTCCGGCAAGGATGTCCGATGTCCCCATTTATCTACCTCTTGGTGGTTGAAGCTAGGAGTAGAAAGCTACAACTTTTGCAGGAGTATGGAAATCTGAAAGGCTTGAAGATAGCCAGAGGAGTGAAAGCTGCCAACCATGCGCAATTTTTTGATGACACCATTCTGCTAGGAGGAGCATCTATCACAAATGCACGGAGATTCAACTCAATCCTGTCCACTTTACTCAAAGGAACTGATGGAAAAATAAATCCAAGTCCAAAGTTTATGATTGGAATTGCCCCCCCTAGAACGTTGGCAAAGATAACAAGGACCCTTGGTTTTGCAGGAAATGCAACTTGGAATTCCTTCAATTACCTTGGGATCCCAATTTTCAAAGGGAAAAAAAGGGTTCCTAACTGGCAAGGAATGATAGATCGTACCAAGAACAAAATCAACTCATGGGGGACAAGGTGGCTTAATCCGGCTGGAAAGATCACCCTTATCAATTCCATCCTTTCTGCCTATCCCATTTACTCTTGCCTGATCTCTCTTGCTCCAAAAAAATTATGAAATACTTTGCAAGAGAAATCATAAGATTTCTATGGCAAGGAGGAAAATCAGACAACCTTAAAAAATTTCATTTGGTAAATTGGGAGACTATTTGCAAACCAAAAGTATATGGAGCTAAAATTCTCTAGAGAATTGTAACTGGAAAAGGAGCATGGTGGAAAGAAACAATCCAAAAAAAATATCTGACAGGCACCAGAAAGAGATGCCTGGACAACATTTGCATGGATAGGAAAGGCTCGTCGATTTGGGAGCTATGTAAAAACGTTGCAGACATCCTAATAGAGAAGTTGAAATGGACTCTAGGTAACAGCAAGGCTATCAAAACTTGGACTGATCACTGTGCATCCGTTTCACCCGTCATTTTAATGCAGGAGTTTCTAGACTTAAGGAAGAGATTGGCAGGCATGAATATCCACACACTATACGATCTCTCTGATTGGGTGAGTAACGAGAGGTGGTCTGGGTGGCTCGATTTGGAGATTGACCAACTCAATGCTGATTACAATGCTCTCATCATGGTGATGCCAACACCAATCCATCGTGCGCTGAAGGATGCACGTTGTTGGGGAAAATAAGGGTTATTCAGTGAAGGCAGGTTACAAAGTGGTGGATGTGGGCTACAACAACAACAACAATAACAGGAAATGGAAGAAGATCTGGAATAAGGATGGTCTACCCAAAATCAACGTGTTCTTCTGAATACTCGGCCATCGCAAAACTCTAACACTAGACAATCTAAGAAAGAGAGGAATGGAAGGCCCGCTCAGATGTATTCTCTGCAAAGAGTCTGAGGAATCTCTAGAACACCTTTTTTTAGAATGCAAATTCTCTAGGGAGGTGTGGCACCAAGCCTACAAGGATCTGTAATTCGAATTGACATTGACAACAAATTGGGATGATCTTTTTGCTTGCTGGAAGGACTACTACCAAGGATCACTCCTCAACAAACCGAACTTGAGAAATAAGGAGATCTTCGAGGGGGGGAAAACAGTCCGGGTAAAGTTGTGGCAACTGCAAAAGTGCTTTGGGTGGAAGTTTTATGCATGAGGGGAATGCACATAATCAACAAGGAATCATTGACAGTAGAAGAAAGAGATTGGGTCTCCGAATTGCTAGTTCTCCTACCACATCTGCCATGGACTCAACCAAAAAAAAATTCAATTTTGCAATCTTGGCAAATAAGAATGAATTAAGAAGAATTCAAATGTTAGTGGAAGAATTTGAACTGCAGCTCTTTATTCTTTGACGATGACTCGAAAGGCAATCCGGGGATGGCAGGAGCGGGGGAAGTCTATTTCAATTCTGAAGGAATCGAGTTGAAAGAGTATGCTTGGGGAATCGACATGAAGACTAACAATGGGGCGGAATGGTTAGCTTTAATAAAAGGACTGGAGCTAGCAAGGAAAGAAGGCATTGAGGAACTGGTGGTCTTCGGAGACTCGTGCATGGTTATTGGAGAAGCAAGGAAACTAGTAAGGAACCGAAAGAGCCCAGTCACCAAGACTCACCATCTTTTAAAATGCACGGTAAATGATTATAAAGCCATCAACTTCCTTCATGTATTGAGATAAATTAATAAACAAGTCGATAACATGGGCAATAAGGGAGTGGATCTAGAGTGCGGAAACTTGTTATGTGATCAACAAAATTATGAGAGAAATTGGATCCCTTTATAGTGAACATTTCCTTCTCATCCTTTGAATGTCCTGCTTTTGTATCCTCCTGCTTGGGTAGTTTATAAGGAGTTTAAGCACTCATTGAATAGGAAATGGCGATGAAAAAAATAGAATGGAAAATGAAGCACAAGGAGGCATGGACTTGGTCTTCCTCTGGGAGCAGTCTGTGTCCAGCCTATTGTAATATTTAATTATTCATTTTTTATAAAAAGTTCCTCAATCGTTTATGTTAAAAAATTCATCATAATACTATAAAATATATTTCATTAATTCTATAAAAATTGGCTTGTTTTACAATTCAAAATTCTTATAATAATGATTATCTATATTTACAGTGACTTAGTGATCTTCATTTAATGAGTTTGAATTGGGAACAAGCTGACACCAATATTAGTGACAACGGTTTGAGCTAACCTCTTAGACCAAGTAAAAAACTCATAAATGAAATTAGACCATGCAGTCTAAAAGAAAATGATTTTCATCCTCTATTTTATTTATTTACACGTCTTATATATTTTTTTGCTTAATTTAATTATTTTTCAATGCTTTGGATCACTATGAAGCTCTTGAAAATTCATCCTTGTTTTCGCACTTTTTTAAGCCAATAACTACAAAACTATAATTTTGATATGATCCACTAACCAACACTCAATGCGCTATAACTTATTATTGTTTTTTTTTTCAAAATTTTAAAGCATTGATGCACTAACTCTCAATCCCTTAAACATTGATCATCTAAGTGTGTGCATGTGCCCTAAAAAATGCTACCAACCCACTAATACCTAATGCTACATATTAACTTATTATTGATTTTTTTTCAATAAGTACTAAGTACCTTTACTACTCATTCCAATTATTATTTAGATGCTTATTTAGATTTATTTATGTCTATTACAAGTTGATCGAAACAATATAAACAAAGTCTTGTCACAAAGTTATGAAAAAATCTTCGTGCCAAAAGATTAGTCCCTCATGCTATCATTTTTGAAAATTTTGGCACAACCCCATTTAGTGCTTAAGTGATATTTCATGTGGTTGTGGTGATACACAAGTTCAAATGGATGAGAAGCTCATAGAATGGTTTTATTAGATATTTGTATCTTGCTCTCAATTCCTCTATGGAGCAAGTAAAACATGGGATCGATTCATGTTGGTATGTAGGATCCTCTTTATTTCTCCACCTCATTGACCTTGATAATGACATATCATCTCCACATACCATTTTAGAGGATACTCTCGATCTCTCTAAGGATGAGATAAACAAGGTTATTTGTATCGAAATTTCCAAAGGCTACCTTTAGTCCACATGGTCTAAGCCTAGAGAACTATTTTTTTCCAAACTTTAGCACTACTTGTACTTATATCTCTAGTGTAGTGATGGACTTAACCAACGTCTAAGGTACACTAGACTCTAGTTACCTTATAGCCCAAGGGTCCCTCTTGCTTGACTTAGAGTTTGCTCCCACTAGCTTCACATTGAGACTAAACACCAAATTCATTGAGAGCACCATATTTGTTAGATTTGTTCCTTAGAACTTGAGATTAAGGATCATTTTGTATTTAAATGGTCTCCCTACTATGAGATTAGATGATGCTTTATTTTTATTTTTATCTATTTAGATATTCACTTGGTTCTCCCTATACACCCATTGCTCAAGAGAACCATAGATGTTTAGCCATTTTCCTATGAGATATGTTCCACCCGTGTTGACAACATACCAAAGTCTAGTGTCCTAGATCGACACACACATGGTTGATTACCTCTTATTTCCAACCCTTTGACACTAATACGAAGCAAATCCATGGACAACTTCCAAGATCACATGATAGATTCATGACACATTGTGGACTTAACGACTCCCATAGCCTCGTGCCCATTAAACATTTCTTTGTGGCCTTAAAAGTTAGAAGTTCTTCTTTAGAGCAAATGTCTCAACCAAAGAACCTCCTTCTTGAATTTCTTCATTATTTCCCATCATATTGCATTGGTGTTTTCTAATTATGTTTTATTTTTCCTTCTTTTAGGTCTCTTTTCTCTCTTTTATGTATTCCTTGGGATGAGTTTCCACCTTGTCCTTGTTGCCTTTACACATTATTTTATTTGCAATCCCACCATCAACTTTGACTTTTATTAAACATTAACACACACATATATAATAAAGTAAAAGAAGTCTATGTAAACATATCAATAGTGGTCTTAGACTAAGACTTGAAACTGCTACTAAAGACTTGAAACTCCTACTAATTGGTTAAGAGCTCGTATTCTTCCAAAGAAATAGGTTCATGGCCCAAGAGTCAAAGACATCTCATATGAGTGGAAGTGTGCCCCTTCTAAGTTTTGAACTTTCATGATGTTTTTTTTTTGTCGAAATTCAGTATTTTTTTGGGTAAAATCCAAATTTAAAAACATTTAAATTATGTTTTTGAATACATAAGTGAATTCAACAACCTCAAATACCTTTATGACACTCAAATTATGTAATTTTCACAACTAATATATGTGACTTCAAAATTTTTTGAAGATTTCAAATAGAAGTAAGAACAAAACAAATCCAAAAATATACCTGAAAAAATTAAAAAAAAATTTAGGTACTCTTATTTCAAGTTGCATGGTTATGCAAGAAATGGTGACTATCCTAATTATTAATTTGACAACTAAATTGTGATAAATTTTACTACTTTTAAAAAAACAAAAAACTATTCATCATCCATATTGTTTTAACAGGTTAAACGAAACGACAAAACGTCGTTTAATGCTTTCAACCTTCCGCTATTAAAAAAATCTAAACTTCCTCTTATTCTTGAAAAAAAAATCTAAACTTCCTTTTAAATACCTGACTGATCCACCATAAAACAGCGCATATTTAGCTACGCAGATCTATAGAACATCTATAACGGTTCTAAAATGCTTTTTATATCATGGTGGACACGCCCCTCGGCCGAATACCAGGCCTACTGTTTACAACAAACATCGTATGTGTCATCTTAAAAATCAATTACTCCTATGAAATTCCTCTTTTACATCCATTGTATTGCAAGAATTCACAGAAATTGCAGGGTCGTCCGTAAATGTGTCAGGCTATATGAATGAGCTCCATAAAAATTTAGTCAACAATCAAAGTGGGTTCTTATTCTTGCAAGATTTTTTCGAGTTCTGCTCACTGGCTCGTTTTTAAAATTTGAATTTCGTCCTCTTTCTTACATATAGGTCTGCATCATTTAACTACGACCCGAAACACAGAAATGCAACATCTAAGGCTCCTTTCTCGAACGAGGATTGCGAGGAACTCATAAAAGCTGGCTATGCTATCAATCACGCAAGAATGAGTCTAGGCTCTGGGCTTCAAACTTATGAAAAAGCAAAACAACTAATAGACAAGTGGAGGTAAGAAGAAATCTCAATCCCGCTTTAGTACCCCAAAAGAAAAGAGTCAGTAATAGGTTGTCGAGGGTATGGTCAGTTGGGCTGTGACCCAGGGAGTTTATCACCACTGGCCCAGGTTCCAGGTTCGATTCCCTTCTCTAGGCGACATGTCTGAGGAGATTGGCCCCACTTTAGCCCAAAAGAATGGGGTGTTTCTATATAAAAAAAATGATAGAGATTGTCAAGTGTATGGGTACGGGGATTTTAATTTGTTTTTTTGGGATCTATGCTGTCGCCATTTTAACGTTTTAGATCCAATGCAGACATTTCCAGTTGAAGTGGGCATCAGTGGAATCAAGCACCAGAATTAGAGCTGGGGAAAGGTTCTGTGTGTGCAGCCAAGAGTTGTTCTCATGGGTATCGATGCCACTGGAGATTTTATATGTCAATAACTATGAAGCCTCAAATGGCATCCAGCCTTCCCCCAGGGACAGCCCTGCTTGTCTGGCGAATCCATCAAAGGTTTCAAAGCTCAAGGCAGCTTACTGTTTTGGTAGCGGGACACTTCAAGGCCATCTATTGGTAATTTTAGTACTCTTCTCTTTTTGATTTCCTGAATTTTGTTATGTGGGTTATAGAAACAATGGTATTACTGTAGGTGATTAAGGGCCTCTTCACCCTCAATTCGATTGTGTCATATTTTGGTTCTGTAAGAATGAATCTGGTGCCCTTCTTGCCGCAACTGACACATTCTATATTTACCGCTAAGCTTCACCCACTTCATCCTGTTTAGTGGGCTGATTTTTTATGAAATTTTATCTAGACATAAATTGGACTGTTAGACAAATTTACTTGATGGTGAATGAATATGACTCCAAAGGGAGCATATGTGGGGTCAATGTATATGTGAAGGGGCCAATGTATATGTAATAGGGGTCGGCCTATAAACAGCTCACATGTGCAATGAATGAGATAAGTATAATTATATATAGAGTTCTATATACTCATTATTGAGACATGAACATATGAATCTATTGGGGTATTTGGAGGAGGTTCTCCTTTTCTTTAAGGAGTTATTGTGTCACTCATTTATTATTTCTTTGGGAGTTGTACTCCACATTCACATTTTGTGTACTCTAGTTTATTATACTATATTTTTGGGATTTGGTACATAACATCTGGTATCAGAGTGGACGACCCTTTGGTTTGCCTCCTTCACATATTGTGTGTGCTTTGGTTTATTATGCTATATTTCACAGATTTGGTACATAACATCTGGTATCGGAGTGGACGATCCTTGGGTTTGGCTCCTTTACATGTGAATGTACCACATGAAGAAGCTTGGGTTTAGCTCCTTCAGACAATCCATGTGAAGGAGCCAAACCTAAGGATTGTCTGCTCTGATACTAGATGTTATGTACCAAATCCTTGACATTTAGCAAAATAAACCAATGTAAACACAATGTACAAAAGATGTGAATGTGGAGTACAACTCCCAAAGAGATAGTAAAGATGAGTTACACAATAACTACTCAAAGAATGGGAGAACCCTGTCGAAATATCCCAATGCATTCACATATCCAAATCATTTGTACTTATCCCAACAATGACTCTATTGACCTCTCTATATGCATATTCTCATTCATTGCACATGTGGGATTTTTATCTGGCCGACCCCTATTACATATACATTTACCGGTCCCTATTACCTATACATTTAACCCATATATGCCTTGGGTTGTATCAGTGAATTTCACTAGTCAATGCATCTGAAACAAGGCAAATTATAGTTATGGCCATGGAGCTGGTGTTTCTGATAAATGTTATGATTCTAGGTTGTTTCTTTAAGGGGGCCAATATGGAGAGATTACCATATATCTGCCTCTGGCTAAAGCATGCTCACTTTCCTGACGAAATATGAAATTAACCTATAGAATAGAGCCGATGCAAAATGCATACTTCAGCCAATGACAGGCTCCAAATTTCTCTTTTTGACTTTGGTCAATTCTTTCATACAATTCAATTGTCAACCATCTTAATGGAATCCTAAGCTGCCTCAAAGGCAGTTGAGGAAATAATGGTATTTTCAGTGTTCCACCAAGTTTCCGGGATGGGGGGGCGTGGGAGCGGGGAAACACACATTGGGGACGTGTAGAGACACCCCAAAATTTTGGGGTATTTTGGGGGACGGGGGGCGGGGAGGCGTCAGGGTCCCTAACATAGGGGGGTCGGTCTCTAAAATTATAAAAAAGAAAAAAGAAAAATAATAAAAATATGAACCCCAACATATAAACATATCAATTCCTCATCCCATCACCATTTGCATACTAGCATGCTTATGTTCCCGAAGAATTTAGTGTAATTTAATGTAATCGTTATAGCCAAGCATATCATATCAATGCTTGTTTCTTTTTATTTGTTTCTATTTTGTTTTAAAATGACCATTTAATGTAAAAGCCTAAAATTTAAGATAAATCATTTCTTTTTTAAGTAAAAAAATTTAAAAAATCGAGAGCAGTGGGGGCCTGTTGGAGTCCCCCATTTTCAGGAGGGGCCGTGTGGGAGCCCCCCAATCCGGGAAACTCCTAGACCTGTGTTTCCCCAAGTTTCGCAGAAAGGAGGGCGCTGGGAAACGTTTCCCATGGAGTCCCCCAGCCCCCGAGGCGTGGGAAGTGTAGGGGGCGCGCCCCCGACCCTGGGAGGCGCGCCCCCGACCTTGGGAGGCGCGTCCCCGTGGAACACTGGGTATTTTTCGGTAGTAAATGGGTGTGCCATGTGACACATATTTCCCTTTGTTGCTTAACTTTGAAGACTGCTATATTTAATACTGTTGATTGACAGTGACACAGCATATTGAACCCTTTGATACATCCATCATTTTAATTCGACTAAAAATTCCAGATTTTGGGTGTAATAGGGTGAAATTTCCTTCTTGACTCAAGGATCTTGATCAGTTACTGCTTACAGGTTTGGTAAAGGTTTCGAGTATGTTGCTGGTGGGATTTATGATGGTGAATAGGAGTTTTGGATTTTCAGTTTTCTACTTTTGTGGGTAAATACCCTTTCGGCAGGACCCTTGTGGGGCAGAAACCTTTAGCTTAGGAGTTGCATTGAATGGGTATCTATGATTCTATTCCACCAAAATTCCCAGGATTTGCACTTGGTGGCATCAGCCAGCCTTGGACAAACCGCCTAGGTTTACTTAAGCTAGGCTTACTTAACTATGAGATACCACAACAAATTGGCTGCATTGACATGCCAACATGTTCTCAAGGAGAGATTGAACTAGGATATTTGTGCAGAAGTGTAGTTGATTTACCGCTTGATCACAACCACCCTTGACTTGAGTTTTGGATTTTCAAAATTCAGGTTAGTAGAAGTTGCTTGAGAATTTAGATTATATTCTCCAATGGGAACGTGCTTTGTATTATGCTATATTAATTTTTGTCTGAAACGCCCAATTTCAATTTGGCTGGCATTTGACTAATAACCCCAGTGATGTGCTGTAATCGTCATGCAAAGAAATATGTTTTGTATGGATGGATTTTTCTAGTCTGCTCATTCGTATCTAATGATGATGTAGTTCCTTCATGAACCTGAGGTCATCTTGATTTTTGAGGAGAGTTTATTTTCTCTATTAATGACCTGACAACATGCAAAAGGATACAATTGATACTATTAATAACAATGGACGTAAACTATGCCTAGAATCACTTTGATCAGAATTGTATTTACATGTATTTTATGATAATGAAACTTACTTCTAACAGCTTCATTACATTGAAATCCCTTTTAATCCATGTGAGAACGGTTAACACAAACTTGAAGATCTGCTACCTAAAACAATTCTCTACAAGTCATTCACATGTCACAACATATTGTGCATAATCCAATACGATAAAGGAATAAAGTACTTGGTTTCCTTCAAGTCTGTTTGACATGATGCAGAAAGTGGAACTTGGAACTTGAAAATTTGAAATAGCTTTCGTATATTGCTTTTGAATGGAGATTCTACTTCTTTGGACATAATATATTACTTGGCTAAGTTACTATACTGGCGAAATAACATAGAATTCTGCTAGATAGATGGTACCTATTCCTTGCTGCTGCAAAATCACTCCATAAATGATATTGGGTTGATGGATACAATGTTAATTCTTGTGTTTGCCCGTACCACATGTAAGAGAATCCATGCAAGGGAAGTTAGCCTGTGGCAATGCTAACTTCCTATTAAGTACGTAGACCTCCAATGCATTTTCTTTCTGTATTATGCACAAATTATCATTCAGGAATTGTTGCTGCCATTGTTTGTGCATGAATGTGTTGAGATTAGGTGGTTAATCTTCACTTGAGACTATGTGCCAACCTTCTATTTTATGTATTCAAGGATTTATTTAAGTACCCAGATATGGGTACTTAATCCACTACTTGTGCTTTTTATATTCTTGGTTATTTTGTGTAAGGCCGACCTAGTAAACCTCTTGGGGCTAAAGCCCCAACCCTAAAGGAGGTGTATATATAAAAGGCACTCCACATTTCTAAATCTTCAAGTTATTAATTGACAAAGGTCTATGGACAATCTTCCTGTAGTGTGCTTCTCTTGTTCATGTGCTTTGATATTACAACAATATCTCTTGTGTTAATCATTAAAGTGCTGTAACATTTCTGCTGTATTCACTTTGTAGGATTAGGGTATGTTGGTGAGTTCATGGTAGGTCCACTATCTACTCATGATCTCTAAATGGTATCAGAGCTGGTCTGAACTCTGTCTTCTCTATCCAGCATTGTTTTAAGGCTATTTCAGGTCTGAAACTAGGGTTTTTAGCACTTTTTTGGGATAGCAACAGATTTCTAGGGGTTTTTACCCCTCTATATTACCGGTGGTCTCTTTTGGGCTGTTTTTTTGTCTTTTCAGCGGATTTATGGGGAGTTTTTACAGATTTGTTCCTTTTTCCATGGCAGCACACTCCTCTCTCTCCTAAATAACTAAAACACTCTTTTTTTCTAGGGCAGTGCTGGTACCTTGTGCATATATGGATGGAAAATGGCATTTTTCCTTATCTTAACGGGGCCAACAACCATATTAGGGCTGGTCAGTGACAACCCATCTTTGTATCAAGGGTTTATGGATTTATTTGGAGAAATCCCTTTGTGCCCGCAATGATCATTGATGACAGCTATGACTTTGTTTGCTTGAAAAAGGATGATGCCCTTTGATTGATTACTCTCTAATATCTATGTGGAGTTGGATCTTGTTCATCACACCAGGAATAACAAAAGTGGAAAGCAATCTTGGGGTATTTTTCACAATTAGATGTAGTGAACACTTCTCAAGTCAGTCGAATTGAAACTCAGCTCTCCAATCTCAAGATTGCCAACTTCACTATCGTCAAGGAGTATATTGCAAGGTTCAAGAACCTAAAAGCTAACATTATTACATCTAGAAGCAAGGAAAAATCATATTTAGATATGTAAGTATTGTTTTGAATAATTTTCTCTTGCATTAAAAGATTTTACCGTCATTTTCTACAACATTCCTTTCTTTGTCAAGGCATTTGCTTCGCTTTAAAGGATGTGTTTTCAATGTTGATGAAATTGTCATTGATGCCAACATGGACTTGCAGTGGCCCCACAGGATGTCATCGATGCCACCAAGTCCCACCTGCAGTGCCTTGACCCCTTACAAAGTGGTTTTGCACCTTGTAGTGCTTTGGATCTCTTACAACGTGGGTTTGTGCCTCGAAGCACCTTGTACCCAGTTGACAAGGTCCTTGTACCCACAAGCTTGGATCTTGAAGCCACCACCTTGAAGACATTGAAGAACTTGGAGATGGTCTTGAAGCCTTGGTAGACGATGGAGAAGCCCTAAATGGCTAAGAGAAGCATTAATGACCCATTCTGTGGTCATTTATGCTCTGATGGGATCATGGTACCCCCGGAGATGGTCATGGGACATAAGGAGGCTTGGCACCCCCACAGGAGGTGGCATGATGGATCTTGACCCTTGTAGGTCCTCTTGTGTGGTTGAAGAAGCCCATGAAGCCTCTTGCATGGTGAAGAAGCCTTTGGAACACCTAATGAGCCAAATGACCCATTCTGTGGTCATTTGTGGTTTGCATGGTTAATTATGGTCTTGATGTCATGTGCATACCCTTGGTTTAATTGTCCTTGTACCCTTGAAGGAATGGTGAAGATGATGTGGCCCATTTGTGTGTTGATGGGGTCATGGAACCCTTGGAGATGATCCTAGTGCATGAGAATGTTTGGCACCCACATACATGGTTATATGATGGCACTTGGACACTTGGACACACTTGGTTGCTTGATTGATGATGATTGATGGTGGGCTTGAGTCCCTAAAGCTCTTGTATATGGCACCTTGGGTCTTGAACCCACATACTTATAGTTTGTTGGTGTCTTGACCCATATGACCCATACACTTGGTATGATGTCTTGATGAAGCTTGATGGCATGCCTCTTGCATTTGAAGAAGTCCTTGCACCTAAACACATATAAAATGTTTGCAAGAATTTCAAGTTAAAAATACATACTTCAACAAGTCGGCCCAGACAATTTTTAATATATATATAGCAGATCGGGTCAAAATAATGGTGAAAAAATGTGTATAAATAAGGAGCCAACATTTTTATTTTAGTGTGTGAAAAAGTGAGTACTTTTCTCTGAGATTTTTTCGGGTAATAGAAGGCACTGTGGCAGCCGCAGTAGGGAGCAGTCCACTGAGGAAAGCGCAGGAGCAGTCTGATATTTTTGACAGCCACAGTCAACCTTTAAACTCTCTGAATTTTGGGTGGATAAATGACAGTGAACTGAGGCAGAATTCAGAGACAGCAACAGTGCTAGAAGAGGAAATTCGATGGAGTATAGTAGCAGCAATGTCTTGAAAAAAATCTTTGTTTTAGGTCTTCCCTTGCTTGACAAGGTTAGGGCTTGACTGTAGCAGCTCTACAGTAGCAAACGGAATTTCATGAAGAAGGAGATGACCCGAATTATTTTTGAAGATTTTTTTTTGGGGAATAAACAGCAGCAATGAATGATAGTCCCAACAGTCTGAAAATTGCAGTTTGACTGTAAAACTCGCAGGAGCAGACAACAGACCCGAGATTTCAGCAGACTTAGCAGCAGACCCGAATTTTTGACAGAGTTTAGGAGCAGTTCGAAATTAGCAGCAGTCAATTTTGGCAGCCCAGTTTTGGGTTTGCTTAGGGTTTCCACAGTCCCAAAATTGCAGAGAAGTGGGAGCAATCCCGAATATATAACAGCAGCTACAACATAGTACAATGACATGCTTTTGATGAAGAGAAATAATACACAAGTCTGAACTTGTAACGATATTGGAGACCTGAAGTTGTTTGCAGTAGTAGAAGGTAAAATGAAGCCCTAACAAGTCTGAAGAAGGTGTGCACAGCTCGGTTGAGAACAAGCTAACACACACAGCCCAGGTATGAGATGTTTGACTAATATACAGTAATGTGTGAAGACCTATACTACATTCATGATGATGTTTTCATAATGTACTATGGTAAACACTCTATGATATGCCCAGCATAGTGATATACACATCATGTTGAGCAGTAGTCAATGATGAATACAATGATGTATTCAGAAGTATAGATTCAGTGGTCTATGTACTATTTTGATGCACAGTCAAAGTGATGATGCATTTCTATGTACTGTGATGATGATGACATATACTCTATACTGATATATGATGCACACCATGCATACACTGTTGATGATGAACACTCCATGCACTTAATGATGATGTATAATGAATGCTGAAGATGCATGAAGTACACATACAGTGGTAGCAGTTTTGGGCATGAGTAGACTGTGCTTAAGGCAACAACAGTAAGAGGATATAAAACAAGTCTTACAACAGAAAGTCAAAGGTCTTTGACATAAGATGCTTTGATGGTGCATTTATGCAGTGAGGTGTGAGCAGTTCTGTATTGATGATGAATGCATTCGCAAGATGACAGTTTGAACAACAATGATGTGAATATATGATGTGATGATATCTTACACAGTCAAGCTTGAGAGATATGCTTAACATACAGTAATACAAAGTGCTAGTTACATTTGATGATGCTTACACATATGCTCAGAGATATGCTGAACTTGATATGATCAGTGATATGCTCAGCAGGGTCAATGATATGTTCAGTGCATGATCTGTACACTGCACAGATCTATTGAATGGACAAGCAAGGTATGAAGATGATGATGAACCTTTATATGATACTAACCCTAGCTACTATGATGTACAATGTCATTAAGCAATGGTGCATATAGTGGTGAATAATGCAGTGGTAAAGAATACATTTATGATGACGATGATATAATATGATTGATGATGGCATGTACATTCCTTGTGCACCTTGATGACAACCCTACATGATGATGATATGTTGTTTGACATGCACTGAAAGTTGATATACAGTCACAAGCTTGTTATCCAAAGTTTTGGCATGTACTTGTCAAGACTTGATGTTTCCGACCTTGCCTTGACAATGATGATGGTGACAGTCTTCATAAGTGTCATCTAGAGTTGCAGCAACAAGCATAGAATGAACAACAGATGAAGTACTAATCAAAGGTTGATTAGCAGCAGCGTGTTGAGCAGACCTTGATGACTTGGCAGTATTGAAGAGCAGGTGTTGATGAACAGAGAAAGTTGAGAAGTGTGTTGCAGCAGTGTTGTTGAGAGTGATGATCAGATGATCAGCAGTATTGACCAACAACAGAACAGATTAAAGAAATAGATGATGTTGATGTGACTGTGAGCTTTAATTGTAAAAGCAAGCTTGTCTTGCTTTTGAGGTTAGGATACCTCAAACCCTTCTTAGCAGGGTCTAAGAAAACCAGGCAGGGTCCTGGATGAAGAGTAGGTGCTTTTTGTATCAGTAGGTGCTGATTTTACCTCATGGTTGTAGCCGGACCAAAACTAATACAAAAAAATTACAAAATTATATGGTGTTGTGTTCTTTTGTGTTATGGTTCTTGATGATTCAAATGCTTATGATATGAGAATGATGAAGTGAAAGATGTTTATGAAATGATTATGAAATTGGTAGAATGAATTGGTAGTTAATTGTGACAAGTTAAGAAAAGTTTTAAAATTGGCTTTACACTGGTTCACCCCCCCTCTCAGTGTCTAACATTCAAACCTTATCGAACATCAAGTTACTTGGAGGAATTTCGGAGAACTACCTTGTCGTGATCAAGTTCATTCTAATGCTACCACATCCTTATGCATGCATGAGTCTAGAGAGGAATCTCCCAAATCCTCAAAGAAGGAGAGGATGATGTGCTCTTATTTCCATAAGGAGGGACATTTGTTCAAAACTTGTTTTCTTTGCTTTCAAAAGATTGAAGATATTGCTAGGAAAATAACTAGCAACAATGGCCTCTTTGAAAACAAGGCGAACATTTCTTATTCTGTACATCTTCTTGTGCTTTGTGCTTTGTGGTCCTCAACTTCTTCATAGGAATGGATCATAGATTCTAGAGCTACTAGACACATGATGAAACATGGGCATCTTCTCTTTGACTATAGTGATAAACATAAAGGTGAGAAGATAACTATCAGTGATGACTCAATTTTCCCAGTTTCTGGTTGTGGCATTGTTGTGGTTGACAATGCTTAGTTTGGGGATGTTCTCCATGTTCCCGGGGTTGGATCAAATCTCTTATCTAGGGATGTTCTCTTGTTTATTGTATTAGGCACACCAACAAAAGGGTGGAATTTTGGTTGGATAGATGGGTTGTGAAAGTCTCAAAGATATTGGTGATGGGTTTTGTAATGTCCTCTTTTAATTAAGCACCTAAGACACCCATTAACCTATTTAATTCCCATAGGTTCATGCGGGTACTAATGAAAAAGGGAATTGAATGAGGACTATTAATACCGGGAGTACAAAAGAACATCACTTCAGTGTTATTAAGTCATCAATAGATTAAAGAAGGCCATTAGAGCAGATATAAAAAAGCATGCGGAGCGTGCAGGCCTTAATTCACCTTGCATGTGACACTGGGCGATTAGATTGCATGTATGCAAAAGTCAAGCCATGCAAACCCTAAAAACTATAAAAGAAAACAAGTCGAACCAAAAAGGTATCCATTTTTATTATTCATTTTTGAGATTAGTTATGAGAGCAGCAACAACAGTAGCCGCAGCTGCAAGTTGAGGTTGAGGGCGTGAGTCTTCAACTAGCAAGTGTTTTCGGCAGCAAAATCTATTTGTCCTAATTACTTTCCTAATAGATCAGTCATATCTATCATCAACACTTCAAGGTATCCATTGATCATCAAAGATCTAGCACACAGAGGAGAGACCATCAAAAGGGTCACGTCTTTACTGCAGGGGACAAGTTGGAGACACTGAGAACAATTCGCCTCGACCCAAAGAGACTTCAGTTCATGTCACTTCCATTCTCATCGGAAGGACCATATTACTATACCGAGTAATCATCAGGACATCTCTTGCGCATTCGAGGAAGATACAAGCAAAAACGTGGGGAGCAAGGGTGCCATCCATTATGAGAAAAGCAATTTCCTACTGGTCTTGGAGGAGTCAGAAGTTGTGCATGTGTCAGCCTTTATCTTCAAAGGATCCATATAATATTGCCAAGAAAGTTCTAGCACACCAAACCAAGTCTTGAAGCAACTATAGAAGATCTTCACCAAAGCGACGACGTATTTCCATGCATGGGCGACTTTCCTTGAGGGAGAAACATGTTTTTACCTCAACTCTTGTTGCATGGCATGCATGCTTCTTCTAGATTGATCAAACACTCGAGCTTTTAATATTGGTATGTCTTTTTAGTTAATTTCATTGTGAATCAAAGCTTTTATTATTTTGGGATATGTGTACTATCTAGCGATTACATGTAAACTGATGAATAAAGATCCTAAATACATTAAACTCTTGAACCAATAAGTAAAAACCCAAAACCCTAGCAGTATAAAGAAGAGAAAATATTAGTTGGGATATTATAGGTTCAAAGTAGCTTCCTCTAGATATTGTGATGAATCTCAACATATGTATAAGTTGGGGAATTGTTCTTCACTTCTACCTTAGAACAAATTCATTGTAATGATTGCCAATTCAAACGAAGATAGTATGCTATGACATTATTGCTTGGATCATACCAAATGGATCCTTGAGATACATGAGCCATGTTCGCCTTGTTTATGGTCTTGACTCTTCCATAGATCAACCCTTCAAGTGGTGTCTATGATGGCTGCATTACGGGAAACCATCATAGAGAGTCCTTTTTGAAAGAGAAATCAAAACCTGCTTCTGAGCACCTTAAATTGATTCACATTGACATTTTTGGCCCTAGGCCCCTATGGAAACCACTTTTCTTAGAGGATCCAAGTACTTCCTCACCTTTATTGATGACTATTCTTGGTTCCTTATAATCTACACCATTAAATCCAAGGATGAGGTGCTTGGTAACTTCTGATAATTCAAGTCTCTTATAGTAGCTCAATATAAAGAGAAGATAAAGTGTCTTTGGACTAGTTGGGGCAGGCAAGTACATTGGTAATGCTTTTCGATAATTTCTCCTCTCTTATGGCATTTCTTGGCAAAAGATTGTTTCCCATACTCCTCAACAAAATGCTGTGGTTGACTGTAAGAATAGGGCTATCATGGAAATGGCTTGCTGTATGCTTCACTCTTGGAGCATCAAGATCTCTTTTTGGGGAGAGATAGTTATTTGTGCAACATTTATCATCAACTGTACACCTACTTGTGTAGTTACTGGTATGACTGCTTATGAGCGGTTGCATGGGCATAGGAACTCTATTTCACATTTCAGGTTCTTTGGATAATTGCATGGGTTCACTTGCATCATGAAAGGCGTGATATATCACATGTCCATTACACTCCTCATAGGACTTTGGTTGGCAACATTGAGACTTTCATGGGTATCGTCTCTATGACCCCACCTCTCACCAAGTGATTGAGCATCGTGATGCTGTCTTTAATGAACCTTTTCCTCATGGTCCACCAACATCTCTTCTATCACTCTTTCTTTGTGATGATTCTCAACATCTATGCATGGACATGCCTCTTATTCTCTTGTTGGGTTACTTGTTTATGACATCCAGTTGGTTGTAGTGAACCTGTACACATCTCCATCTTGTGTTGGCCCACCTATATGTACTGCTACGAATTCATCCTGTGTAGTTATTGAATAGTCTGTGGGGACTAATGGGACTACATCATCTAGTTCAGCCTCTCCTTCAGATGTTTCTTCCAATATTTCCTTAATGTACAAGGTCATCACCATCGATACTTCCTCTTGAGATATACAATGTAGTGATGCTTCTCCTTCCTATGATGCCCAACTTTGATAATGACGAACACACTCAGTCAAGGAGGTCGCAACCCCACACATCAGTAGTTTCTTAACCGTTGCGCAGCCAACATTGACCTATGTGTTAGTTAATAATTTATTAGAAGCATCTCTTTCCAACCTTGTGCTACGTGCATATGCATTTAAATAATATTTCTTCCAATTTTGAGCTGTGTAGTACATTAGGGTTTTGACCTTGTCAAGCATATATTAAAGTTTTTGACCTTGTCGAGCAATAAAGGCTTGGAAGATATGTAAATCTATAAAAGGCCTTGCCTCATCAGGCCTTGCTATCTGATTTGAACTTATTTAATTTGTAGATTTACTGTTATATTGTGTGCTTCATTCTTTATACCAGTTAGTATTATAAAAGGTCATCATCATCGATACTTCCTCTTGAGATATATAACATAGTGATGCTTCTCCTTCCAATGATGCTTGTTACTGTTCAAACTAGCAGGCTAGGCTTGCTAGTGAAAGGCAATCACGTAAGAGACTTGGACTACTGTCACCTTTGTCCAATCTCTTGACTTCTTCGGGAACCAATGATGTCCCAAGGGGGAGAGCCCTTCTATGTACCTGCCAAAAAGTCACCAAATACCTTCCAAATGCCTTATAACAAAGATCAGTGCCTTCAATGGAGTCCAATAAAGAATAAAGAAGACGCACTAGACCTATAGAAGAGTTATTTCGTCTAGGCAAGTATCCAATATGAGTACTATAGGCGGCCAATTTACTTGTAAATCAAGCTAACGCTGATATGTATAACAGTACAGTTATAGTGTAAATGTGTGAATCACTGTAGGTTAGATTTATATATCACAATTCACTATCATTTAATTACAAGAATGCAGAGGCAATGTAATAATCAGAACCAAGGCTTTGTTACGATCAAAGGACTAACAAACCAGGTCAATTAGTGACTTTGCAAGATTATTACCATGACAGTCTTTTCCAAATTATATGTCCACAGTCAGTAAGATACTGATGCTATATGCATTTCAAAGTTCAAATAATGATCAAATAATTAGTAGAATCCAATTGGAACCAAGCTTCACTGAAATTGATCAACAGTAAATAGCATTTTACATTTGTCATTAGTGGCCATTAACAGTAATGAACAGTGCAAATCAATACCAACATTAATGATTAGGAATGGATCCTCAGTAATTAACAGTGATTAACAGCAGCAATAAACAGTATTTAAAGTATACATTCATCATCATTGGCAGCCAACAGTATGAAGTGGTATATTTCAGCTGTGAAAAATAGTCTGTAGCAGCAGTGAAGCAGTCAGTAACAATGGTGAAAAACAAGCCCTAAAGGGCTCCAAAGACCTCTAATGAGCTCGCCCTAGAGGGAAAGGGAACCACCTTGGTAGGCCGAATTTTTTGGAGAGGGCCGAATTTTTAGGGAGGCCTGGAATTTGGAATTTTTTTATATTTTATCGATTTTTTAAAATTTTTTGGGTTTTTGAGGCTGCCACAAATTTCACCCTAGGATTTTTATGTCTAAAAGAGAAGGCCGAAATTGTAGGGAGGCTCAAAATTTAGAAATTTTGTATTATTTTTGGTTTTTGGAAATTTTTAATTTTATAACATTTTTAGGGTTTTCTGATATAAAATTGCAGATCTATAAACTAACCTAATCTACTATGAAGATGCAAATAATTACATATGAAAATGCATGAATTTTGAATAAAAAGGTGACAAGAGAAGGGATATGATTCTTGTTTCAATCCCAGGGCATAAGGGATCGATGATTAGTGTCCTTACAAGAGAAGTTCCTCTAGGCTTGCAAACTTAGGGCATCCACCAACAAGCCCTAGGGTTCGTTGGGAAAGCCTAGCAAAGTAGAGATCCAAGGCCCTTTACAAAGAAAAATTCTTCAAGAGAATGTTTTGTAACCATACAAAATTGACAAAATCTTGATAATTAAGCCCTAATCAACAAATAGAATGCACTAGGATAGCACAATTCAACAGAGATAGAGATATTCTTACCAAGATTCAACAAAGATGAACAAAGCAAAGACCATAGATCACCTATGTGCATGATGTTGATGCCCCAATTTTGCCTCAATTTTGCTCCAATTTTGCCATAATTTTGATATAAACCATACCTACGGATGATTGCACAATGACTAATTATTAAGTATCAAGCTGTATTTCCCTTCACCTTTGACACTCTTTGTAATTCAGGTATCTATCCATTTGCTTAACTAATTTCCATATGTTTTTCAAAGATTTATTGTTTTATATGACGGATTAACAATTTGGAATCTATTTGGCATGAAGTTTTGTTTAAATAGGTGAAGGTTCTCATTCAGATGGTCTTTTAGACTGCCATTCGCATTCGCATAGTCATTCAAACCGCCAAACTTACCACGAAGATCGTTGGTTTATATACTTCGAGGCATTTATGGTGTAATCGAGCACGTGGGCTTTGTTACCTGCTCGTGTCACATGGATCCCTTGCTCTTGCTCGTAACGATTTGATCCCTACTCCTTCCAAGTATCAAGGGATTTTGTTGCTCAAATGAAGGAAGCTGTTTATCAACGATTTGTGGAAACGCGTCTCTTCGGTTTCAGATCTTAATGAGACTGTTTCTAAACATTAAGATAGTGTATTTTTAGAGAGGTTGACCAGTGAAAGGGTCGACCCTCTCCCTCTGTTGTCAAAACATTATATAAGGAAGCGCTGAGCTATGTTAGAGACGATTGTAAAAACTCTGGATTTCGATAATACAAAAGTGTTGTTCTGTTTCATTTGTGTTTATGGCTTTTCATGCCACCAACGATTGGGTAATCTGTAGGAGTTGACCGCTGTTCTCTGGGAGGGCCCCTCAGTGGCAGTGTGTAGTGTGCATTGTATTTTGTGTTCGTTGTTCAGATAAGTAATTGTGTTGTTTCATTGTTGCTGTGTATAAACATTGTAAAGTTTGAAACGTGCCATCATAATAGTAATCCCCTGTTTGAATGTTTGCTTGGAATCCAAATGCTTTGCTTTTGTCTTGTGAATTTCATGATAGCATTAACATAGTAGTGTGTGTGAACGAGATCTCATAATGTTTATTCCATCCTGTTCTAGCGGTAGTTGTTTTTGAAACGTTTTCCTTAACAGTTGCGTGAGTTTATGAATAGTGTGTTGCTTGTAATTTGCTCATTGTTTTGGAAATAATGAAATCATTTGTATTTAGCTTTCTTGATTCACTCTGTGTAAAAATAGAGAATTAGACTGTGCTCTAATAGTTTAGCTTTCTTGATTCGAATGGTAGTAAATCTTTGTGCATAGGTGTTTAGTTGTCAAGTAGATAGTTTAGGTTTTCTTTTTCATAGATTTTTTTTTTTAAGTAAGAGAGCATCACATTATATTAATAACAGAGGAAAAATTACATCCAGCATAGAGTGCCCTTGCCACAATTCATCCCTTTGAACCCATCTAACCCTTTTCTTCGGGGACTTTGATCAGAATTCCTCTATAAGACTACAACTCTATGCAAGGTGTTATCACATATATAGTAGCCGGGCTACCATATTCTATTTTTCAGATACAATACATTTTTCAACTAGATCTCTTACATATGAGATGCTGAGATGAGCAATTTTGACGGATCATTATTTTATTTGTGGACTATTGTACTCTCCCATGTCAGGATTGAGTCTCAAGACACTCAGATTTGAGGACTGATGTAGCCATTTAGTCATTTACAGAGCAGTTATTGATGCCCAAATTTATATCAGTACTTTCTCATTGGACAGATGATGGTTCAGATGGATTATATGCATGATTATGGCTCAACTTTTATTATATTGTGTTATGGTTATCATTGCTCTTATACTCATCTTTGTGACATGCATTAACATGTAGTGTCTTGATCTGGCGGTCATAATTATATGGACTTGGATGTATTTGTATTATGTATTGATGTCCCTACTTAAACTTGGAAGTTCTTGATCTATACTCATTGGTTTTACCCTCCTTTGGGAGAATAGAGGTAGTCATTCCCACCATTGTTTTGGCTTGCTAGTGTTGGCTCCATCATTCACTGTCTCCACCCATCCATTTCCTTCCAGTTTTGTTTTAACCCGACTTACTACTTGACTTATGGCATGGAGGACCTTTCCCTGCTAGAACCTTTGTTGGACAAGCCTCCTTGTTTATATTGTGTCTCGGCTCAGAGTTGGTGATAGAACTTGCCTTTGGTGAGTTGGATTGTATGCCTAAATCATTCTGGTCGGTTGTCTCGATGTTTGTCAGTATGCAGAACTCCCCCTGGTCACTTGAGATGTTGTTGGCTAAAACTGAAAGCTCAGGTACTACTTGTTGGAAAATGTTATGTATGCGCCCATGGAAAATAAAAAAATGCTAAACTGGATTTCTCAACATATGTAAAAAGGGCAAGAGCAATGAAATGCTAAAATACCCCTTGAAGTGTATAAGAAAAGGTCCCAAAAGCAATGGTTAAATATATGCTATATCTAGATATTGCTGACCTTACAAATTTAAATATGTCCTGGATGAAAGCTGCGATTAGTTGTGCTTTTAAGCACTAGTGAAGTCCCAAAGGGTCATACAGGCCAAAAAGGCCATGGAAATAAAATTGATGGTCCTAATGAACTTGGATCAAACTTGATGTAGACATGATGCCTAAGTTGAATAAGCACTCTCTGAACAACTCAACCATTTGTGAGGCACTGCCATTCCCTGTGTTGTTGTTTGTCCGGCATTGGTTATAGTGAGTATTTTCCTGCCATAGCCAAAGTGTCATGATGTTAAGTAGGAAGTCATCCTTTGCCTTAACCTTGTCAATTTCATCCTTCACCCTTCACTAGCAAATTGACTACAACTATGAAGTGAGTATATTCCTGAAAGTCTGGTCTGAGTAATAATAAATAAAACCCTATATATGTATTTGGTTGATGTACTGCCAATAAAATGACTACTACTTGTTGTGATTGTTGCTTAAATGATTTGTAGAGCATGTCTTAGCCTTATAACACTTGCAGCATATGGATGATAGTCCGAGTTATATTATTGGTATCTGGTCATTTATAGATGGTTATATTGTCTATTGGATATGGTTGATGATCAAGTAGAGACCTGGAAAGGGTATGAGTATACACCTTATATGGATTTGGACTCTCTGAGTCTAATGAGATAGTTTATTTTCAGTTTCGGGCACTTGCAGAGATGGTCAGGCTCAATTTACTCTTTTGCTGTACTTTTGCTTCACATGATGATGTGTCTGAGCAGGGAGATGTTTTTTATTGGATCTTTTAGGGTGTTGTAGGGGCATAGGGGGTGCAGCCACTTGATTGTACCATAGTACCCCCATCCCAGAGAGCTTGGTGGGCTTAGTTTGACAACGTAGGCACCCTAGAAGGCTGTTTTGGCAGGTTCACATTTTTTCGAGGCAGATTAAAAAATGATTAAATGGCTATTGAAGAAATCGATGTGGGCTACTGAGGCAAGGAAATGACATGGGATGAGTCATGATGATGAGTGTGATGTCCTCCACACCTTCTCCAACAGTTACAGCGCCTGATTGGGCCCACACCTATTTTTTGGGCATTTTTATATTATTTTCTGGAGCTTTTGGGAGGCTCACGATTTCCTCAAGGAGGCACAAAGTAAAAAAAATAAAATATTTTATTATTTTATTGTGCCATGGGGCACCTAGAGGGAGTTAGTTAACACTCCATGGGCCCACCATGTGCTTCATTTATTTCTTGTTGAGTGGGGTACCCTCTTTATGGGTTATCTAGTCCACTTTGGTGCTTTATGGTTATATTGATCCATGTCTTCTATGTTGAGCTCATCTCAACCATTGATTAGAACATTTTATCTTTTAATCTTAGCCACTCGTTTTGAAAGTGGTTAGGATTTCGGTTCTCTCATTTCTATTTAAATGAGAGCTTCTCATTTGTAAGGGGTCTTTGGCTCTTGGATCTGATTAATAGAAAGATTTTTTTGTGGATATTTTCTGGATCTGCTTTGCATCTGATGTTCTTCGGTGGTGATTGGAAAGTCTTTTGCTTCCTAGCATTCGGGAAATTGTTATGAGATCTATATTTCTTTTGCTTTCTAGCATTTGGGAAATTGTTATGAGATCTATATTTTTTGGGGATCATTGTCTTGTCTACAAGAGGACAACTTCAGTTTGGGCGTTTTTGCAAGGGGAGCTCAACTCGCTTGGATTGTCTTCGTTTTTTATCAGGGAGTTTTCATTAGTGTTGTGGTGACCTATGATTTCTTCTTGCTATTTTTCTGCAGCATATAGCTTTCTCATGTCACAGCAAATCTGATATGGTTGACGTTTGTTGTGCAGGAGAGAGGGCGCATTGACTTCCTTGGGCAAACGTTGGACATAAGAGTTCGTTTCAATCTTTTCAAATTGATCAGGATGGCGAAGATCATCATCATCAAGGCATCTACAAGCATTTCCAGGTAAGATCTATAAGTAAGTCTCTTCTCTTTTAGATCTCAATCCATTGTACCTGCTTTTCTTCATTTTTTCTGAAAAACTCCTAAATAATAAAAATCCAAAAAATATTTAATCAGGGAACCGCTTGAACTTTGACCAAACCATTTTTGGGTTTTATAGATCGGGCCTCCCCCTCACTGAATCATCTTCAACGCTGCCCTAATTGTGACTGGTTTGCCCTAAATCTGACTTTTTGACTGCTCAAACCTTAGCGCCCCACTGAAAATTTGACTTTTTCCAGAAAATAATTACATGGGTTTGTAGATCAGGTCTTCCTCATCCCAGAACACCCCCAACGCTGAGCTAGTTCCTGCCAGGTAGCCCTAGATCTGAAAAATTGACTTTCAGCCTCCTAGCCTCCCTCATCAGATTTTGACTTTTCCAGATCTGATTTTTCCTGAAATTTTCTGACTTAGGCTTGTAGATCGGGCCATCCTGATCTCATTTCCACTCCAACGTTGAGTTGATAGTCTCTTGGTGGCTCTAGATCTGCAGATCTGCCTCTCCAAACCCTAGCGCTAGCCCTCCTCCTGCTGATTTCCCTGTAACCTGAATCTTCTGGGCCAAATCCTTTTCTGGGTCCATCGATCAGGGCATATCCCAGGTGGGTTCAATTAAACGTTGTGCTGATACTGACTCCATTACCCAAGGCTGAACAGGCACTGATCTCCAAGCATAGCGTTAGCCCCTTGTTGACCTCTTTCCCCCGAATTTTGATCGCTCCTTGATAACTAAGGTAATTTGGCATTTTCATATCTCTCTCTGAGTCTATCTCTTTAGTACTAGACAGTCCCAACTCTGTCCTTACTCACCCTGTCTCAGTTACGTTTCCTAAGATAGTGGTTATCTTCATCAGTTACTAGTACCTTAACCCTAGATCTAGTATTACCCTTACAGGTCACTTTGGATCAACCCTCGTATGACTGAAGCCCTCATCCAAAGCCCTAGTCCACTTACTATTATCATCCATAGATCTAGAGTTTCTAATTTCCTTACACCTTACGTACCTCAAGCCATAATTGATCTGATCTGGTGTCTAGGTTTGATCTCTCCTGTCGGGAGTAGATCTGGGTCTCCCCTATTGTTGTCTTGGACTTAGATAACATAGAGTGAAGACTGCCTTGATTGGCGTGACAACCATCCATTTGGGGGTCTAGGCAGTCTTGGTTCCACCTCCTTAGTTGCTTGCCCCTCTACCATCAATCCTGGATCCACCTCACATAGGAAACTACAAGGTTGGTGACAGCACAAGGAAAGAAACGAATAGAACAAAACTTTCTACTATGAACTATCTTAAGACTTCCTGTAACAACCATACCCAAAACTACCTTGCGCTGGACAAAACAACCTATTACAGAATAAAATATCAGAACGCTACAATAAACAGAGCCTGCATGGGGACGCAAAACATGTTCACTATCGAACGACTTCACAACAATATGTAAGAGAGATCCGGAGCGCCCCCTTGGCTTGAGCTAACCATGCCAGTTTTTTGGTCCACTGCTGGAGAAGACGAAATTGGGACCTGAAATCCCAACTTGGAGATGAGAAAATCCACCTTGGATTCTAGATGGGCAATATTAGCAGTGATGGACTCTTGCCATTGAGCCTGGAGCTTGGCCTCTGATTCTTCACCTTGCTTGTCCAAGGCTGCTCTGGTCACCGGGTTCTTCATTACCCAGAACAATGCCACCATTTTTTCATACAGGCTAACCCTTCCCACCGTATGTCCGGGGTCAAGGATCCATTCCTCGGCCTTGCGACATTCATCATGCAACCTCTTGCGGTCGAGCTCCTCCCAAAGATGCCTCTCCGTCGTCGAAATGCGGTCTTGAATGTCTTGAGGAAGCTCGTGCTCATATATCTGAGACTCCCATAACGATTTTTGCTGGCTCTGGTAATTCTTCCAAGATGCTCCTCCCGGTTTAGGAGATGCTTACCACAACTCTTGCTTCCTTACATGGGAGGCTCTTCCGACCAACTCAAAAGAAATGGAACTTTCACGTAAAGAGCAGGAAAAGCCAAATACAGGAGACACTTGCATTTTGTCCCGTCACCCTGCAGTCGCCTATATACCAACTTCCCTCTGAGGGACATCATTGCCTTGAACTTAGTTACAATTCTCCGTATCCAGGTCGTGGTCCAGAAATGGATATTACCATACAGGCCTAACATTCCCAAATCCACCTTTCGCGTCTGCACATACTACAAGCCATCGACTATGCGGATTGTTAAAGACAGGACAGAGGAAAATTATGGTACGCGTTGTCATCACATGGGTTTTCCATTTGCCCCAACGTCTAGCCGCATGTTCGAAGGGGCCCTCACTGTGCTTGGTGTCTTGTCCTGCTCTCACCATAAGTATATGTCATATCCTGGGCCATTTGAGCCATACATTTGTCCTTCCTTGTCTTATCCAAAATCATATGCCAGCCCGTCACCTTGACCACCTGGCAGGTTTCCAATCCCAAGTTGGCCAGCATGTCTGCCACCTTGTTGCCTTGGAGTTTGACATGGAGGAACCTAGCTGCTAACCCATTTGCGAGGATGCCTTCGAGGGTCTCTAACTTGCCTTTTAGGCGCTAGGAGTGTGCCACCTTGGCGCTCTGAGTCCCGTTTTGCAATTTCGAGGCAAGGGTGATAATTAACTAGGAGTCCCCTTTGACCATTATCAGAATATGGTTTCTTTCCACCACTATCTTGAGGCCCTGCAACATCCCTTCAAGTTCTGCTGTGTTGTGTGTCTCCCAGCCCAGAAAGACGAACCCATATCCTGTCATTGAGCCTTGGAAGTCCCGAATGATGAAGCCATAACCCGCCAAACCTGGGTTTCTTTTTGAAGCCTCGTCAAAATTTAGTTTGAAGCATCCTTACGGAGGAGACCATTTATCAGGGCTCCACGACAACCTTGTCGGTCATAATCTGCAAACTACTAAAGTTTTCGGACCAGAGAAGCCCTAGGCTTGTAAGATGGTAGCCTCTCTTCCCTCCGAATCCCAATCCGCATTTTCCCAAGCTTCTCAGAAAATGGTCTCCTACATTTTCCTTGTGATGCACTCCCAAGTTTGATCCTCAGGGTTAGCCCTTCCTTGGAAGGTTCTCACGTTCCTTTTCCTCCAGATTTCCTAGAGAACGAAGTGGGGGAAAATATCCCACAGACGGTTGAGAATACGGTTCTGAAAGGGTTTGCTGGACCAAACCGTCAAGGTGTCCGCTGGGTTGTTCCTTACTCGGCTAGATCGACGAAAAATCTCAGCCCCGTTCTCCCAAATGGTTGAGGCGAAAGAACAGGAGTCCAGGAGGTGCTCAAAGTTCTTGTCTGAACCCTCACAAAGGCAACAACGGTAAGGGCCGACCATTCCCCTTTTTTTTAAGTTCTCGGCTGTTAAATTTTTTTTCTTCAAGACAAGCTAACTAAAAATTGTTATCTTAGGCCATACCTTTTTGTTCCACAGTTTGCCCCATCTTTGGTCTTTTGGGTTGGAGCCATTGTCAGTCAAAATATCATAGGATTCCTTTAGGGTAAAGGAACCCTTCTAAGAATAACCCCATCAAAGTTTATCATTGCCCTCGTTCCATCGTATTCGTCTGTTATCCAGGGCTTCTTCTAAGCGATCCACTTCTTCCATTGGACCTAGGCGTTCCCAGCAAAGCCTTAGAGCCCAGTTTCTGTGAGAATTGTTTGTCCCCTGGTCCTCCCTTATTTCCTTAACCTTGGAGATACCTTGGGCCTTGAATTCCTCTTGGAGATTGAGAAACTCACCCCCATCTCAGCGGAGGAAGCTGTTGCCATGAGTCTTCCCATATCCTGGCTGTTTGGCCATTCCTAATCTCCCAGAAACTATGATTTTGCACCAAACTCCTCCCCATCCAAGCTGTTCGCCAAATGTGGGACCCTGGAATATTTTCCGAGAATCTGATGAGTTTTGATTTTTCCCAGCCTTTAGCATATTTGGAGTGCCATAAGTTAGCCCAGGGTTCCTTAGAATGGGAGACCCATCTCCACCAGATTTTAGCTCCACTGACCACATTGGCCTTTTCTGGATCTCTGAGACCAAGACCACCCTTGTTCTTTGGAGAGCAAACAATTTCCCACTTAACCAGAGCCCACTTTCGAGGTTCCTGGGGGCCACTCCACAAAAATTTTCTCTGCAAATTACGAAGATCTTTCAAGATGGCTTTAGGGGCCATCATGGTAGAGAAAATGATACGTTGGCATGGCCTGTAGAACAAATTTAACCAACACCAGTCTGTTGGCCAAGTTTAAAGGTCTCAGGGTCCAATTAGCTAGATGCTTTTTCATATTATCCAGGAGGTTTGTTTAGGAGCCCTTTTTGTCTGTGGAATTAATTAAGGGGGTTCCTAGGTACTTGGATGGAAGGGAGCTCTCCTTAAAACCGAGGATTCAACATATGTTATGTTTGGTAATTCGTGGCGTGTTAAAGAAGAAGATTTGGGATTTTTGATCGTTTACCTCTAGGCCCAAAGCTTTGCCAAAATCCTCCAAGCAAGTTTTGAACTGTATAGCTTCTTGTACAGAGGGGTGTCCCATCAACATCGTGTCGTCAACAAATTGTTGATGAGTTTGGTTCCCAGCCCCATTGTCTAAGCTCAATCCTCTGATATAATTATTGTCCCTTAAGGCCGCAACGGGCCTGCCTAGCCCTTTAACCATAATAATGAACAGGAACGGGGATAGGGGATCACCTTGTCTTAGACCTCTAGAGGGTTTGATGATTCCAGATGGAACACCATTCAGGAGAATTGAGAAGAAAGATGAAGACACTAAATTCATAATCCAATTGATCGAGTCCAGATTGAAACCAAAAGCTGCTAACATTTTCCTAATGAATTGCCAGTTTAGTTTATCATAAGCTTTAGGAATATCCAATTTTATCATCATACTTGGAAATTTCCTGACCTCGATGGAGTGCAACATTTCATGGACTAGAATAATGCCATCGATGATCTGCCTTCCCTCCACAAACCTTGACTGCTCAGGGGAAATAAAGCCCGGAAGGGTGGGTTTCAGGCGATTAGCTATGACCTTTGTGACAATTTTGTAGATGACATTACAAAGGCTTATAGGCCTGAATTTATCCTGTGAGTTCGCTCCTTCATTTTTTGGGATCAGGGTTAGAAAGGTGGCATTTAGCGCTGGCAGGATTCGCTTAGAAATCTTGGAATCCTCCACAATCCTCCACACATCTATCTTCACCATATCCCAAAAATGATGAGAAAAGTTGACCGTGAAACCATCTGGCCCAGGGGCAGTACCTTCTTTCATTTGGAAAACTGCTTCCTCCACTTCATTAAGAGTTATGGGTTTCATCAACAACTCGTTTTGTTTGTTCGAAACCAAAGAAGGGATATGGCGCGTTACTTTCTCAATATCCTCCCTTCGATCCTGCTTGGGTTCCTTCAGGATATCCGAGAAGTGGATATTTAAAGTAGCCTCAATCTCCTCCCTAGTCTCTAGCCTAACCCCCCTTGCATTTTTCAGCGCAAAAATCTTATTTTGGATTCTGTTCTGAATAACAGAGTGATGAAAAAACTTCGTTTTGTTTTCTCCTTCTTTTAGCCATCGGTTCCGAGATTTCTGACGCCAGAGGATTTCTTCTTGCTTTTCTCTCTCCTTGAGCTTAGAGCTGAGACTTAGTTCCTCTTTTTTTAGCTCCAGGGTATATCCTTCATTTGTCCCTACATTCTGGATTTCTTGAAGGTGTTTTTCCAACATTTTTTTTGTCTGAGAAGATGTTTCCAAATTCTTCCTTATTCCTTTTTTGATCTCGGCCTTGAGGCCCTTCAGACTCTGTTGGAATTTGTACATGCTCGGCTCCTCCCCCTCCCTTAACTCTTCCCACCAAGACTTGATGTTTTCTTCAAAGTCTGGATGCTCCAACCAAAATTGTTCAAACCTGAAAGGTTTTTTATATTGGGAGCCCAGACCACTCCACATGAGTTCAATTGGCCAATGGTCTGAACCCATGCCAGGAAGTGTAGCACTATGGATCTCACTCTCCAGTGCAATGATGGATTCCGAAATCAGGAAGCGGTCCAGCCTAGACGCTATGTGTCTATCCCTTGTTCTCTTATTGTTCCATGTGAACCATCCCTCCCCCGGAATGATGTTCACAAGTTTCAAATCCTCAATGGTCTCCCTGAAGGTTTCACATTCTTCTTCCAATCTACGGCTTCCTCCTTTTTTTTTCCTCCAGAGAGGTAATGAGGTTGAAATCACCTCCCACCACCCAATGGGTATTAGCCATACCTTCCTGCAATCTTCGTAGTGAAAGGAGAAAGTCCTTCTTATCCACAACATTATGGGGACCATAGACATTCGTCACTTTCCCTGAGATCGAGAAACCCACAAATCGAAAATCAGCAGTTAAAGTATACCATGTCCCTTGGAATCCTTCCAAACTCACCCAAATGGGATCCCTAAGGATCCCTAGGCCTCCCGAGAAACCCCTGGCATCTATGCCCATAACCTCAGATTTCGCCCATATTCTTCTGCGAAGGTCCTAGATCTGGGTCGCCGAACACTTTGTCTCTTGTAGAAAGACAATAGCCAGATTTGTCCGCTTGATCTTTTTGTTCAGAATTTTGATTTTCCGTGGGCTGTTTACGCCCTTGATATTCCAAGACAGAATGTTCATTAAGAAAGCTTATAGGCCCAGTGTTGATTCTATTGTCGCGTGTTGACTCGATTCCACCAGCCTCTTTCCTACTTCTGCTGCCCTCTGTTTGTTTGTTTTCCTTCTCGTATTCTTTGGTTGGTCTTTGTGTTTTTTCTTCGTCTCCTTATGAAATCCGGAACTAATCCCCAGCTGATTGGACAAATGGGCCTTTAGGATAGCTTCCTCTCAGGAGGGTTACTTGTTCCTGCGTGTAACCTTTCCCTTTATCCGCATAGGCTTTTTCAATGCCATTTAGATCTAGATACCCTATGTTCATGTCTTCAGCCTCGTCCTCTGAGTCTTGTCCTTGTTAGTCTTGACCTTTCTCGATCCTAGTTTCACCTTCCATCATGGGTTCAGGTTCCGTATTTCCATCCGGGATTAATGAAATCGGATTGTCCTTAATGAGTTTGTCTTGGTTTTCCTCTTCTTGGTCTTCCAGAGCCATGAACTTGTTTGAGACTTGCTATTTACTTATGCACCTCCTGATTTTCTTGTTTTCAACTGCGTCTTTTTTGTGATGGGGCTTTTGAAAAACCTTGATTTGGTTGATCAGTTCCCTTCTCCGGATTTCTTTGGAGAGTTCATTGGGAAGTCTCGAAATAGAAGGCCATATTCATGACATTTATGGTAGCGGAATGGGATTTGTTCATAGTCTAGGGTTTTGTTGCAGCTGCAATATTTTCCCAAAATTTTTTGAATTTTTGGGGCCCTCCTTTTATTTCTTTTTGCTCAGATCCTTGGTTTTGTTTGATGTTTGCGCAAAGATTTACTTTTATGCCAGCCATGTTTTACGGTTTGTGTTGGTTTTGCCCTGCCATCGGAAGTGTTTTAGACTGTTGAGTCGGGAGTCTTGTTATCTGCACGCTCATCGTTGCGGAAAAGAACAGAACATCAAGTCCGATTCAAGTGTTATTGGTCTCCAATGCGTTTTTCTTTATCGGCAGTTGTATTAAGATTTCGTTGGAACGTTTGTCCCTACGTTTTCCGCCGTTGCAAAGGAAGTATCGCGAATTTCCCCGATGGTTGTATGATCCTCTTCTGATCCCCGCCGTTTTGATTCGCAGATTTTTAGGCTTTCAGCTTTCGCGTTTGCGGCTCTGGAAGGCACTATCTTTGCGATGTAGTTTGATTTTGTTTTCCGCGTGATCGATTTTTCATTTTCGTCGAAATCATATTTATGTTTTACCTCCGATTTTTGCTGGTCTGCGGAACTCAGTGCCTTGATGGTTTCCGCCGTTGCGGTTTTTCAACCAACTATTGGTCCGAGGCCTTAGTTGGGCGAGCTCCGATGTAAATTTTATTTGTTTCTCCTGCCAACGCCATTGCAGGTCTCCTAGCTGTTTCATCATCCGCCATTGCGGAGATGCTACTGACCGGATCGTCGACCCCGCAGTTGTTTTGCCACCCGATGATCTTATTTTTTCCCGCCAATTATTTGTTGACTGGGGCGTATATATTTTGGGTTTGGGGTTTATTATTTTATTGTTGTCTTTTGCCCGTGTTGTTGTTATCGCTCGCGTAGACCAACGCACTTGCTGTCGGTATCTCGCTCCTAGGTGGCTCTGCCGTGGAGGTTCGCGGGTTTTTTCTCGACCAGTCGCGCAGCACATTGCCAGGTAGGCCCTTATGCCCGTTTTACCTTTCCGTTCGAATGGTCAAACTGATTCTGTCGCCCTCGGTTAGCTCCTGTCTCGGCGGTTAGTGGTTACCTAGGTTTCCATTTTGGCGTGTATATATAATCTAGGTAAATGGTCCGGCGGCCCGGTGGGGGGTTTTTGTGGTTTTGCTTGATGATTACATTCGCAGCCGTTATGGGTTTGCAACCCGCACTCGACTGCTAGGGAAACTGGTGCAGACGGTCGTTACGCTGTTCGCACCAGTGTCCTCCAGTCTGCGTGTGGCCGTCCAGGGAGAGCGTTTTATTGTTTACTTCAGAGATGCCGAGGTTGGTTCCACAGTATGGTTGCCCTCGTTTTTGGGAACTAGGGTAGCAATGTGAAGGTTACGCCCCTTGGGATGAGATTGCTAAAATTTGAACACACAGTGAGTTATGTGCACTACCACAATGCAGTATCCTTCACATGGGATTAGGCATCTTACTTTTCGCGTAACGATTTAGTTCGTAGTGCCGAAAGGGAAATTTTTCTTCATTGAGAAAGGCCATGATATTCTAAGTTGATTCTGCAAATGTTGGTCGTGAGTTGGTTTTAGCCTTTTGACAGATTGTTTTTGTGCGGGAACATTTGGTTTTTGAATATTGTTTGTTCATTTTCATAGCTGCAATCATGTTTAACCTAGAGAGGTAAAATGCTCATACATTTTGTCTCCATTTTTGAATGTTATTGAGGAATGGCCCAACAGAACCTAAAAGCAATTTTTGTGTATGACAGGGAAATTCTTCAGAATCCGAGATGTCTAAACGGCAGAAGAAGAAGGCTCCCATAGTAGAAGAGGAACCCGAGGTTGAAATTGTCACCAGAGTTGAGTACACTTACGAGGATACCAAATGCATAGTTGGTATGTAACCTGAATATAAATGGGGGGAAATCTACAGATTAATAACACACCGGGAGGTACCTGACATAGGTTTTGAGGAGGAAACCATATATGCAAATATAGAGAGATTTGCGTTGATGAGAGTTGCTACTAGACCTGAGCTTTTCCCGTGCTCAGAGGTGATTGGATGGATTCTGCCAAGGGCAGATGTAACCACCATGATTTTGGCAAATGTTGTCAAACAGGGTTATGCTGCTTATAGCCTTGGGTATGTATCACTGGGTTATGCTGCTTATAGCCTTGGGTATGTATCACTGGCCTACCACTTACTGGAAGCACAAGTGTACTTGACTGAAGATTGGCTAAAGACCATTAAGCTGGACCTAGTCGAGACACTGAAGAGAATGCTGGTGCCTGGCAAGAACTTTAGGACTAGGCTGTCCGGGGAATATGATACTGCCACTCTAAGAACCCCTTACAGGTTCATTGCCCTAATGCTAAACAGGATTTTTGGGAGGGCCCACGGTAAAAGCTTCAAGTTAGAGTGGGTGCCTATCATCTTCTATGTTGCAACACAGGGGACAGTGTTCAACTGGGCAAACATTGTGTCCAACAGCCTCTCAGTCTGCATTGCTTCATCATTAGGAGGGGTGTCTCAGAAGAAATCAGAGTTCTACATGAGCTCTATACTGATTGATTGCATACTATGCAACCAACCCTTACCAAACCTGAGGTGTATCTGGGACCGGGAGAGAACACCAGTCTACTCAGCGTACAAGCCACTGTGGGCACACAAATACCACAGTCACTATAGAGAAGTGTGTGAGCACTTCATCATGCCATTATATACATTGATCTTCTTAAAAGAGTGCAACTGCATGTCGGAGGAAGCATTACAGGTGATTGAAGAATATGCAGACTACTACTTAACGGAGGATGGATTGTATTTCAGAATGTATGGATGCTCCAGAGCACCCTCACTACTGCTAAAATATGCCACTGACTATGTAGTCCACAAAGAGGCAGTTAGGCAAGTCTTTTTAGATGGCATAGGGAGCTTTTTATTTGAACATAAGAAAGCAGCTTATCCTCCCTTACCATTCAGGTTGGGAAGCTATAAGTTCACAAGAGTGAAGAAAGCTGATGAATTTGTGGAAGAATTGGGGAAATTCCATTTTGGGGAAATAAATTTCCATAGGAAAGATTCCCGGAATAAAAGTGGCAGAGCACTGCAAGGAGGCAAATGTACATTTTGAATACACAAGCCACTGGGATAAAGATGAATCCATTTTCCGCAGTGTAGAAAATATAACGGCCTTAAGAAGAAGATTTAAAAAGAAAATCACCACCAAAGGCGGAAAAGGACAGGATGAGCAAGAAAAGGCAGAGGAGGAAGAAGCTAGGAAAATGGATGAAGATGCTAGGAGACTAGCACAGGAAGCCGAAAGCTGGCTCAAAGGTGAAGAAGAAGAAAAGAGAAGAGCTGAACAAGAAGCAGCTAGAAAGGCAGAAGAAGCTGCCCTGAATGAAGAAGAGGAAAAGAAAAGAAAGATGGATGAGGAACTGAGGAAGCAGGAAGCAGAAAGACTAAAGCTAACAGGGGCAGTGACAGAGCAATCGGCTTCCGATCCTGTAGACAGTCAGGCTCAGGACTTGGGTAATCCTGATATTCAAGATCCTGAGGCAGCTGTCGGCAGCACAACAGTACAGGCTATGGTCCCTACCCTAAGGCTAATCCCTTTTGAGCAGAAGAAAGGGGAGGAGGTACCAGATTTCAATACTATTTTTTATGATAGGGAAAGGAAAAGAATAGTGAAGAGGATTGAGAGAAAGGTTGAGACTGGGGGGCAGTCGGGTAAAATGATAAATGATACAACCGTAGTATTTGGGAGTCCATACCTTGGGTTGTATATGAGCTACATACAGTAATACTGTAGTGTACACATCATCTTGTCCATATCAAACCAATGTGTTGTATAATGTATATAACTTATATATGTCAAAGACTTATGCATACCTTACTGCTCATATTTGACCTTGAACTATTTGTACACTATCATATTGTACCCATTCAGACTGTAAAGATCTTAGGCCCCAACTGTGGAAGAACCAGGGCATACTCTTTACTGTTGCCACCGTGTTCTCCTTAGCTCACAATATTCTTTATTGCACTTGCAATATTATTCAACACAAAGTAACATTAGGCCAATGCACAGAAAACATCAATTCAACCTTGAATGATGTATGAACCCCTTAGCTGGAAATTAACACAGTCAACACAAAGAAGCTAGTTCTGGTATCCATGCCCTTCCTCAACTTTGTGATTGTGATAAGCTTGTCAAACTAGGTCTGAAAAAGAAGATCCAACTCCGGACTATATCTACTGTGGAAATTTCAAATTCGACTCTGTTCTAATGCTGGTAAATTATGCAATTCAGGACTGTGTAGGGCTGTTTGAATTCTTGTGAAAAAGGACCCCAAGACAAGTCTAAAAACAGACTGCCATCTCTAGCAAAGAAAAGACAAAAAGATTACACCCCAAAGATGAACCCTCATCAACTGTAACCATCGGCTGCTTCAGTCAACAATCCACCAAAAATTCCTCAGTTGCCTGCTTTTATCTCTCCCATCTTCGTTGGATAATTGCTTCAAAACTAGCAAAGAAGAAACAAAAAATAAAACCCTAAATCTTTGTGGAAGAGCTGCTGTAATACTTCAAGGTCTGCTGCAAAAAAAAGTGTAAGTCACTGCTGCTGCTCCTTCAATTTCTCATCATAGGATATCCATAGATTAAGACCAAAGATTTGTTTTGCTGCTGCAGTTGCTGGTTAAAAAAAACAAACGAATCAAATCCAAGAAAACTTCCCTTGCTGCATTTTGGGTCTGCAAAAAAAAATTCAGTCACTGTGAAATTCGGACTGCTCCTTCGAAATTTCCAGTCATCTCAGTGACTAGTTTTTTCTCATCTGCAAGCTCTCTCTTCTTACTGCTGCTACCTCAATCATTTGAAATTTTCCTCAGCCTGCTCCTTTGCTGCCTCGGTCATGAAAATTCAGAGCTCATTCCAAATTCCAAACCAAAAATGAAATCATTGATAGGGTATTTATACGGTTTATTTTTGTAAATATTTTTGAGCTGACTTATTAAAAAACAAATATTTTTTTTTGAATTTAATTGCGTCCGACCTGTCTTCATTAGGGTTGACTTCAACAAGGTAAGGATTTAATTTAAATTTTTATTTTAAATGTCACTTAAAATCTAGGGTCATGAACCTTTCTTACCATATCAATCCTTCTTACCATTAGGGTATCATTTAACCCACTAGAGCTTGCATGTATGCCTTTGCCACATCATTAAAGTTCATAGGGTGTCCTCCACTTTGTCATAGGGATTTTAATGGCATACCATGTGCAAGGTGCCATCATGGGATTCAAGCATGTCACCAAATGGTACCATGGACCCTTGTCAACTTCATCATCAATCCAATATGTGTCGTGACCACATTAATGTGCATCAAGGTCTTCACAAAGGTTCTATGACTTCATTAAGTCATCAATGACCATATCTTCATGTTAACTAACCAGGTAAGTGCAAGTAGTGGGCTCCATAACCTTTGGAAGGGAATCAATGTCTTCATTAAGGTCTTCATCAAGGGTTCCAAGTCTTCATTGACTTCTTTATCAAGCAAGAGGCTTCATAGTCTTCTTTAACCACCTCAACCACGCTAGGAGACCCCCAAGAGTCAAGATCCAACATGATATCACCTGTGGGGTAGCTTGGTCTTCTCCTGGGGTAGCATGACATCATCAGAGCATGAATGACCATAGAATGGGTCATTAATGCTTCTCCAACCCATCTAGGGCTTTAGGACCATCTCCAGGGTCTTCAACACCATCAACAGGGTCTTCAACATCTTCAGCAAGGTAGTGGCATCAAGATCTAGTCTTGTGGGTACATGGACCTTGTCAACTGGGTACAAGGTGCTTCTAGGCACAAACCCACTCTGTAAGGGATCCAAGGCACTACAAGGTGCAAACCCACTCTGTAAGGGGTCAAGGCACTACAGGTGGGACTTGGTGGCATCAATGACATCCTGTGGGGCCACTGCAAGTCCATGTTGGCATCAATGACAATTTCATCAACAGAAGATTGTAGCTTGGATAGGAATTTCTCCACAGGTTTATTGTTAAATGTGCTGGAAGTAGTTCAAGTCAAATCTATTTATTAAGTCACGTTAGTGATAAAGTGAAAGTCCTATATTTAGCTTTTAAGTCTAATAAAGTGTATTTTTATGTATTAGTGATTTAGACTAATCACAACCATACATGTCACTATGAGATTAGGGTTTCAACTCAAGTATAAAAGGCAAATCAAGGTAGAGGGTTAAGACACATTCATTTTCACTCAAAGACAAGTTTTGTCGAGACATGATTTTATTCACCTATGGAGAAGAGTTATAGAGTGTCGAAGAGGAGCCAAAGTCAGAAATTAGGCAGACAACAACACACAGGCTTTGTATAGGACAAATTTGTATATGGATACAGATTACGTACAATTGTACGAACACATTTTGTATAGTCGCACGAGCAGATCCGTACAGGCATGCAAAATAAGTTCGTATAGTTGTATGGATAGGCCGTACAATAGGCAACAACCAATGGTCAATTTTCTTGGTTTTGGTAGGCAAATTATTCCTCAATAAGTGTGCAGATCTATTTTGTTTGGGTATACAATTGTTAGTTTGATAGTTGTGGAGGTTTCCTTGTAAGCTCTGAATAGTTAATAAAAAGTTGATTTGAAAGAGTAAATTATTTGTGTATTGTGTTTATGCTTTCGTTGTTTATTTTCCATCTATATGTGTGATTACTGCAATCTGAAGAATTTGATTTTTGAAATTAGATAACAATTTTGTTTAGTTGAGAATTTAAGAAGAGTAGTCGCCTAGGGTTTGGAAAATTCACAAATAGATTTTGTGGGGCTAGGAATGTTGGAAGCTTTGACATAAATTTGAATAGGTGGTGTAATAGCCTCAATTGGGTTGAGGTGAGTCATGGCATTAATTGATATGTCAAAGTTAGTGATCTCAAGGTCCACATCCATGTTCTGCAATGACCCTTCTACTTTGGAGTAGAATGGGATGAAAGGAGGTTGGATTCGATGTACACAAGATCTTTAGCCTTTTTTTCTCCCAATTTGTTTCACTTTGCCAAAAAAATGAAACCATATGTACTCCAATTACTCTTAACAAATGAGGAGCTTACAACTTGCAAGAACTTGCTAGCTAGAGTTGAGAGATGAGTGTTGTCCTTGCCAAGAAATCCCCACTAGGTAATAGACATCAAATGCCCCCTATCATCCTTGAAATATTGATTTGCAAACATATTAGAAGAGCTTACAAAAGCTGCAAACCTTTGGCCAACCTCTTATGCAATTCTAGGATCCCTGTAGATTTTATTCAGGATTTCTTAAATCTTTCTATCACTTTCTTGCCCTTGTTTGGATATTTTCATCTTGGTAATGCTAAGTGTCGCCGCTTTTCACGCATGTGGGGGGGAATTAGCGCATCAGAAATCTTCAAGATATTAAGTGCGTCCTTGAGGGAAAGTCTTGAGTCAGGTGCTATCACTTGATCTTGACTCCTTCGTTTAGGCCACTCGTAACGGATCCAAGGGGGGTAGTCCTTATGAAAGAGTTGCTAAGGCTCTTACTTTTATTAATTATGAATGAATTGTTTTTGTTAGGAATTTTGATAAATCAATATTGAAACAAGGTACTTGCAAATAAAATTAATATAACAACAACATGAAAATAGATATGGCAATTATAACATAAATGACCTAAAAGCAAAATATGAAATTGAAGATAATGGCAGTGTCGATTGGAGTCTAATGCTGCTGAAAGCTGTAGATGTATTGCAAGTGGAGTCTTGGTCAGTTTTAAAGTTATTAAGGATGAATTAAGTTATGGGGAAGGGGATTCTCAATATACTGTGAAGTATTAAGAATATGTCCGGATTCTAAGAAGAGTGGCTCCACACGGGAAAATGTGGGCTAGATGGAGTCGCGGGGGGGTGTTCAACACTACACCAACAAGGATGTAGCCTGATGGGACCCCACGATCGCTTTCTAGTTGTTTTCGCTTTCACTGAAGAATTTGCCCACTATTTCTCAGGCTCGCCAGCCCAGATTTCCGTAATGTTTTGGGGAAGTTGCTTTTATTAAATGAGTTTGCTTATTTAGATGTGAGAAATCAATCAGTGTACATTCCTACTTTTGATTATCCCAAAGCTCAAGGCGAACTTGCGACGGGCAAGAGCATCCACTGGAATGGCAAATTGTTTTATTCCAAATTGATACTGTAAAACGAAAGAAGGTAAAATTGGTGAGACTAATTACTACGGCGAGGAATATCTTTTCCCCAAACAAGCAAGCTCTTTTGGGTAATTCGGTAGATCAATGCTGGTTTAGTGTTCGTTACTTTGTCCAAAATGAAAGAAATAAAACTAAAACTAATTAAGCAAAGAATTCAACCCGTGAAGGCAGATGTGTGCATGTGTTGTAAAAATAAAACGTTAGAAAAAGACAAACCATAAAAAGACACTGCGATACCCCATAAGGGGAATGGAGTGCGGGCGTTGTGTAGCCCGCCTGCTTTTTATTTATGATTTATTACAATGCTATTTTCGAGATAGAATTGCCTTTTGACCCTCAAAAACATGTCAAAATGGCTTACAAATTGCTCAGGAAAGAAGGGGAACGGAGAAGGGGGAAGTGGGTTGGATCTCAAGTGCTTCGGAAGGCTTAAAGCACAAAACTTTGGCAGCAACTCCCTCTCTTTTTTTGTTCAACCTGCTAAAAACAGCAAGTTAAAAGTTTGCAAATTAGTAGATCAGTACAATAATACAATAAAAAAAACACTACTCAGTACTAGCAAATATTTGGAAAATTATGCTACTTCAAGTACTAAGTAAAAGATGCTAGATCTAGGCTTATAACTAAGATTTAGATGCACTTTAGATCTAGTAAACTAACAAGTTAATCTTTAGGATAGAACTTTTTTTAAAATGAAATAGCTTGCTTCAACAGGTAACCAAGAAAAAAATTTGATTTAAGAGAAAGAAAGAAGGCCTCAAGCCCCAGCTTGATTATTGAGAGGAGTAAGGAGCCCCTGTGGCACAAGAAAGGTTAGATCCAAAAGATGTTGTGAAGGGAAAGAGGATGCAACCAAGCTCCTAGTTCTCCTTCACGTTTGATGATCTACGAAGCTACAAAACACTTCAAAGCAAGCAAGATCAAATCTAGTGTGATAAGTTAACTGAAACCAAAAGAACATTAGTATAACCGACTACAGCTTGTTACTTTCGAATCTTAGAAACCCTAGCACAAGTAAGCAAATTGAAAACCTCAAATTCCTACTCTATGGATTAGAATATAATCTTCTAAGCTATATGACTCAACTTGCACAAGGAGGAATGTAACTAAGCTAATATCACCTTGATCTCAAGCATTCACCATGAAAGTTCTTGCACCATACGGACCTCCAAATTCTAAATTTTATTCACACAGATAATATCAATAACATGTTACAAGAGCAGAGGTTCCTTCCTTCTGTCTAGAATGAGGCAAAAGAACTTGCTTAAATATATTTTACAAACCCCCAAGGGTGCACCAACCAACTGAAGTACACATGACTTAACTAGAGATGAAGTGGAGTGTTTGGTGTTGATTGAAGTGAGACAGCGCCACCTCTCCAAGATAGATGCGCTTCTCACCAACTCATAACCACCTACCAACCCACTCGCTTGATGAGGTTAGCGTGAACCCTCTCCTTTACCTCACGCGTGAGTTCCCTTCACATGTGGCATCATCCGCATTTGCTTGCTTGAGTGTATTATACTTCAACATGTAAGATAACCAAAGTATTAAGAACTTAGAACATGGGAAGGGGTCCACCCTCATCTTATTCGCTACTTTGTTGGGTCGTAGCGTGAGTCCTTATGGTTTGACACAGTCACTTCCATTTTGAGCACTTCAAAACATTAATGTTGACCCAAAGTTTGATTTACCATTATGTTGGAGAGGGGTCACATACCAATAGGGACCACATCCCAAATCACTTTCACACTTTAAAATATTGATTTTTGACTCTTTAAAAAAATTTGACTTTGGTGCATTTCATCAAAATTTAGTAATTTTTTTCCATTTCGTCGCATTGATAGAGAAATAATGTCATACGAGACAATATAGTGACCCGAAGCATGAGAAAAGTGAGTCCCAAGGTAAAGGAGGTGCTTTGAGCTTGAAAACGAGTCCACACACGCCAAAAACAGGCTATGGATCATACTTTTATTACACTTTGATTTTTTTCAATTAAACTATTAAAATGGCTTAAAAAAAGAAAAAAATTATTTTTCTCGGAATCAGACAAAACTCTACGGGGACCTAGTACATGTCCATATGACTCAATACTGATGCCTAACATGCTTATATACATTGACACATTAACTTTGATAACCTCTTAAGGCCTAACCACCAAGACGACCATTCCAACTTTGGAGGAGCTGTGAAAAACTCGAAAATTATACATCGCTTATTCAACATTGCATAATTGACAAGGGAACAAACACCTTGGAATGATCGGATTGATGGCCAGTCCCAGAAATCCAAGTCCTTCACAAAAAGTTTGTCGTGTTAGAGCATACATTACAACGCCCCCAAGGGGTATGAACATGCATTTTATTAAAAAGGGACCACAACTGGTCTTGATGAACCGTGGAACCTTTCGAGCACTGGCAATGAACAACTGGTTTGTTCATGACTTCGGTGGCTCACTGGAAATCCACTAAGTGCAGAATTAGTGGATAACACTAAGTGTATAGAATGATCATATATCATGTGGAACACATAGGCCAAAAGGTGTGATGGTGTGGTCATTTTGTTCATTCTTTTGGTAATTGTGTCCTTCACTTATTTTCTCTGGAGTCAAGCTCCTTCCATGATAATATCCCTTATCATCTTCAGCGTACTATTTATGTTTTCATGACCTCACCCAAACAAGGTGTATCTGTGTCAAACATCCAAATCAAGTACAATATTTGTTCTGAAAACGCGAAGCACCTTGACAACTTTTCAACATCTAAAATGCTATACTTGACTTACAGTTCTCTATTAGAAGATGACTTCCTCCAATCTTCCCAAAAAGGGTTTGTGATCATGAATTGTAATGAGTCTCTAGAGTCTAACCTCCACAAGCCTCTTCATTATTGGAGTGTGGGAGACAAAATGAGTTTCAGACCTTCCATGATAATATACGTTATCATCTTTGGCATACTATTTATGTTTTCATAACCTCACCCAAGCAAGGTGTATCTGTGTCAAATATCTAAATCAAGTACAATATTGGTTCTGAAAATAGCAAAGGTATTGCACCTTGACAACCATTCAACATCTAAAATGCTATACTTGATTTACAGTTCTCTATTAGAAGATGACTTCCTCCAACCTTCCCAAAAAGGGTTCATGATCATGAAGAGTAATGACTCTCTAACCTCCACAAGCCTCTTCATGATTAGAGTGTGGGAGGAAAAATGAGTTTCAACAACCTACAAGTTTTAAAAATTCAAAATTCAATTCAGAAATCATGTTCAATTCACAGTTTGAAATAAATATTATAAAATCAAGAAATAAGAATACAAATCAATATTGACTGAAAACAAGTACCTTAAAGAGCTCCAACTTCACAAATTGCCGATATATGAATTCAAATATATAATGATTGGTGATGAGCATTTTGCTTTATTTTATGTTTCATATATTTGGTTGATTCGGTCAATCTTGCCAATCTTGGTAAGCATAAGGCTTAGGGAATGTATTGCACATGGAGTCCAAAAGATGTTATCATATTGGCCCTTTACAATTAAGCTTTTTAGCTCGACAAACCTTTGAGATGCTCATGATGATTTGGAGAATGCTCTATAGCGACAATTTCTACTGCATCAATAATAATTTTAGAGATAATTGCTACATCTTTCTCTTCCCCATTGCAGTCAATAGCCTTAAGATATTGCTCATTCGGCATATTACAATGACATTAATTAATGGGCAATTCATTTCGTCTTTCTATCCATCATAAATGATAGACATTGTTGTGTATGCCCATATATTCGGGATTGAATGTAATTTGTGTTCCTAGGTATGCATACCTGAGGGTATGGTGGATGTCCCCACCCTCGGTACAGGTAGCCAGTGTCCCTGAAATAAGGCTGGGTTCTTTTGGGGTGTCCCTCGAAGAACCTGAGATGCGGACCTAATGGGGAACGTTGTACCCTGAAATTCAGCGACATGACATCCATTGGGGACACTATGCCTCGTAAATGGGGACACCTGAGGGGACATCCGCATGGGCTGTGGATTAGTTTCCCTCTCAACCGGGTGGAGACCAAGGAGGAAAGGGGGGAAAAGGTGCCCCCCTTCCAAAAGCCTTAACCTCAATTTATACACAAAACCACAAAAATTGAATTCATTTCTATGCTAGTAGTGAAGGAGAGCAGTCTAGCTAGCAATTAAGGGAGACAATCCAACAGTTTCTATAATAGTAGTGAAGGGTTTGACTCTTAATAGTCCAACAACGAAGGGAGAGAAGGGAGGAGCAATCTAGCAATGACAGAGAAACAGTCTAGCACTGGAGTGAGGTATTTGTTTGTCTTGATTCTCTGAATTTCCATATTGGGTCTTGGCAGATTTTACAAGTTCTTTGTTTCAATTTTCAGATTTGTCGTTTCTCTATTCTCATTATTTCTCCAACTAAGATGGCATCATCAAATTCTCAATATTCACTATGGAAATGTGGAGAGGATAAAATCAACAAAGGGTGGAGGAGGGACAACATTGATAAAAATGCAACCTATGTTGTGCTGAATGGAAAGGCAACTATACTTTGGTTAAAACCCATTTTATGAATATTCCAAAGAAGGGCATTGAAATTTGTATTGGAGATCTAGAGGATCCCATTAGACTCCCTAGTACACAATGGAGCATCAAAGGGTTGTGTTGTCGCTGGATAAGCACCTTGGGTTAATGTGGCATAAATCTTCAAGCAACTCGGTGCGACCTTGGGGGCAAGTCTCGAGTCAAGTGTTGTCACCTGAAACTTGACTCCTTCGTTTAGGCTAACTCCTAATGAGGCCAAGGGGGGTAGTCCCTAAAAGCTACTAAGTCTTTAGGCTCTTACTTATGGATGTGAACGTTATTTAGGAGTTTCAAAATGATTATTGAAACAAGACTTTGCAAAATAACTTTAAATCCACAACATGTAACATAAATTAGTTCGTCCACATGTAATTCCTTCAAGCAAAAATGATTGAAAAAAAATTTAGACCAGTGTCAAATGGAGTCAAATAATGCTGTAGTGAAAAAATGTTTTGCAAAAGGAATTCCCAATATATTACAGAGGTATGTGGAATATCCGGATTTTGTCGAGTGTGGTTCTACATGTGAAATGTTGGCTAAATCGGAGTCGCGAGGGTGTGTCCAACACTACACCAAATGAGGGTGTAGCCTAATGGATCCCCACGGTCACTATCTAGTAGTTCTTGCTTCATTGCAGACTTTTCTCACAAGAGGTAAAAGTCAAGACATTGGATTTTCGTCTTTCAGGGAGTGTAAATTACAAAATGTGAGACTAATTACTAGACACTCTAATCCCTTTCTGGTGTGACCAAGCGACTGGACAAGACGCAAAGATCTAGAGCATACAAGGAAAAGATCTTGATTCGTTACTTTGACTTGGAAAAAGAAATGTGAACTAATTAGTCCTGAAGATGAGAATCTCTTTTCCCATACTCGTGCAAGCTCTTTTGGTATTGTTATCACATATACAGTAGTTGGGCTACGGTATTCTATTTTTCAGATTCCAGTACACTTTTTTAGCCAGTTCTCTTACATATGAGATGCTGAGATGAACATCTATGATGGATCACTATTTGATGATGGACTATAGTTCTTTCCCATGCCATGACTGAGTCTCAGGACACTTGGATTTGAGGACTGATGTAGTCATTGAGCCATTTTGCAGAGCAATAGTGCCCAGAGTTGCATCAGTAGTTCATCATTGGACAGATGTTGGTTCAGATTGATTGTTTACATGTATATGACTCAACAGATATTATTTTGTGTTATGGTTATCATTGCTTTTATATTCATTCTTGTGACATGACTTAGCATCTAGTGTCATGATCTGACGGTCATATAAATATATGGACTTGGATGTATTGATATTATGTATGTATGTCTCTACCTAGACCTGGAAGTTCTTGACCCATACTCATTGGTTTTACCCTCCTTAGGGAGAATAGAGGTGATCATTCCCACCATACTTTGGCTTGCTAGTGTTGGTTTCATTGTTCACTATCTCCACCCATCCATTACCTTCCAGTTATGTTTTTAGCCCGACATACTACTTGACTTGTGGCATGTAGGACCTTTCCCCACTAGAGCCTCTGTGTTGGACAAGCTTCCCTGTTTATTTGTGTCTCGGCTCTGAGTTGCCTAGGTTGTGTTGGCTAAACCTGAAACAAATAGCGCTGTCATCAATACAATCTATTTGGAAATGAAATGAATATCTTATGAAAAAAAAGCCCATTCATGAAATTGGGCGTTTTTGAACATACATGAATGCAAGGCAAGCCTAATAAAATTGGCTATGAAGTATATTGAAATGAATATCTTGTGAAAAACTATTCATGAAAAGTAGTGTTTCTAAACATACATGAATGCATGAAGCCTCATTAATAAAATCTGTGTAATTAATGCATGGACCAAGGCTATGGAAATTCGAAGGCCCAAAAAGCAATGGTTCTTAAAATGTTATATCTAAAAATTGCTGGCCTCACTTGTATTTGATTTGGGTTGTGAGCATTTGTCAAGGTGAATAAGCACCTCTGAACTTAACTTATCCATTTGTGAGACACTGCCATCTCCTGTGTTGTTGCTTGTCTGACATATGTTAGAGTGAGTATCCCCTTTCCATATCCAAAGTGTCACAGTGTCAAGTTGGTAGTCACCTTGTTTCGTAACCATTTGATTTCTAGCCCTCACCCTTCACTAGCAAATTGATTACAACTATGAAGTGAGTATGGTCTTGAAAGTCTGGTCTGAGTTATAATTAATTAAAGAAACTTTATATTTGGTTGATAGATTGCCAGTGAAATGATTGGTACTTGTTATAATTGTTATTTGAATAATTTGTAGAGCATGTCTTAACCTTTAAACACTTGTAGCATATTGATGTTAGCCTGGGTTATATTATTGATTATTTGATCAAGTTACAGATTATTATTCTATCTGTCTGGGCATATTGGATATTGTACCTGATCATGCAGAGATCTGTAGGGTGTATGAGTATGCACCTTAGATGGATTTGGGCTCTCTGAGTCCAATGAGACAGTTTATTTTCAGTTCCGGGCAGTTACAATGATGATTTGTCTCAGTGTACCATTCTGGTGCAGTTTTGCCATGTTGAGTGGCCTGTCACAGCAGAGAGGTGATTTGATTGGTTCACCTAGAGCACTGTATGAGGAGGGGGTGGTCCTGTTCTTACCATATTACCCCCATTCCAGAGAGCCTGGTGGGATCTGTTTGACAACGCTGACACTCCAAGAGGCAATTTGGGCCATATCATGGTTCTCGAGGCAGATTAAAAATAATAAAAATGGCTACTGAAGAATTCGATTTGGGCTAATGAGGCAAGGAAATGGTATGGGATGAGTTTTGATGATGAGTGTGATGTCTTCCACTCTTTCTCCAGCAGTTTCAGCACTTGGATGGACCCACGTTCATCTCTCCGACATATTTTATTATTTTCTAGAGCTTTTGGAGGCTCACGATTTCCTTAGAGAGGCACTATTTGCATTTAAAAATTATATTTATTTTTATTGTGCCATGGGGACACACTAGGGGTGTTAGTTAATACCCCCTGGACCCACCATGAGCTTTATTCATTTTTATTGAGTGGGATCCCCTCTCCTAGGGTGATTTAGTCCATTGATATATTATATTATTGTATTGATCCATGTACTTTATGTTGAGCTCATCTCAACCGTTGATTAGAACATTTTGATCTTTTAATCTTAGCCATCCATTTGAAAGGTGGTTAGGATTTTGTTATCTCTCATTCCTATTTAAAGGAGAGAGCTTCTCATTGTAAAGGGGGGAGGAGATCTAGAGATGTTTTGGCTCTAGGCTATTGGAATAAAAATACTTTCTTGGGCATCTTGGATCTTGGAATTGGAATGCTTGTGGTGATTGTAAATGCTTCTTCCTCTGCACTAACAGACATTGGTGGCCATCTTGATTTTATCTTCAACTAACATTGTTTTGCAGGCAAAGAAGACATTTTGGAGGGGTGCGAATTGGTGGGGAGGCCTACCCTTCAAGCTTCAAGAGGATGTTTTGGGTGACGGAGTTGTTTTGTCTTTTGTACCAACAATTCATGTTTCTCATCTCTTTGTATGCATCTCTTTCCATTCTTGATTGGTTGATTGATCTTTGTGTCCTTGATTGATAGGAATAGGAAAATCGATTTGGTTGAAGGAGGCAAAACGTTGGCAAGAAGGGCTCATCAAAGTTTGGCATTTGATCTTTGTGGGAAGTAATCCTCGTCACAAGCCTCTTCCATTTTCATCTTCCAGGTATGTTCCATGAGGTATGAAATTCTTCTATCCTATCCATCTATTCTCTTAGATCTCAAAACCCTCATTGATTAAAACCCTCATTTTCTCCTTTTTCTAGATCTACTTGGATCTAGCTTGTCTTTGAGAATAATAAAAAGAACCCACCTCTACAGCATCCACGGCAATTCAGATCCACAGTTTGGTGGCAATTGGGCTTCATTTGACACATTTTCCAAGGCACTTAGCCTTCCTTGGGTGAGTTCGCACTCCTTGGTTGGGTGAGTTTTGCTAGTTCTTTCACTTGGGTAGGTGAGATCTTGCTTGATTTGCACTCCTCTCATTTGATAACCTACCCCTAGTGCTTCACTTCTTTGATTTTTGCCTTGTGGGCCCCATTCCTCATTTTGAGGGTTGTGCCCCACTTGGGTCATTGGGTGATGCATTTTCAAGCTTAGATCTATGGAGATCTAGCCTACCTTGGGGCATGCCACTTAAAACCCACCTTGATAATTGCCTTAACTACCCCGATCTAGAATTTGGCATAATTTGGACTCCATTTGCCCCTCCATCTAAAGGCACTAGTCTCCTTGGGTCAATTCGCACTCCTTGGGGATTGTGTCATATGCTAAGATCCCATATGTGGGTGTGTCTAATTTACCTTGGATCCATAGATCCACATCATCAAACACCCCTTAGCACCATAGCACCCCTAATTTGACCTTGTGGGACCCATTTGAATCATTTCCCTATTTTAAGGAAGTGGGCCCTACTTGTGTATTTCATGGTGTTAGATCTATCTCTTTGGTCCTCCTAGGTGGCCTAACTCATTCATTGGTTGAAACATTCCTAATATCTTAAGCCTCTTCAACCACACTTAAACTCTTGGGCTCACCCAAGCTTGCGATCTCTATTGCCTGAGATCACCTATGATGAGATGTTTGCACCAGTGGCTAGGTACTCTTCCATCCGATTAGTGATCTCTATTGCTGCAAAGATGGGTTGGACCATTCATCAAATGGATGTTAAGACACCACCATTTCTGAATGGTGTCTTAGAGGAGGTGTACATGGAGCAGCCACAGGGATTCAAGGTGCATGGGAGAGAGTCCCATGTCTGTAGGTTGAAGAAGACCCTTTACGGGTTGAAGCAAGCTCCGAGAGCTTGGTATTCCAAGATTGATGCATATCTGCAGGAGTTGGGGTTCCAGAAAAGGGAGGCTGATCCAAACCTATACTACATTGTGGTTGGTGAGGATCCACTTATTCTGGTGTTATATGTAGATGATTTGATCAATGTTACAAATATCGTGTCGACAAATATATCGCCGAGGGCCCAAAAAGAAATTATCGGATTTATCGGGGAAAATGTCGGCAAACATCGGAAATATATCAACAACTTAAAAAAAAAACCCGAAAAATATTCATTTTTTTTCAATTTTCTAAACATCTAAAGCAACAAGAACATCAAATAAACAAATTGTTACATAAATATGGAAAGAAAACTGATATATAAGATGTATAAGACGTATAGTGATACATCACACATAAAAAATGAATCGTGTCTTGGATCTTGATTCCCCGACTCATGAATCACCAAAAAAATACAAACAATGTATTATGTATCTCTTATGCAATGAAATCAACTAAATAAAGTAAACTATGGATTCTCTCTACCCCTTTTACGGGAAAAGGTAATCGCTCCAGTAATGGCTCTGGCTCTAGAGCTAGAAAGCCCAAGAGCTCATAGGGGTCGTCGTGGACTATGCCGTCCTTTAGAAGTGCCTGGAAATTGATGTACTCTGGAAGAACTAGAAGAATGATGAGGTACTGGACCCTCATCAAGTCCTCTACCACTGCCCATATATCTGGCTCCCTCTGACTGAGACTCTGGCTGTGAAACGGAAACTGGTGGTTGTGCAATCGGTGGCTGTGCAACTGGTGGCACAATCTCAAACAAGTCTAACCACTCATTGTCCCATGTCTCACTCTCCATGTCAGGTGTATCATCCTCTAACCAATCAGGGGATGCCTCCATAATAGGTTCCTCAATCTCCACTCTCCAAACAACAGTGGTGTTAATGGAATCCAATGAAATGGCCTCCACCTCAGGTTTTTTCTCAAGCTGCTTCACACACAACCTGATAGTGTGGGAGACATACACTAGATCATTCAGGCGTTGGGTATCCAACCTGTATGATGACCATAACTTTATCCAATTAGAATTTAGAATACATAAATTACCCATGGGACATAAATTACAAGTTATAATGAATTTAGAATTTAATTTCAAATTCTCAAACCTATTGCACTTCTTGGTGTGTATTTTTTCAAATACACTCCAGTTGCACTCACAACTAGAAGAACTACATGTTTGGCTAAGGATTCGAACAACAAGCTTTTGGAGATGGGGTACTCGTCTGCCATAGGTTTCCCACCAAGTATCTACAATGAATTGGAGAAACATAAGAGAAGACATTGAAAATTTAAAATTAAAACAAAAAAGTAATGAAATTAAATTTTGAAACAAGGTGAAACTTACTTGGCATTATGTTCTTTCTGTTATTAATAGCCATATCAAAGCCAAATGTTCCCATGGCCCTCCTATAGACTTCCAACTCTTTGGAAATCTTTGAACGGTCAGCTGCACTTGGCACCATCCTCTGGACACACTCTAAGAACCCATCCATTACCTCTACATCAAAGTTGAAGCCACAGGAGTAAGAGAATGCGGAGTTGAGGAATAGGCCTGCAGCATGAATGGGGCGATGAAGTATTTTGTTCCATCGCTTATCAATCACCTCCCATATCAATTGTTGTTTAGCTTGCCCCTCATCCCCCTTGTCCTCATAGTAGGCATGAATGACCTCTTTGGCCCTATCCATGGCCTCATACAAGTAGGCCATTGCGGGCTTGTCTCCATCAACCAAGTGTAGAACCCTTACCAAAGGTTCACATACAATACACACCTCCTTCACCCCATCCCAGAAGCTCTCCTGGTATGACACTATCTTGAATATGTCGTGTCCCTCCGGTTTAGTGCTAATTGATAAAGCACGCCACTCAACTGAAAGGAACATAGTCTGCAAGTCCCACATAGAAGTAAGGAGGGACTGAAGAGAGATGAAACAAGTGGCAAAGCAAGTGATGGAAGGACGAACCAACTCCCTATCATCAGTGAACTTCTTCATCAAGCTAAGCACAAGAGCATGATTGTATATAAATTTGGTGGTGCTTTTTGCTGAATTAACGACATTCCTGATAAACTGGATCTTCCCCATATCCTCTAAGGTCAAGTCAATACAATGTGCTAGTGCTACACAAGGTGTCCAAAACAAAGTAGGATGCCTGTCCATAAGCATCCTACCGGCTGCCACATAATTCGCAGCATTGTCCGTTACTACTTGGACAACATGCTGCAGACCTATCTCTTGGATGAACTCATCCAACAATTGACATAGTAATGTTGCATCTTTGACCTGTGCAGATGCATCCATGGATTTTATAAACATTATGCCTCGAGAACAAAGAACCAAGAAGTTGAGAAGGGTCCTACACTTCGTATCACTCTAACCATCTGACATCACGGTGCATCTTGTGACCTCCCATGAACCTCAAAGCTCCTCCAACCTAGAAGTGCAATCGACCTTTTCATCATCAAGGATGGGCCCTCTCAACTCCTCATAAGTGGGGGGCTTATATCCCGGCCCAACAGTAGCAACAAATTCAAACATAGGCATGTAGAATGGGTTCCTCGCAAAGTGGAATGGAACATCACTCCACAAAAGGCATCGACCCGCAAGTTTATCTGCTTCCTTTTTCTCTTTTATCTTGTACATTGACTTTACACTTGGTTGTCCACCAGGACTAGATATCGAAAAAAAGTGAGAAATAGAATGTGTCGTTGAAGGCATCGCGGAAGATAAGGATAAGGCCTCACTCCCCACTCACCTTAAAGTGTGTCCGGCTGTCCTAGATCCTAATGTTGCTCTCATTCCAAGTTCCTGCCTCAAAGCTTCCCTTTCATCTTTCCTCTTGCCAATACTTTCAATTTCAAGTTTGGCCTTGGCCCCTATGAACTATTTCAGGAGTGGAGTTTTTACAAATATCCACCTCATGCCCTGCAAATTGTGTGAGGTGGTATTTGTGCCTACTTATCCCCCCCGTCATCTCCTTCCCACACACTGCATCTAAGCTTTTGTCGATTATGTGGATTAATCGTATTTGTATACTCCCAGAATGGATCCAAAGTCTTTGGCATGCTTGTAACTTTGTAATATGAATTTTGGAATTTAGTTTGAAACCTGCAACATAAAAAAATAGTTTTTAAGCATATTTTTATTGAAAAAACTGCAAATTAGACAAATAGGGATTGCAAAATATTTAAATTTTAAGTCTTTAAGTCTTTAGTTTAAGTCTTTAGTTTAAGTCTTTAAGACTTCATTTTTTAACTTTAAACTCTAAAGTTTTAAAATTTAAAAATTTAAATTTTAAACCATTTTAGAAATTTAAAATTTTAAACAGTCTTAAAATTTTAAAATTTTAAACAATAAACAGTTTTAAACTTTAAAAATTTAAACCATTTTAAAAATTTAAAAATTTAGAATTTAAACCATACTCATAGGGCCCAGGCACATACCTTGACTTTGTTGAAATTTGAATGATGAATCACAGATACCCTAGCTCCACGGATCGACCTCACCTCCATGGATGCTTTCCAAATTCCTCCACGGACTCAAGACTAGCAGGTCGCGTCCAGACCCCAGGGGTTCGCCAGCGTGCTGCGTGATAACCCTGCTCTCCCTCCCTTGCTCGCATCGTCGCAGACTTGCAAGTTGCAACACCCCAGACTCGTGATAACCCGTGTGAAAACCTGCTTTCCTTTGCTCACAAATGCAGACTCGCAGGCGACAAGTCACAATACCCTAGCTCCTCCTGTCGACAACCGAAGAGAAAAAACAAATGCGTGTTTTAACTTTTATTGAATCCATAGAGAACAGATCGACTCACGATATTTAAGTAAAAATTGCGTTAAAATTGCGATTTTTCACCATAAACATCGCCGAAAATATCAGGCGATGTTTGTCCGAGTCGATAATATCGCCAACCAAGAGATATCGCGATATATCGCGATGTTGCCAAGAATTCAACGATTTCTATAACACTGGATTTGATCATTACAGGTACAAACAAACTCATTGCAGAATGCAAGAAAGATCTTGCATCGAAGTTTGAAATGAAGGACATTGGGTTGATCCATTACTATTTGGGTTTGGAGGTGTGGCAGGAGTCGGGACACATCTTCCCCAGATAGGGGAAGTATGCTATGGACATTTTGGAGAGATTTTAGTTTCAGGATTGTAGATCGATGACTACACCCATGATCACCAACTAGAAGAAGCTTCATGCTTTTGAGGGAGAGCTGGTGGATATGAGGTATATAAGTAGCTCATTGGCTCTTTGATGTATCTGGTCAACACTAGGCCAGATATTTGTTTTGCAATGAACACTATGAGTTAGTTCATGGAGCCTTGGAGAGTTCATTGGATTGCTGCAAATTATGTATTGAGGTACTTGTGTGGTACAGTTGATTTTGGTCTGGACTACAAGATAGTAGATGAAGTGAGATTGACTGGCTATATAGATTCTGATTGGGCAGGTGGTGTGATGGACTGGAAGAGTACATCCGGGTGTTGTTTCAGTCTAGGCTCAATAGCGATATCTTGGTTCAGTCGAAAACATAAGTTATTGCACTAAGTTCTGCAGAGGCAGAATATATGGAAGCCAGTTAGGCTAGTTGTGAGGCCATTTGGATTCTCAAGGTGTTTGTTGGGTTATTTGGTTAGGGGTTGAGACCAACAATGATTTACTGCGACAATCAAAGTTGTATCAAGCTTTCGAAGAATCCGGTCTTTCATGACAAGTCAAAACACATTGAGATTAGATATTACTTCATTCGTGATTATGTCCAGAGGGATGCAGCGGAGTTGCAGTACATTCCTACTAAGGAGCAGGGGGCAAACCTTCCAACAAAATCTTTAGGGAGAGGCAAGTTCAATCACTTCAGAGATAAGTTGGGGGTTATGAAAAACATTTTCCTTTGTAAGAGGAAGTGTTAAAATTGTACCAAGGCAATTGGTTTTCTACCTTGTGATGTTTAGCGGTGGACAAACAATTAATGAGGTCCCTAGTCACTTTATTAAAGTGAGAACCACTTTAAATGTTTTTAAAGTCACTTTATAAAGGTGGTTCATGATTTTAATTTTTAATTGACTTTATGAGAAATAAAGTGGGTGAATATTTAAGTGTCTCATTAATTAATTAAATGAAAAAGTGAATTTAAGTCATTTAATGAGAAAAGTAATGAGCATTTAGTGTGGGCCCTAGATCTCACTATGTCAAGTTTTAATCTCGACCATTGATCTAGAGAAAGGTAGTTATCATGAACATAAATGAAAAAGCTAGGGAAAAATGGCATTCATTCTTTCACTAAGAGATTTGGAGAAATTGAGAGCAAGAGAGAAGTTGATCTTTGAGAAGAAGAGGACAAGTTTGTGAGAGAGGAAACACACACATTCCAAGAAGATAGACTAGCTCATTTCTCAAGAGAACTTGGGCATGAATCTCCAGGAATCTAGCAGCTGTCTAGAGTGACTTAGGCACATTTTTTCTGAACCGTACATCAGCATTGGGTTGGCACGAAGTTTGAGAAAGGAAATTTTGTTGTTGTTTACAGGCTGGCATGAATTTCAAGACAATCGTACAACACCATTTAATGCATGTTGTACAACAACATTTAATGCATATCGTACAAAAACAGTGTACAACCTCCTGTAGGTGGAAACACACATTTCTAGGGTGAGTTTAGCAGAAAAATCGAGGTAATATTTTGTTGATATAGTGGGCATGCTAACCAAGATAAAAGACAGTTTGGCGGGAGATTTGAGAAGAAATTCAGACTAAGAAACAGTTTGTACAACTTGAGAAGGGCACAAATATTGATGCTATTCATGCGCAGATTTCAAGGCAGATTTTTTTTTCAACTGGTTGAGATAAGTTGTACTTGGTGGGTTTACTTACTGTTTTAACTTCTTTGAAGAAAGAAATAAATATCTCTCTCTCTGAACAGGTTTTCCCTTTGGGGTTTTATCTTGGACCAATTTGGTCAAAAATCTGTCTCTGAATTTTTAATGGTGACTAGTTTATTTTCTGAGTTTTAAAGTTGTGAAAAATTTCCATTTGATTCAAGTCAGTTTGCCATATATGCATGAGATACTAATTTGCAGAAGTGGGGTTTGGGCATTAAACTCTACGTGTTTGAAAAAACTTAAAACCGGGTTGGGGATTTGAAAACTCTTCACCAGTCCCCATCCCTGCCCTTCAACCCAAGTATCTTGGCAACTTAGATTGTAATTATTTGTCCACAAATTTATTTTCGTTGACAACGGTGTGGTGCAGGCGATTTTGTAAACAGGGATTGCTTATCCTCCACAAAGTTGTGCACTATGTATGTTGGTGTATGAAGTACATGTGTTATTGGTCATCTTCAAGCATAATTGTGTTTGTATCATTGTTAGATTTTAAGATAGCAGTATAATTTCAATCTTATTTGCAGCGGAATATAAATAAGGATCACTGAAAGAATAACCAAAGCACGGAAACAAGAGACAAAGATTTATCCTGGGAAACAACAAGGGAGAAAACCCAAGAACCTTCTTATAGAGATATTGTTTCGAGATACAGTGTACATGAGCATATAACCAGATACAAGAGTGATCACATAGATCAGCTGAAGATAAACCCAAGAACAAAAGAGTAAACTCCTCCAAAGATATCAAACCCCAGAAAACAGTCTTCTCCCTCTTGCGCACTTGTAGAGGAGGTGAGCGAATTGCTTCATGTGAGAATGAGGAAGGCATCCTCTATTTATAATTTTTCATATTTGACTTTTCACTTTTGTAGTAGAGCCGACTTGTCCTCCTTACCTGGGTTGACTTCTCTTTATTGGCATCATAATTATTATTTTATTGTTTCTTTTGGAGTCGACTTGGTGTGAGGAGGCCTCACGCAGCTACAACACCAACACTCCCTCTTAGCTAGGGAGGCATCATCATATTGGGACACATTTGGATATCATTAGAGCATTGCAACTGTCTTGATCATCCTTGCATTATAAGGAAGGTCTTTCAACACAACTCAGTCCATCGAGAAGTATCGTCAACTCAACTCAGTTCATCGAGGAGTCAACAAATCAACCCAGTCTATCGGGGAGTCATCATGCACTAACTCAATCCATTCCATCAGGGAATCTACATGTAACAACTCAACTTAGTCCATCGAGGAGTCAACAACTCAACCCAGTCCATCGAGGAGTCAACATGAACCAACTCAACCCAGTCCATCGAGGAGTCTACATGTTACAACTTAACTCAAGCCATTGAGGAGTCAACAACTCAGCCCAGTCCATCGGGGAGTCAACATGCACCAACTCAACCCAGTCCATCGGGGAGTCTACATGTAGCAACTCAACTCAATCCATTGAGGAGTCAACAACTCAAACCGGTCCATTGAGGAGTCAACATGCACCAAATCAACCCAGTCCATCGGGGAATCTACATATAAGGACTCAACTTAGTCCATCAAGGAGTCAACAAATCAACCCAGTCCATCAGGGAGTCTACATGTAAAGAATCAACCAACTCCCTCTCTCTTCCTCTCAAAGGAAAAGATACACCATTCTCTCCGTCTCAGGCATAATGTCTCACTGATACTACAACATCAACCTTCCCTCTCAACGAGGGAGACATTCTCCACTACTCCAAGCCGGTCAGGAAAGTACACAAACTTTTCCCTAAAAAGAGGCTTGGTGAGAATAAGGATAGTCTGATCATCTGTAGGAACATATTGGAGTTGGATTGAACCTCTTTGCACCATGTAACAGATGTAATGGTATTGAATCTCGATATGCTTCGACTTATCATGGAATACTGGATTCACCGATAGCTGTACACTCTGCTTATCACAGTGAATCAATGTTAGCTCTAGCATTTGACCAAGCAATTCGACAAGAAGTTTCTGAAGCCATACTGCTTTTTGAGTTGCAAAACACACTACAATATACTCAACCTCTGCTGTACTCAGTGCCACTAAGGTTTGCTTTCTGCTACACCAAGAAGTCATGGTAGATCCTGTTGTCCGCCGATTGCACACCAGCAGCAGAAATCTTCCGAAAGCTGTCTCCTCACTTGAGAAAGTGGGAGAGGTGTGACCTTGGGGGCAAGCACAAAGCTAGGTACTGTCACCTACTCCTAGCTCCTCTGTTTAAGCTAACTCCTAATGAAGCCAAGGGGGGTAGTCCCTAACAAAGAGTTTTCTATGGCTCAATGTTTTAAGTTAATTTTTAGATGTTTTTGGATGCGGATGGGTGTTGTTTAGGAGTTACTGTGATTTAAAATGATTAATATTAGGGGGATGATGATTAATCGAAGCAATCCACGTTGCTAACAAGAGATCACACAGATAAGCAAAGATTCCAAACTTATAACTTAAGCATTCAAATATAATCAATTGAAATGGCCCATAGACAGTTGATCAAGATAGAAAATTAATCAAATATAACAAAGGACCAGTGCCTTATGGAGTCAAATAAATGCGTTAAATTAAGTCTAGGAATCAAGCTAGTGAGTATTAGGTTTTGCAAGTGCTCTTGGTAGATTTTAAAAGTTTTTGATAGTGGTCTTGCTTAGAGTGTCAACAAAAGTTTGTCAAAGCCGGGAGACTCTTCTAAGTTCCCTCCGTTGAAGACATGTCGGGCCCGCCCAGTATCCCAGGCTGGTATCGCCAAGATTGACCAGCTAGCCGAGAATCTAAGACAACGGGAGGTTCCGACGCCTCTACTAGGAAGTACTTTGGAAGAATCCCTACAACGCCGGTGCGTTGGTTACAGGTGTTTAAGTATTATTAAATTACTCTTGTAGGGTTTAAAGATCCAGTGCCGTTTCTGGATATTCCGATCTGGGATCGGTCAGAGCATACTCCGGCAAGGAGGGGAGGGAGTTAATTAATTAGAAGGGGTGTGTGTGTTGAAGGTTTTATTAAGTTGATTAATTAAGACTCTCCAATAGAGAGCGCTCTTGACCCTGTCTTATGACAGTGGTTCAAGAGACTTAGCTAATCTAGATGAGACTAATGCAGGGATTATGCAAACCTAGGATGCTCTTCGATAGAGAGTGCTCTTGACTTGTGTTTTTGCAAGTTCAAGAGTCTTACTTAAGAGTTAATTAATTAAACAATGTGAATAAAAAGCAACGATGACTTATTAAACTCTCCGACAGAGAGCACTCTTGATCCACCTTATGGTGTGATTCAAGAGATTTAAGCAGTTGATTTACTTAGAAAGATAAACAATTTAAAAGAGTAATCAAATTAATTAATGAATTAGAAGTGATGGATTAACAATTAATATTCTAAGGATAAGCTGCAAATGATGATGGAAACAAACACATCTAATCTAAGCATGTAAAAGATGGACGCAACACAATCCTCCCCAAATGGGAGAGGATGGGAGTGGGGACTTAAAATCCCAACTCAAACAAAAGATGCTTTATTAAAATTATACAAATTGTCTTTAGGAATTTAATCCTTGAAAGGACTTTCAAAGGAAAGTATACAACTCTATTATTATTGCAACTTGCGTAAAAAGGAGCGTGATTTACTTTTACTTGGAGCTTTTCTTGAAACTTGCCAAAAGGGAAAAGAAGAAGTTTAAATGAGAGGAAAAGAACAAGGCAAAAGAAGGCTGAAATAAAAGGAAGCGGAGGGGAAGAAAGAGGGAAGGCAAAGAGGAAGTCAAAAACAAGAAAATGGAGGAATAGGACAGCGAACTAAGAAGCTAAGGGATGAACAAAATTGAAGAAAACGAGACAGCGAACAATGAAATAAGTGGCTGTCATAAAAAGTGCAAAATGGGACAGCGAACAATGAAATAAGTGGCTGTCATAAAAAGTGCAAAACGGGACAGCGAATTATGAAATAAGTGGCTGTCATAAAAAGTGCAAAACGGGATAGCGAACCATGAAATAAGTGGCTGTCATAAAAAGTGCAAAGTGGGACAGCGAACAAAAAGTAAAAGAAATGGCCAAAAACAAGGTGAAAGGAAGCCCAAAAACTAGGGCAAAAAGAGGCAAACAAGGGAAGGAAGCTAGGGCACACTAGGGCTGTCCAAAATGGAAAAAGAGGATGGTAAAAGAGAGAAAAAACGGGGCAACGATGAAGAAAAAGTGAGAAAAGGCAAACAAGTCAAGGAGGAAAGGGGCTAGCAAGCAAGGAAACAAAAGAAGTCAAAGAGCAAAGGGAGAACTAGAGAAAGAAAGTTCGGTAACCAAGAAAGTGTTTAAATTTATGAAAGAATTTGAGATGGAACTTTGGAGGAAGATCTCCTTGTTTTTTCCTCTTGGAAAAAGCCAAACTCTCTATAGGTCCTGAAAATCAACAATGTTAGAAGGTTCTTATGATGATGGAGATGAGTTTGATGCAGCTGAGCTCGCACCCTTCTCCAAATGGCGAAATCTGTAAAGACAATCCAACTTGATACCCAGTGAGATCAAAGAATAAAAACTAGTATGTTAGGAATATGCAAATCAAGATCAATACTTCATATAACTGAATATTTGTACCCATCTAGATTATGATAAACTTTGCATAATAGACCAACTTGACAGCAGCAAATGGTAAATCTTATGTTCTAATAATAGACTACTAAAGCTAGTTGTTTGATTCAACACATAAATAACAAATTGAAAGCATGGAAAGAGATCACCTCATACAACACATCCATCAATGAAGAGACAATCCTGTAGACCTCCAAAGTCGAAAAGTTTTATTCAATAATATAATGATTACAATTTTTGCAGAGTTTCTATGCCCAAAAGTCCATCCTAATAGAGCTGAAAGAGCCTCTATTTAACAAATGAGAGAGTGCTAAAACCCTAAAACCAAAAAACCAACCCTAACCAGCTTAGCCACCTAACAAAGAGCCTAGACCTAAACCGGAGAACTAGGAGTGAGGGGAGGTCTACACCCAGGCAAGGTGCCCCCACTCCAAACCTGTGCACTAAAAACAAGCCAAGGATGAGGCCACACGTGTGAGTCTGGATGTAGGGAAGCTCATCCTTTAGGTCTGGCAGGAGCCTGAGCTAGGTTTGGGAAGCCCACTGATGGTGCAAGCTTCAGTCTTCACCTCGATCAAATCACCGGACCAATGAGAGCTCTCCATCTCATCTTTAGCTGGAGATGACATGTCTGATAACTGATAATAAATTAATTGCTCTCTTAATGATGACTGAAGCTGAGTTATGATAACTCCAATCATCATAAGTGTTCCATGAGATGTCATTTAGCCTTTTATTTTACTGAATTTGGATTAATTTGGAGAGTTTTAGTTTTCTCCAAAATAATCATTTTTTTAATAAAAATCATTTTTTTATTAAAAATCATTTTTTTACTCAAAACTGACTTTTTTGAGTAAAAAGGCATTATGTGTCCGATTGCTGATCTGAAAGTTGGTTCTGACTGGCTGGCTGATTAAGAATGATTTTTGGCTTAAGGTTAAAGCCTTCAATCACTGAATTTTGAGTCCGGATTATGAACGAGTTTTTTCCATTTAATTTATGGAAAAATTAACCCAAAAAACTTAGGAAAAGTAATTAAAAATTAAAAAATTAAAAAAATATTTTTTCACTGTTCGAAAAAGATTTTTTTGAAATTTTTTTGTGTCCAGATGACTTAGGACATGACCATGATCTATCTAAATAATGTCTAGTAGGCTTATAACACTCAGTTGGGCTCTAATAACCCCCTAAGGCCCATAATTCAACATCGGGCATTCTAGCTTTGGAGGAAGCGGGAGAAAACCTCGTCAATTATATTCGGCTGAAGGCAAAGCATAATTGTCAGGGGCAAAAAACTCCCTGGAATATCCTATTTGAGATTCTACGTCTCAGGAGACCGAACCACTCAAAAATATCCTACTAGCACATTTTGTTACAAACCTCGCGGGGCCATGGTCAAAATTATTCAAATAAAAAAGTGACTAGCCAATATCAGCTAGACATGCAAACGGATCAACTGATACACTAGAATCAGACTTTGAACAAGTCTGTCAACCGACGGCTCCTCAGGTAACCCAACTATGGTACAAAACGTTGGATAACAGATCCCAAATTGAAGCAACACTTGGAGGTGCTCTTCCTATCTACAACACTCCTTGCCCAATCATAATTAGAATAGCCCTGCAATCTCATGTCACCACTGGAAGCATATCTCAGGCCATATCCCACTGTGCTAAGTAGGTACCTCAATACATGTTTTGCAGCAATCAAGTGCACTTGTCTCGACTCACTCATGAACTGGTTGAGAGCACTCACTACAAAATAGATATGTGGTCTGGTGTTAACCAAATACATCAATGATTTGTTAATTGTATATACATGGTAGAATCTATCAAATCTAAATCAGAAGCAAAATCTCTTAGCTTCTTCATATTTGAATCCATCGGTGTGGCCATGGACTTACAATCCATCATCCCAAATCTCATTAATATATCAATATTGTAGTTCCCTTGACTTAGGAGGGTCTCATCATGCCTCTGCCACACCTCTAATCCCAAGAAGTAGTGCATCAAACCAAGCTCCTTTATTTTGAACTCAGAGGCTAGCCTCCTCTTACACCACTCAATGAGTTTCTCGTCTCCGATGAGAAACAAGTCATCGACATAAAGTACTAGAATCAAAGGCTTTCCATCTACAACCTTGTAGTAAAGGTTGGAATCTACATCACTCTTGGTGAATTCGAAGCTCAACAAGTATCCGTCGATCCTAGCATACCATGCCCATGGTGCATGCTTGAGTCCATATAAGGCCTCCTTCAGTCTGAACCAATGTTATCGGAACCGGACCGGTCATCAAACCGGCGAAGCCCAAAATGTGAACCGGACCGGAAACCGGCAAAAAACCGGGTAAAAAACCGACTGACTAAAAAATACATAAAATATTCATATTTTGTAAAAAACATATATAACAATAGAACAATGGAACAATGGACAACAACCAATCCAAAGATAACCTTTCAAAACAATAATGGTGATTCCTTAGCCAAAACCCAAGGACATTCAAAGGATGAGTGTCACTCCAATAATATAGTTTATGTTCAAAATATTCACGGCAATTAACGCTTTGGATTTTAAGTCTGAGAATTAGCCTCTGAAATACATGCCAGCAAATAACCAAAAGCATTTTTCTTTTTTTCCATGGACAACCTTCCTAATATTTCCAATATTCTCCAATCCTTCTCTACTTTCATCAGGGATGAAGATTTCACAACAGTGGACAACAACCTGTCCAAAGGTAACCTTTCAAAAACAATAACAGTGATTCCTTGGCCAAAAGCCAATGATAATTCAGCTGTTAAAAGCATAGGTAGATGTTTGAATGAAGTTAAAATATTTCAATATTAAAGAAAAGGATGAGGTTAATATACAAGCCGATGCTAACAAGAATAATATGCGAGCAAGTAAGAAAACTAGGTACTTAGAATTAAAAAATCAAATATGGCATCATCCAATCTACCGATCTTAAACATCACAAACAACCCAACTCTTATTTAGTCTTGCTGCAATTAGAGATTATGGACTAATTTTTTTTATAAGAACTCATAGTCCATGTATGGTTTATCATAAATCCCTTTGAATCAGGCCACAAGCATTGAAATGAATCTTGAAATATTGGACTTTGGAAGAACAATGGAAAGATCTATAAAGGTACATTTCTTCATAACTAGCACCCACTACTGATGGATAAGTTACAACAATTTTCCAGTTCAACCAGACTCCTAACACCTCATCCCACAAGTCACACAAGCTATTAAAAATTGAGTTTTCTGGTTTTTAAAAAAAAAATTGAGTTTCCTGAGTCCCCAGTCCAGACCGGCCGGTTCCATACCTGGTCTAGACAAAAATCAGGTTTTTTGAAATTTTTTTGCTGACCGAACCAGCCAACCCTGTAAACCGGTCAGACCAGCCGGTTTTGCCGGTTCCGATAACAATGGTCTGAACACACTGGACTCCTTCCCATGGATCACAAAACTCTTTGGCTGCTCAATGTAGACCTCTTCCTCGATCACACCGTTGAGGAAGGTAGTATTCACAACCATCTGATGCAACTTCCATCCCATAGCTGAAGCAAGAGCTATAATCGTCCTGATGGAAGTGTATCGAGCCACTGGAGCAAATGCCTCATCATAATCAATTCTTTCTTTCTGAGAGAATTCTCAAGCCACAAATCTTGGTTTGTGCTTTTCAATACTTCCATTTGCTCCATGTTTAATTTTGTAAATCCACTTGGAAGTCATTACTGACTTCCCCTCAGGTCTCGTCACAATCTCCCACACATCATTCTTCATGATGGATTGGTATTCTTCCATCATGGCATCCTTCCATAAATGTTCCAGCCTCCTCATAGTTGGAGGGCTCATAATCAATGATGTGGCTCATCAAAGCTACATAGCTCGAGAATCTCTGAGGTTTCTTTCTTTCTCTGTGTTACTGGGTGAACTAGCAGGGCTAGTTATTGACGAACATATGAGGGAGAGAGCGACCATTGTCTCCTTAGCGACTCTTCCCAAACTGCTTTGGAAGTCGAAACCTCCTATGGGAGAGCCCTAATGTAATCCTGCAAGAAGCACTAAAACACCAAGTAATATCTTCTTTGAAGAATGTTAGTGACTAGTGCCTTATTGGAGTCAATCCAGGAAATGAAGAAAATATACTATATGCATGAATATGATTTATGTGAGTACAGTTAGTACATCCACTTTGGTGATTCATTCATCCAAGGATAAGCAAATAACCAAATTTCAGTCTTAATTCATGCATATGTCATATGAGTGTGGAGTGTCATTCACTTAATTATCCAATTAATTCCGGCCAGCAATAACAAGAGTCTTTGTTACAGGTATAGCCAACAAATGAATCTAGACGCAGTAAGTCACAAGTGCTCATTCATCTACAAAAATGTAAATCCTTCATAAAATAAAACTTGTGACAGCAGTAACCATTCATCACCCAAGCATATGTTCATATATAGATTGTTTTCATTTCAAGCACACTCACTACTTTATGCATACAACTGTGTATAGTATGAACATAAACTAATTATGAAACTGCTTGCAAATAAGGTTTGAAACAAAGTTTAAGAGCTCATTCATTACTAGCCATTGAGCATTTGCAAACAATATTCAGAGTGTAAAATATGATTATATCCAAGACAACATCATTATGTACAGTCTGAAGTATGTCATTACATATGCCAACTATGTAAATTAAAAGCTACAGAATTCCTTTTACCCAACAGTGATCATTGCTAAGCTTCTTAACTAACCTTTTAAGGACTGTTTATGAGTGTATGCAGGATGGTTTGAGGGTTTACAGCAGGACAAGTCCTTGTTTGGGTGCACCTAAGGGCTGTTGCAGCCACTGAAAGGGATGTGACAGACTTTAAAAAGGCAAACAAAAGCTGTGAAAGGGGTGCATAAAGGGGCAGATCGAAGGTTAGGATGGAGAGGAGGGGAATCCAAGGTGTAAGAAGGATAAATGAGGGCTGTAGCAAGGAGACCGAGGTAGGGAGAGTGAGGTCCGAAGGGTGTAAAGGGAGGCTTGGGACATCCACTGTAAGGTCTGTCCCTAGGCTGTCTTAGCTTGGGACAGACCTTAAGATGGACAGGCCGGGGATAGAAAGAGACCACTAAGTTGAGATAAGGGTGTTGGACAGCTGTCGTGAGGGAGAAAGAGGAAGAGGAGGCTGCTAGGGCTAGTTAGGTATGATTTTAGGACTGTTTTAGGGCTTTTTTAGGGCAGAAATTAAATTTTAGGAATTTTTTTTATATTTTTAGGGCCTCCTAAAATTCCGCCCTAGGATTTTTAGGGACAAATAGGGTAGGGCGAAATTGTGGGAGTGAGGGCCGAAATTTTAGGAAGGCCAAAAAATCGTTTTAATTTTTTTTTCTATGGTTTTTAACATAAAATTGCAGACCTACTTCTAAGCCTGATTCTATCATGAACATGCAAATTTAAACATGTGAATGAAAGAGAATTGATGGAGAAGAGGTTTTGGGACAAGGGAGAAAACCTTACCCTAACCTAAGGCATCTAAGGAGTGACTAACCCACCTCGTAAAAAGCTTAGCCTAGGTTTTACAAATAACCCTAAAGTCCTAAGGTTCTAACCCTAGAAGGACTCCTAAAAGTACGTACTTCTACAACCAAGGAGACTAAAAGTTGATGAAGATCTAGCCAAGACAAAATGCAACTCTAATGGCTGCCATTCAATCCATAAACATACAACATTCATAAAAAATTAACAAAGAGAGATAAAAAAAAGCCCTGGATACCTCTTTGTGCACGTGTTTAACCAACAAATCACAACATCACCTTTGCAAGAGCATTGAACCAAAGAAACTTCAAGAATTTGCCATCAAAGCCCAAAAAATATTTTCTTCAAGAGGAGGCGCCTCACTTCAAAGAGCCATAGTTGGGTAGAATAAGTGCATAATGTTTTGTCCCACTTGTCTTATGTTAAAATGAAGTGAGGAGGTTTATTTATAGCCTTGTTGCCGCCTTTCACACACCTGGGTCACGTGGCAGAAATCTTCAAGCCACTCGGTGTGTCCTTGGGGGCAAGTCTCGAGTCAAGGCTGTAACCTTGTTCTTGACTCCTCCGTTTAGGCTCAACTCCTAACGAAGCCAAGGGGGGTAGACCCTATTAAGTTACTAAGAAGAATTACTTAGTGTTGTGATGTTTAAATTGACTGAGTTATTTAGGAGTTTATAATTTAATTATAGATAATCAAAGATGGCAAGATGTAAAAGATGCACACACGAAAGCACAATACTGAGACACAATATATATATAAGACAAGAAATTAACCAGTGCCTTAGAATGGAGTCAAAAATAGAATCAATATGCTTGCATGTGCTTGGAGTGAATGTTTTGCGATTGCCTCTTGGTATGTTTTAAGTTAAATGTGAAGTATGAGTTGATTAAATTAGGCAAAGGGGGGGCTCCAGATATACTCGAGAGTATTTGGAGTATGTCCAAAACTAAACCTTCACGGCTACCCGCAAGGAATATGTGGGCTGAAATGGAGTCTCTGGGGCTATTGTTCGTAACGCACCCGTTAGGGTGTGACAGAGATCGGCGCCCCAAGGTCACTTTTCAGAAGTTCCCGCTTCCTTTGGGTATTTTGCCACCGTAGAGGTTTGATCTAGGTGTTGGATTTTCACCTGATGGTTTCTCAATTGGGGAGGGTGAGTCCTAATTATGCTAGTCACCCAAGTGCTTTTGATACAGCTTCACTGATCGGACGAACCGCAGCCAAGTGCAGAGCATACACACTGGAGTCTTGTCGATTTTAGTAAGTTTTAAACTGGATGTTCTTGTTTAAAAGAAAAGTCTCCAAGAACCTCTTTCGATCCAAGTGGATTTCAATCGGGGAATCGAGGAGGGGTTAATTTTATAGTTGCTGATAAACAAATGATAGAAAAAAGCAAACAGATACACAATCCTAGTTTCTTAATTAATCCTACCACGAATCTCTTTCCCCTTTCAGGTCAATCGGGAAATCGTGGGGTAAGTATTACGATTACTTTGAAATGTAAGATATGGAGTGTGGAATTAATAATGAAATATATTATACTACCCTCCAGATTAGATCAATACTAGTTTGAAAAGAAATGAGCAAAAATAACAAAAAGAACACCGACGCGAATCCCCCTGGGGGGGTGGGGAATGGGCTTGAAAGAGCCTATTCGAAGAATAATTTTATTAACAACGGTTACAATATCAGAGAACTGATATATCAGAAACTTCTTGGTCCTTATACAGGCTGAAACCAAGATCTTACAATTATACCAAAATTTTAAGAATTTTGTGAAAAAAGGGAGACCCCTGGGGGGATTTGAATGCTCCAAAAGCCACTTTGGACAGCAGCTTCCTTTCTTTTCTGTCAGACTTGCTAAAAGACGGCGAGCATGTTAGAATAACAAATGCCCCAAAGCACTTTAAGAGTACCTTTGGATCAACCTATCTTATCTCAGAAAAAATGAAGTTAAGACTAGCTAAAACAAACGAAAGGGAACCAAGGAAATCAAGCTTTCCTTGGGATCTTGGCTTGCTGTTTGTGCAGCCAATGAAAGTGCACTGATATTGCATAATATTAAATTTATAACAGCGAAAAGGAAATCTAATGCATGTGATGTACAAGTTTTCTTTAAAATTCATGCAAAAGGACGATTTCCCTAAAGCTAGATCTAGAATGCTTGTGAAACTTTTTTAAGTGCAAGATCTAGGATATGAGCTATGAAATAGCAGATCTATGTATATTTTACTTTGATGAAACAGATCCAAATGAAATCACAGCTATGAACTGAAACAAGTAACCGGGTAAAGTGTTGATTTTGAGGGAGGAAGAAGAGGAGAAAAGTGCTGGTTTCCTTGAAGATCCGCAGTAGAGCTTTCAGGTGGAATGTCGAGGGACTATGCCTTTGAAATGTTTTGAGGAGAATGAAGAAGCAAACTGGATCAGCATCCTCTCCAAAGTATGAACCTGCAACTCAGTTGAAATCAAAGAACTTGCTAAGAAACTTGTGAGATCCGATTAGTACATACAAAGAGATTCAAGATAACATGCATATAAGCTTATAGGACATGCTAAATCTAGATCTCTAAACATGCATCCAAGGAGAGTGACAGTCAATAAACTTATTGAACAACACCTTTCCTATCAAGATTGTAATAAGCTAATTACCAATCTTAACCACAGATCTACAAGAAATTAGCAAAAAATGACCACAGATATAGGTTACCTCAGTAAAACAATGGCAATAATCATCCACACATGTAATGGCACCACACCGTATTGCCTCCAAAGCTTTTCTTTATTTCAAATGAAGAATTACAACAATACAATAGCAGCAGCACCTCAATCTCAGTTCTCTCTAGCTTGGAAGAGGAGGCTGTGCCTGGATATATACAATTTACAGGCCATCTAGCCCAGGGGGGGCGCAATTCCTCTTGGAATCAAGGGAAATCAACTGATGGAGAGTTCATCAATGCATAACTGAAGCTAGACTGAGCCTACTTGTCAACCGGGGGCTTGATTGAGCTGACACATCATCCCATACACCGACACATCGGCCCACAGAGCATCCAGGAGAGTCCACACGTGTGGAGGAGAGAGAGAGAGGGCGTAATTCCCCATGAAGACAGTTGTAGATCAACTCTGGATCTGATTTGATCACCTCCTTCAGTCAAGGATTTGTCAGATCCAGTGGATCTGCTCCAGATCTGATTGATTTCAGTCAAATCGGTTGAGAATCCACTGATTTATTGATTTTGGATTTGCTCCATTATTCATCAATTTATTAATTAAAATAATCAATAATTGATTTTTGGGGTTTTCTGACCTGAGTGATGGAAGATCACTCAAAACTTAGGAAATAGTGGGTCCATGGGTTTACATGGTGCTCTTAGCTTGAAAATGAGCACCTACATGATTGAAACCGATTATTTGGCCCACTTTTATTACAAAATCAATTTTTTCAATTAAACTATTAAAAAATAGCCTAAGTTTTGGAAAAATTAAAATTTAATAAAAAACATTGAAAAAACTAAAAAATTGAAAAATTAAAAAACACCTAGGGGGACTTAGACATGTTCATATGACTCAAAAATGATGTCTAGCATGCTTATACATTGACACATAGACTCTAATAACCTCAATAGGCCTAAATGCCAAGCCGACCACCCCAACTTTGGAGGTATGGAGTGAAAAACTCAGAAATTATCAGTCGTTTATTCAACAACCAATAATAACCAAGGGCAAAAACACCCTGGGCTGATCGGATTGACAAATGAAGTCTAAGAGACCGAGTCTTCTACAGACACTATCATGCTAGAACATTTATTACAATTCCCCCATGGGGTATGAACATGTGATATGATACAACAAGCACTTCCCAGAAGTACTTCCAAAGGTCTTTTGAAATCCGAACAAGTTAACCCTGTCTGGTTCACCAGGCTCACTTGATAAAAAACCACTAAGTACAACTTAGGTGGTAACAAGCCTCACACTCACTTTTACAATATATCCAGGCCTACATGCTTTAAAATATCAATTTGAAATTATAAAATGTCAGTTTAAAATTATAACAAAAAATAACATAAAAATAGCCTAAAGTAGACTTATAGTAAGCTACCTGGGGTATTTTCCCCCTAGGTGCCAAAAACTGATAAAATGAGCGAATCACTCCGAACGAAAGGCTGGAGTGAGCTGGAGGGAGGGCGTCATGCCCAATCTAACCATGAAATGCTATAAAATCCCTAAATGCCCCCCTCAAAGCAACATGTACGACCTGGAAAGAAGGAGAGGTATTTTTGAGGAAGGAGACCCAGGAGAGAAGGCGCCAGCTAGCTACAAGGCTAGGAGGGTGTACTGGGTGGTTGTGAAGGGAAACGAATGTTTCATAGCTGAAGCAAAGGCTACTAGAGCAAACAAATAAGGTGCGGGGTCATGTGACCCAGTGATCAACCCCTAGGATCCACAAACACCAACCTTGGGGTTAAAAACCCCAACAAAGGGCAGTCGACAGTGCCACTAAGCCATAGTACTCTTAAAGGAAGGACCAAAGGGCCCGACCATGACCACCACTGCTGAATAACACCCCTCCTGTTCGAAAAAAATGGCCTCTCTCCCTGGGGCATGTCTGAAGGTGCGTTGGGTACAAGTGCAGCATAACACTTTGAAAGTACCACAAGGTGCTTCATGCCTCTCTGCATCTTGCAAAGGTCTAACTAGCCCATGCAGGCCTCTTCCGACCTACATCTCTCGGACATCAATTGGCTTGTAATATCCCAAATACTGATATTTTCTATTTCTATGTAAAGTTACTGAAATAGCCGGGCATGCAAACTGCCATGCGAAAATTCCCTATTTTATCGTTGAAATTAGGGTTAGGGTTTGCAGGATAGAATGTAACACTTACCACTGATAAGTTGGCTGAAATGCTCCTGAGAGAATATGCATGCATCAAGAGCCGATTGGGAGATGAATTGGTACCTTCTGCCTCCGGTGATACCCCAGCAGCACAAACCCGAAATCAGCTAAGGGTGACGTTTTCAGTGAAGGAAGTGTCCGTTGAAGCTGAGAATTTGCAGGAGTGGTAGTCTTCCTGTGCCGGAGAGGATGCCTAACACATGCAGAAGTTCTGAGGTCTCTAGGAAAGCTAGTGAATTGATTTGGAGGTTTAGCTGCTCACGCCCCCTGATCCCGAAATTGCTGATAATTGCTTCGGATGAGCAAGACCGGATCTGATGATCACCGGGTATTGTAGTATGATACCGATGATGAGAATGGTGCCTGGGTTCTGAAGGTAAACTAAGATCCGAGGACCCAGCGAATGATTTGGGGTTTTCCAGCTAAAAACCCCCTTACGGTTGCACACATGCCCCTGTAAACAATCTCTGATGGGTACTGGATAACTGTAAAGGAATGAATAAATTGAAGAGCGGATGGTGAACCTGGATGGTTTACCCTGGATGATACTAGGGCAGATATCTCACTGCCGAAACCCCGTTAGCTGAAGATGTCACTTTCAACCCCAACTGTTGTGGCCGCACGCTATGCTGCTGCTCAAGAGCTCCAAAATCATATAATAATAAAAAAGTAAAGTCTCCATTCACTTTATCTTTCTTTTATAACTTTCAATTGCAAAAACCCTAACTTTTGACCTAATTAGGCCACTTTAACTTCTAATTTGCAGTTGACTTGCATGCATGCGAATGGAGACTTAATCAGGTGCATGCATCATTAAATAATGCTTAGATGTCATGCATGTCGGTGGCCTTTGGCTTCGGTGGCCCTCTTCGACCCAATGGTGATATAAGATTAATGCCCTAGATTTTCTGTAGATGGCATCAGTCTTCAGTTGATTCCCTAACTGTCAGTACCCGCTCGAACCCATAGGAATCACATAGGTTAGCGGGTTGGTCCTCAATGCCTAAGCAGAAGAGGACATTACATGGCTCTACTGGATCAATGGGATCACTAGGTTCAATTGTCTCAACTGGCTCTCTTTGAACTGCTGTAAGGGGAGGGGGAGATGATACCATCTCCTTTTGGAGCCACTAGCTCCTCACCATTAATCTCTATATTAGATCCTCTAAACCTGTTGGCCAGGTGTCTTCATATGACTGAACATACTAGATCAACATATATTTGCTTTCATTGTTGAACAATCATCACTTATTCTTCAAGCATAGTCTCTATTTTAGTTGCTTTCTCTGTCACATAGGCCATCCTACTACCTGATCTGGAGCCTGAGTTGAGAGCCATGTTCTTAGAAGTCTCATACTTTTGAGCATCATGTTCTCTCTCAAACATTGAATATCAACGGGATCTGCAACCAGGCCGACTTCACATCCATCACTTGTCCTTTAGGACAAGTCTCATCTTCCTTCGTTTATAGGCCATAGCATAAGGTCTTTCCTACAAGTCAAGTTCAGTCAACTAGTTAGTGACATTGCATAAACATGAAATTCAATCAAATCATATAGACATTTCAATGCAATGGCAATGGTTCACACAATTATGTAAGCATCTATGAGGGTTTAACATTATAGCCAATGCTATAGCACAACATCCATCCATATCATGGAATGTTGTGCAACACTATGAGTTGCTACTCATCAATCCTAGTCATACAAATGCATAACATGCCATACTTCTTGATTCTAGGAATATAGATCTGTATACAACTGTTATGAAAATATGTTCAAGACATTTAGATCTGATCTACAAGAGAAATTCTAAGAATATTGACTTTTGATAATCCAAATAGTTATCTTTTATTGTTTTGATGGCTCCCTTTTGATTTTTGCCTCCTTGTAGAAATCACGAGAGTCTTTTGATCTTGATCTTCTTTCTTGTTGGAAGCTCATTGAAGAAACTGCAACTTGGATCTTCATACCAATGTTGCATGACTCGGACTCGGCAAAGACTCGGTTGGCATGTGATTCGTCGACTCGGGAAGGACTTGGCAAGACTCGGCAAATAGGAGAAAAACTTAAATATAGTAAATTTTATGCATAAAGTGTGTATAATGGTGAGTGGACGCTGGCAAGACATTGACAAATCTGTAACTACAGCTGAAATATATATATATATATATATATATATATATATATATATATATATATAAACATTAAAATAAACAAAAATATATATAGATAAATAAACCATGATAATACAAAATTATTGCTAACTTTCTAAACCTAAATAATCACTTATATACCATGATAATAAAAATTAAAATAAACAAACATATATATATAAAGTTACTATATTAATAAACAATGATAAAGAAACAAACATATATTATAAACAATGATACTAAAAAAATATTACTATATTAATAAACTTAAATAATCACTAAGGGACAAACTTAATAACCATTGTCATTACTAAAAATTTAAAAATACATAACGTGGCTTAAATTTAAATGTGTATTCGCCAATTTCGCGAGGACATGGAACCTTGCACCGTGGAGATGGCACCTCCAAAACTTGCGGCGATAAGACTTCGGTTGATGGTTAAATTTATTTTTTATTAATAATCTCGTGATGGATGGCAAGGTTCGTGGCATCGTGGACTGTGGACCATGGAGATAACATTGCCAGAAATTGTTGCAACAGGGCTCGCTGAGATAGGGCTCGAGGCGTGGCAAAATAAATTGCATTTACAGGGCTTGAGGCGCGGAAAGAGAAATTGCAACTACAGGGCACGAGGTGCGGTCGAATCCAAGCGAGTTTGGGCCGAGTTTGTAATATCCCAAATACTGATATGTTCTATTACTATGCAATTTTACTGAAATAGCCGGGCATGCACACTGCCATGCAAAATTTCCCTATTTTATAGCTGAAATTAGGGTTAGGGTTTGCAGGATAGAATGAACACTTACCACTGATAAGTCGACTGAATGTGCTCCAGAGAGAATACACATGCAAGATGAGCTGAGCTGGTGAAGAAATAACCTTGTTTTTGCTGCAATACCCCCGGATGGCTGAATCAAACAAGTGTGACGTTTTTGCTGAAGGGATGGTTAGTTTCAGCTGGAAATAAGTCAGAAGGAAGGTATGCCAGTGCCGGAGAGGATGGCCAGAGAATGCAAGGGTTTTGACCTCCCAGATGCCCTAGCGAATTGATCTCCCAGTCTGCTGCTCATGCCCCCACAACCCTATAAACTGCTGCTAGTTGCCTCGAATGGACAATCTGATAGCTGATAATCACCCAATGCAGTAGAGTGATCCTGTTAGTGAGGATGCAGGCTGCATGCGGAAGAATTATAGTGATCCAGAGTCCTGGTGAATGATTAGGGTTTTCTCAGCTAAATGCCCCCCAGTTGTACGGATGAATCTGCAATAACCTTCGGACTTATACTGGAATACTAAATAATGATCAATGTAATAGATGCGGTGACAACCCTGGATGGTTTATCTTGAAGGAGACTAGGGTAGATGTTTCACTGCCGAAATCCTGTTACCTGAAGACGCCGTCTCTAACCCCAACTGCTATGGCCGCACGTTGTGCTACTTCTCAAGAGCTCAAAAATAATAATAATCCAAAATTAAAGTCTCCATTCACTTTATCTTTCTTTTATAACTTTCAACTGCGAAAACCCTAACTTTTGACCTAATTAGGTCACTTTAACGTCTAATTTGCAGTTGACTTGCATGCATGCGCATGGAGACTTAAGTGGTTGCATGCATCATTAAATAATGCTTAGATGTCATGCATGTCACTTTTAGGGTTTGCATGTCATTTTTAGGGTTGCATGCATCTCACTTTTAGGGTTTGCATGCATGTCATTTTTAGGGTTTGCATGCATGTCAGTTTTGGGAACATTATAGTCCTCCCTCGCCAAAGATTGCTTGTCCTCAAGCAATGCCAATGCAAATCCATAATCAATCAACTGAACCAACTGAATCCGGGGATGATCCCAGGGTCCCAAATTATCCTAGGAGATCTGTAGCACCCTCTGTTCAAAACACTACACTGTACGGTACCATCACCAAAGACCTCTTGAAAGCACCCTCTAGCAATCACTAAACTGTCAGCCACTGTAATCCTAGGGTCCCAAATCAATCTGAGAATTGCAGAGGTCAAAATGCATCCACCTTTACCCTGCGTAGTATTGACACAAGGAGCATCATGTAGACTCCCAAGTAACATCATCAGTAAACATTGTATCCATCCCTCATAAGGTCTTCCACCTGGATCCCAATGCAAACTTGTGCATATTTCATCCCAAATACCTGAAGGCTCTTGTGGGACTATACCCTTGGCTAGGAATGTCTTCCCAAGAATCGCCCACTCAATAGGACAGCAACTCTTAATCTCTCTCCAATCGAACTCTCGAAAAGTGCCTTGTCCATAAGCACCATCACAAGGAATAATCCTACCAAGCTGACATTCTACCCTTCTGATTTCAATTGGAATGCTCATATACTGCTGGTTAATTTCTCGATCCTGGCCAACCTGTAAAAACCATCTGCCATTATGCAAATGTGGACTCAAGCTACTGCAAGCCCTGTTTATGTACTCCTTAAGAGGACTGCTTCGAAATGCAATAGTATGTTTCTCTTGCTGCCCTATCAAGGAATATAACTGTTGTTCAATACTAGAAATCTTGACCACTGACTCGGTACATACAACTTGAAGAACTGCAAGCTCAACATCTCGTTGTACTATGGTGTCTCGGAGTAGCTTGGTCCTCTCTTTCATTGCTAAAATGCTTTCTTTAACACGTTCAATCTTCTTTTGGTGACTGTTATAACTAGATCTTGTTATGAGTTTATCTGTTCTTTTTGTCCTAATTTTCAACCGTTGGTTTAAAATGATTTTACATTTTATGTTGATTTTAAAAACCTTTGACAATCAGTAATTTTGTTGGATTTAATACTTTTAATAGTTGAATTATTTCATTAATTTAGTTTTAAGGTTGGTCTTTTGGGCTTATTAGTTAATATGTATATTTTTATGCTTTCAAAAACTTATAATAAAAGTTTATTCCAAGTTTGCTTTATAATCTAACCCTCATTTTTGAGTCGTTTGTCAAATATTTTCATGAGGAGAAACCTGTAGCAGCTCTGTTTTCCCTGTTTTTGTCATTATCATTGGGAGCAGATTACGAGGTGATGGAAACGAATTCTGGAAAACCAAAAGAGGTTTTTGTCCACAACAGACTCATTCACAAAAACCTCTCTCAGTTTTGCAACCATTGTTATCGTTTGAGAGATTCGAATTCATCTTTGTGGCCTATTTTCAGGGTTGAATTATTTAATAATTTCCTGTTTTAATCACAAATTTCCAGCACGTATTCCGATCAATTGAATGAGAATTTTTAAAAACCAAGAGACGTTTTTGTTTATAATGTACTCATTTAAAAAAACCTCTCTCAGTTTTTGCACAGATGTCCAGGATGGAGAGATATGAAGGCGTCTTTGAGACCCAAATTTTCAGAAATTTGCCAGACTTCCTCAAATTCGATTTGTTATTTTTGGGTTAATTGTCTTTAAGGATTTTGAGTTATCATGTAACTAATTGATGTAAATGTTTCAAATTTCGTCCTAGAAGGTAGTTATGGAACTACTTTACCTTTGTAATGATAAAAGGAAGACAAACATATAGTTTTGTGGAGGGATTTTTCACTCAAGGAGAGGCTTTTGGAGCTTTGATTTCTCAAGCTAGCATTTATAACTCTTATTGAAGTGGATGACTGTTATTGATTTTATGTAAACTAATAAGCCCTTTTACCTGTCATGCTTTTTTTATTTCTGATCTGGTTGATTGCTTAGTCTACAATTTCATTTCCTGTTTAAAGGTTTATTCATGTAAATGCTTGTAGCTTGTGGGTGGAATTGGTATTTCATGTGTAATGTTTATGGCTTATTGGGATGTGTTTGATCCCTAGTTTATCCAACTTGCATGATTCAGTTCTGTATTAGCTTGTGGATGTTTATTTCCTCCTTGTTGATGAAGTTTTTAAAACCAAAACCCTGAAAACCTATTTTACTTAGTTTTATTTTATGAGATTGTGTTGGCTTGTTCTTTAGTAGTCTGAGAACAATTTCTGGCACTAACATCTTTGGCGCCGTTGCCAGGGACGAAGCTGAAGTATATCTTCCCTGGGATATCATTATTCATTTGATTTTGAGAGGTGAACAAAGTCAGAAAATATTTTAGACTACAATTTTTCACCGACGACTCCACGATTAAAGATTCCACTGCAAAGAGAATTTTATTGATAGAAAAATGAAGAAGCCAAATGGAGAGACTGGGTATCAGCCTGTTACTTTCCTCCATGAGGTTTTTTTCTTATTCATCAGTTTTTTCCTGTCTTTCCCTGATGATCATAAAGATTCAAGTACATATCCCTCTTTGGAAGAAGCAAGTCTGCATTCTTCTTGTTTTATTGATGTTGATCCTATTCCTTCATTTGAAATACATGTGCAACATGATATACATATACCCATATCTCTTGAACCTGATTATTCTGGTCATCTTGTAGAGAATAAAGCTGATCTATTACCTTCTACTATCATTGCTGAAACTTGCGAATAGCTTGTTGAACCTCATTTTCAACTCACAGATTTTCAGTCTAGACTCAGACAGAAGATGTTTAAACCTCTTAGGCTTCCATCTCTCTTACATTTTTACCCTTCCTACTTTGTTGAATATCTTCTCCATTTTACTTGAAAAGACCATATTACAATAGCGAAGCATTTAGGATCTTTTCATAATTTCATTGATAATTTTGAAATCATGCATGAGGATGTTGTCATGAGGTTATTTTCGAAATCCTTTGCTGGAGATGTTGGGTTTTGGTTCCGAAATTTAAAAGCTAATTCAATTGGATCGTGGGAAGAGTTACATGTCTTTTTGAAGTATTGGGGTAAGAATAAATCTTATGATCAATTTCTTTTCGATTTTTATAGTTTGAAAAGGGAGAATGATGAGCCAATTACTAAATTTAATTGGAGGTTTCAAAGTTTTTATATCAGTATGCCTACGGAGATCAGACCTCGGAAAAACTTGCTATGGTATATTATGTTATGGCTCAACATTCAGATCTTGTCTTTTTCCTGTTAGAAAGGAAATCATCATCTTTAAGACAATTGTTTGATGATGCAAAAGGAGTGGAGGAGAACATTCGAGCTTGCAAAATTCTTCGAGATCAGGCTCATGTTGAAGATATACAAGCTTATGAACAGGAAGAAAAACGTAGGTATCATTTAGATTTAAGACAGTTTTTTTTATCATTTTCAGATTTTCATATGAACAAGGATATAAATGACGCTTGTGTTGATTCTTCATATCAGTTTGCTGACTTTTTCGATGATAATATACTTTTAGTGGATTATAGTAGAAATTTCCTAGTTCCTGCTATGAGATTATCATGTTATGAAGTAGAAGTTGTTGCTCTTCAACCTCTTACTATTGATATAAGAAATAAGTTGCCATTCTTGACTTATGGTCACTTTCAGAATTTTGTTTGTTCAAGTTTTGATCAAGGGTTTTATTTAAAGGTCGAGAAGTAGTTTGAAAAGCCCTTGGTTTCCATTCTCGATCCAAAGTTTAAAAAGAATAGCAATGGAGAGGAAGAGAATGCTTCACTTTATGATGAATATAATGAAAACATTGAAGTTTTAAATCGGAAATTTTATGATCCCGTAGCTTCTTGGATGGAGTTGTATTTTTCAAAGGTTTCTAATGCTCCAGCTTTTGGCATACTTCCTATTTCCAGTCATAAGTATTAGCGGCGTACAGACTCTTTATTGCATTTATCACATCTTTTGTGGGTTTTCTCAAACAATAGCATGCATGGAATTATGATTCTTAGTCAAATGGTTTCTTGGCTTCACTGGAAGTATGATTACAATTGATTGGGTTGTTTCCTCCGATTAGAAGTAGGAGTAAATAGCAGAATAAGCTCGCTATACGAGCATGTAGATTCTTTTCAGTATGTTGGTTTGTAGCAGTATTTTGTCATTTCAGAGGTATGTGTTCAGAGTTTGAGAAAGTTGTAGAGATTTGGTAAATGACTCCATCACCCAATGAATAAGGCACAAGGTCTACAGGTTCTTGAAGCCTCACAAGGAGGACTTCATCCCGCAGCAAGAGCTAGATGTTATAACTAGATCTTGTTCTTAGTTTATCTGTTCTTTTTGTCCTAATTTTCAACTGTTAGTTTAAAATGATTTTACATTTTATGTTGATTTTAAGAACTTTTGACAATCAGTAATTTTTGTTGGATTTAATGCTTTTAATGGTTGAATTATTTCATTAATTTAGTTTTAAGGTTTGTCTTTTGGGCTTATTAGTTAATATGTATATCTTTAAGCTTTCAAAAACTTATAATAAAAGTTTATTCCAAGTTTGTTTTATGATTTAACTCTCATTTTTGAGCCGTTTGTCAAATATTTTCATGAGGAGATTCCTGTAGCAGCTTTGTTTTTCTTGTTTTTGTCATTATCATTGGGAGTAGATTACGAGGTGATGGAAACGAATTCTGGAAAACCAAAAGCGGTTTTTGTCCACAACAGACTCATTCACAAAAACCTCTCTCAGTTTTGCAACAGTTGTTATCGTTTGAGAGATTCGAATTCATCTTTGTGGCCTATTTTTAGGGTTTGAATTATTTAATAATTTCCTGTTTTAGTCACAAATTTCCAGCACGTATTCCGATCAATTGAAGGGGAATTTTTAAAAACCAAGAGAGGTTTTTGTTCATAACATACGCATTTAAAAAAACCTCTCTCAGTTTTTGCACAGGTGTCCATGATGGAGAGATATGAAGGCGTCTTTGAGACCCAAATTTTCAGAAATTTGCCAAATTTCCCCAATTTCGATTTGTTATTTTTGGGTTAATTGTCTTTAAAGATTTTGAGTTATCATGTAACTAATTGATGTAACTGTTTCAAATTTCGACCTAGAAGTTAGTTATGGAACTACTTTACCTTTGTAATGATAAAATGAAGACACACATACAGTTTTGTGGGGGGATTTTTCACTCAAGGAGAGGCTTTTGGAGCTTTGATTTCTCAAGCTAGCATTTATAACTCTTATGTAAGTGGATGACTTTTATTGATTATATATAAACTAATAAGCCGTTTTACTTGTCATGCTTTTTTCATTTCTGATCTGGTTGATTGCTTAGTCTACAATTTCATTTCCTGTTTAAAGGTTTATTCATGTAAATGCTTGTAGCCTGTGGGTGGAATTGGTATTTCATGTGTAATGTTTATGGCTTATTGGGATGTGTTTGATCCCTAGTTTATCCAACTTGCATGATTCAGTTCTGTATTAGCTTGTGGATGTTTATTTCCTCCTTGTTGATGAAGTTTTTAAAACCAAAACCCTAAAAACCTATTTTACTTAGTTTTATTTTATGAGATTGTGTTGGCTTGTTTTTTAGTAGTCTGAGAACAATTTTTGGCACTAACAGTGACTATCATCTGGAAGCTCTATCTCATGCATGTATAAACTCTCCCTAACCTCCATGTGTGACTGCTGTGCTCATTGCCTTGCACCTCATGTATTGCGCCTGTCATAACTGTCTGGATTCCTGTTGTAGGTGATGAAGAGTGTACCAACTCCAGCTCATCACACGACTTGTTCACAATCTGACTAGCTAATGTGCTTGTGTCGCTAGACTCACAGGATGGCTCTAATGCGATTTCCTCATGCACATCCTTATCATGTACTGTTAACTCCAAATGAAGCTCACCAACATGTGCTTCATGCTCATCTTTCTTCCCTCCCCCAACTATGCTTTTACAGAGATCCTCATCCAAATCCTTGGGCTGGCTCCCGAACTTGATGGTGTAATAATCTTGAAAGGATAATGCTGCACATACCTCATCACCCAAGGCTAGATAGTCCTGATATCGAGGCAAGTGTTGAAGTACTGCTAACCTCTGCATATTTCTAGCCAAGATCCTTCTCATTGTCTTCATGTTCTCACAAGCTGACAAAGAAAAACCTTTGTTTTGACATGCACTTCACCAACATCATTGACATGCATTTGCATGTACATGCATGCATCAATATGCACCTTTATTCAATTGTTATGTGCCCATAGCTGGCAAGGATCATGCTCTGATACCACTGTAATATCCCAAATCCTGATATTTTCTATTTCTATGCAAATTTACAGAAACAGCCGGGCATGCAAACTCGCCATTTAAAATTTTCCTGTTTTATAGCTGAAATTAGGGTTAGGGTTTGCAGGATAGAATGAACACTTACCACTGATAAGCCGACTGAATATGCACCAGAGAGAATACGCATGCAAGATGAGCTGAGCTGATGAAGAAATGACCTTGTTTTTTGCTGCAATACCCCAGATGGCTGAATCAAACAAGTGATGTTTTTGTTGAAGGGATGGTCATTTTCAGCTGGAAATAAGTTGGAAGGAAGGTGTGCTCGTGCCGGAGAGGATGGCTGGAGCATGCCAGAGTTTTGACCTCTCCAGATGCCCTAGTGAATTGATCTCCCAGTCTGTTGCTCACGCCCTCACAACCCTGTAAATTGCTGCTAGCTGCCCCGGATGGACAATCTGATAGTTGATAATCACCCAATGCAGTAGAGTGATCCTATCAGTGAGGATGCAGGCTGCATGTGGAAGAAATATGGTGATCCAGAGTCTTGGTGAATGACTAGGGTTTCCCAGCTAAATGCCCGCAGCCGTATGGATGAATCTGCAATAACCTTTGGACTTATACTGGAATACTGGATAATGATGAATGCAATAGATATGGTGACAAAACTGGATGGTTTATCTTGAAGGAGACTAGGGCAGATGTCTCACTGCCGAAATTCCGTTAGCTGAAGACGCCGTCTCCAACCCCAACTGCTGTGGCCGCGCATTGTGCTGCTTCTCAAGAGCTCCAAAATAATAATAATCCAAAAATAAAGTCTCGATTCACTTTATCTTTCTTTTATAACTTTCAACTGCAAAACCCTAACTTTTGACCTAATTAGGTCACTTTAACTTCTAATTTGCAGTTGACTTGCATGCATGCGCATGGAGACTTAATTGGGTGTATGCATCATTAAATAATGCTTAGATGTCATGCATGTCACTTTTAGGGTTTGCATGTCATTTTTAGGGTTTGCATGCATCTCACTTTTAGGGTTTGCATGCATGTCATTTTTAGGGTTTGCGTGCATGTCACTTTTGGGAACATTACAGAGTTCGACTGAGTCCATGAGTGGCATGTCGATTCCATGAGTTTTACCAATTCAACGAGTGGCATGCCGCGTTTGTAGCTATTACCCGGCCCAACAATCGACTCGTGAAGACTCGCAAGCACTCGCAAGTCTCTTACGAGTGGTGCTTCACTGCTTCATACATTACCCATGACAATCACATCATCTAGATAATGCAATCATTAGTGCACACATAGAGTGTACTAGAAGTTCTATTTTTGATGATCTTCTGTACTTTCCTCAAGATAATCATTTCTTGACCTCTTTTGTGGAGTATCTTCATCAACATCAACAGTTGAGGCATGGTGCTTTCTCTTCTTTGTTCTGTGACATTGTCTAGCATAATGGTCGTACTTCTGATATCTGAAGTATTGAATTTGTGGAAGCTCCTTCTTCTTCTTTTGTTCTGGAATTGGACCTGATCTTTCACCTTTATCTTTTCTGCCTTGGTTCTTCCTTCCTTACCTTTTCCTTTCTTAGCATGTGCTGTAAGGGCTTGGATTTCTTCAAGTTGAGAGGCATGTAACCTGCCTCTTGCTGCAAGTCTAGATTCTTCTTGTGTACCATCTACCCATAATTGATCAAACTTGGGCAATTCAGATCGCTCGCTAATGCTTTGAATGAATGATTCCCAAGAATGGGGAAGACCATTGAGGGTCATCATAACAAGTTCTCTGTCTTCAACTATTTCCACAATGGTGCTCAACTGATCTCTTAGTTTAGAAATCTTCATGCGGTAGGATTTAACTGAGTTTGCTCTTGTCATCTTGATATTGGAGAGTTCTTGTCTTAAGGCAAGTGCTCGATTGATGTTGCTATTCTCAAACAACTTCTTCAAGACATCGAACATCTTCTTGATCGTCTTCTTCTGAGAGATCCGAGGTATCAAGTGATCCTTTACAAAATCTATCAGAATCCTCCTTGCCTTAGCATCACTCTTCTTCCATTAAGTCTTCTCTGCTTCTTCTTTTGGTTTCGGTCTAAGTTGCACTGAAATGGATATGGATACGGGGAGGGAAACAGATACCACAAATTTTGAAAAATGTGGGATACGATACGGCAAGGAAACGACAGCAGACTGATATATATATATATATATATATATATATATATATATATATATATACATATCAAAAAGGCCATGAGACATACATACTTTAGACTACCATTCATCAATTAGATTTAAAGGTAGTTGTTTCATTTATAACAATTAAAATCAGCAAACTCAAATATTGTCTTAAACAACATTTTTCTATCTCAAGTGCCATAGATAAGTCACCCGCTGGCAAGCATTTAAACAGGAACATGTCAACTACTTCTAAACATCGATTTCAAACCCTAAAATTACTTGATAGATGTATCCAAATGTTACCATCTAACAAATATTACGTTGTTTACACCTCTAGAAAAGTGTTAAAATTTGTGATTAAACACAATTTTTTATGTAAGACAGACTCAACTATGTTGTATTTAGGTTGGTCCACTCACTGACGAGACAATCAACTAGGCAAGTGACAGTCAATTGACCAACTGACTGGTTCCAAAAGTGACTAACTGACTGGCTCTTAAAGGGCCTAAATTCATAGGATTGTCTATAATTTGCAACTGACTTGGATATTCAAATTTGACATAATCAACCATGTTTTAAGGGGATTAATTAAGCACACAAGTATAAATAAGTGAGCTCATGTTTTAGTGCAACTTAGGTGTGAGTGTGATGACATGCAATATTGCACTCTATGCAATAATACTATCTCTAGACACCAATGAGTTTCCTTGGATATGTTGTTTATGTTTATGGAAACTTTCGGTACTTTTTCATCCACGAACTTTAGAAGATCATTCTCCTCTAGGATAATGAATACCCTAGACTTCCATGAATTGAAGTTGGGAGCCCCCATCAAGCCTATCTTCCACTTTCACATTGTTCATTGTGACTGCAAGCTGGAACTGAAACCTGATCCAGAAACCCTAGCAGGAGCTAGGTCGACATTGAAGTTTGGAATTTGAAAAATCTGATTCCACAAATAGATGCACCCTCTTAGGGCGAGTTGGAGAATGTCGAGATCAAGCTCAATTTGTGGTAAGAAGGGCTTAAAGTAGGAAGCACTAGTTCTTGACCCCGACAAAAAATAGGTCAAAAATTGAAGTTTCATGAAACTGGAATTTGCCTCCACATAAAGATGCAACCTCCTAGCGAGTTTCATAAGTTCCTTTTCAATACAAAAATGTGGTTGGAAGTCTTTGAAAGAGGAAGCCCTAGTTTCCCACAAAGGCTTCTTTCAACACTGGCTTTGATACGATGTTAGATTTTACGATAGCAGTATAATTTCAATCTTATTTGCAGCAAAATATAAATAAGGATCACTAAAAGAATATTCAAAGCATAGAAACAAGAGACAAAGATTTATTCTAGGAAACCACAAGGGGAAAGCCCAAGTTCCAACAACCTTCTTATAGAGATATTAGCTCAAGATATAATGTACATGAGTATATAACCAGATACAAGAGTGATTACATAGATCGGTTGAAGATAAACCCAAGAACAAAAGAGTTGACTCCTCTAAAGATAGAAGACCCCAAAAACAATTTTTCTCTCTTGCGCACTTGTAGATGGGGTGAGCGAATTGCTTAATGTGAGAATGAGGAAGGCTTCTTCTCTTTATACTTTTTCATGTTTGACTTTTCACTTTTGTAGTGGGGCCGACTTGTCTTCCTTGTCTAGGTCAACTTCTCTTTATTGGCATCATAATTATTTTATTGTTTCTTTTGGGGCCGACTTGGTGTGAGGATGCCTCACGCATTTCCAACATCAACAATCATAAGTCCGTGTTCTTATGTTACACTTGCCTCCTTGATACAAAGATACCCTTATGTAAGAGGTTGCAAAGTGTTGAAGTAACTAAAAACCATGTTTATGAGCTAAATAACAAATGCAATTATGGAAATGGAAAGAGTACAGAAGAGAGTATACATGAATTTACATGTGACTATTGATATGAATGTGGCATATAGTGATAATATGAAGGGTAGCCCTGTTTGCCCAAGCCATTGTGTACCTTGTAAGATATTGTTCATGATTGGGAACAATGTGGACTGGTAAAAAAATCGGATTTGTATGCTTCAAGGTCGTCCCCATCACAAGTTAGGGTGTGAGAATATGTTTGCACATCTTTAAGTCTTTTGATGGTTCCCAAGGTTATTAAGAACAATAATAATGATAGCATCTATTTCAGACAAGGTAATTTATTAGGGTTCATTGATTTAAGTGAATTGTAGACATAGTCTTTCAGAAGACCCCTAAACGCCTAAGTGAATGCACTTCCCCAAGCCCCTAAACGAGTATCTATGAGCTGAAGGTGCATATGGGCAAGGATTCAAAGGTCAACCATACAACTATGTGTGTATGCTGCAAACAAAGGACACCTCATGAAGCACCTAAGAGTTAGTATGAAAGAAAATGTTGAAAATAAAATGAAAGCAAATGCTACCGGATCAATTGCTATACCCTCAAGCATATAGGTGGTGTGCATCTGATGAGTGTGCATATAGGTGGGAGCTATGTTGTTGGAAGCAGGGAACGGGAGCATAGCGAAAAGCGAAATTTTCAAAAGCTCCCGTTTTGAGATCGTTTTGGGAGCATTTTTTGTATAGTATATATTGATGGATTTATATCTAAAAAACATGTAGGATGTTGAATTAGCTATAGAATACATGGTTTAAACATATAACATCAATAATCTAGTAGTTATAACTTATAACATTATCATCAAATGATCAACCATAAAAACTTTTATAGGAGCTTGGCAAAGAAGGGAGGTACCACAACATTGTCATCAAATGATTAACCTAGTATAGGAGCTTTTAGTATAGGAAAGGAAGGGAGTGTGTCGGAAGCGCCTTGGTAGCATTTTGGGAACGATCTTCCGAAGGAAGCGAGCTTCGGGAGTAGGAGTGAGGGGGTGGGGGCCACTGCCACGCAGCATAGGGTGGGAAGGTATTATGGAGTTCAGAGGTAGAATTTCGTTGACAGTGCCAAATTGCCATTATGATGGAAAATGCCAGAAACAACTATTCATATGTAGAAATCTATTAGCACATGAATAAGAAATGAAAATTTATTATATGCATAAACGTAAAAGGTAAAAATTAGATCGAGAAAGATAAATGAAAAAATAAACGATTGACATTTCACCCATCATTTCTACCTGTTAATGTGGGGTGAGAGTACCTAGTGAATCGGACATCCTGTGCTAAATTGTGCATGTTGACGACGATCTGACTCGGTATAGGTAAGTTTTCAACCTAGGTAAGCTTCCAATATATTAATGTTTGAATAATAACAAATTAATGTATCATTAATGTTATCATCAATAAAAATAATGGACTAAAAATCATGAATAATGTTTAATCAATGTATGTTGTTTCCCTATTTCCTGAATTTTTGAAAGTTCGGACTCCAAAACTTGTGTCTATGTCACAGATCTAGGTGACAGATCTGAATGCCCTAAAAATATTCATAATTAGGGTTCGTGTTTAGAGTTTTTCCTCAGAAAATTATATGATCCGGCATTATGGAACCATATGTTTTGTACTAGAAGATTTCCTATAGCTTTATGCTCTGCTTCTTATTTGTCAGAGCAATTGATTTGAGTATGGAGATTTTGAAATCATTTGTGACTGCTTATGAATATGGAATTATTTGGGTATATAAACATTTAATTCTTGGTTGTAGTGAAATCTGAAACATTATGACAGACATTGAAATTTGAAACTCTGAACTCTATGAAGATTTTGGTTTGGGGTCTCATCAAAGTTTTGTATGCTACCGGTATGTTACCTATTTGAGGTTCATCAAATATACAATATCGTATGATTTGGTGGGAAGAATCTGGAAGAAAGCATGAGAAGCTTATTTGATTTTTTTGTTTGTTATTTCTCTTCTGTATATTGTAGTTCTTGAAAGACTTTCCATTTAGACATTCACAACAGGATTATACTAACTGTTTACATATAATTGGACAGGCTGGTGAGGAAAGGTTTTCCGTTGAATTGGATGAAGATGACACTGTTTGGTATGAGGTTCTTTCCTTCTCAAGGCCAGCACATTTTTTGTCTTTAATAGCACGCCCATACATCCATTACAAACAAAAGCTCTTTGCCCAGCAATCAACACAAGCAATGCTGAGAGCTGTATTAGAGTAGGAGAGGCTGGTCTTGTTTTGGGTTCTCAAAATAGGGTCTTGAATGACATTTCCTTTGAATGGTACGTCCTATATTAAGTCCTGATAGTAGCTCTCTCCTTCATTGAGGTGTTTTCTGAGATAAATAAGGCAAGATACTCATTAGACGACAAGTTTCATAGTAGATTTTTCTTTCTTATTCTCAAAAGTACAACAAAAAATTATACACATGCAAACCGAACTAAAATATACAATTGCTATTAATAATTATGTTTTTTATCGAAGTTTTCATCTTGAAAGTGAATGTGTGATGAATTTTGAATATAAACGTTATTTTATGAGGTGGTAGAGACATGTACGTTCTTCCAATAATAATACCCCATATTGTTCTATTTAGTGTAAAATGAACCGGATAATTTCAAGCTCTCAAATGGAAAGCTTAAAAGATCGATGTTTTCTCTTTTTGTTCAAAGAGCGTCAAGAAACATGCTTTGAGGGGATGCACTCCAAAGAATGGACTCTTTTGAAATTCATGCCATATTCAATTCTTGGTGGATGACTTAGCACTCATCCTCATTATTGAACCAATTCTCCAATTCTCCTTTGGCAAACTTTCTCTGTTTTTTCTCCCCACTTTTAGGGTAATTGAAGGCCATTACCCAGGTTTGTTAAATTATAATAAAACTCAACTAATTTACCTGCAGCTTTGGACTGAATTCAGTCAAGGAAATTTGTTAAGATTGGTCAAACTAATTTTGACTAAATTTGTGATTTTTTTTCTCATGTAGTTGATTGCCTACTGTAAGTATGTGAAAACAATCGAAATGTTTTACTTGGAGGTTCGTATCCTTGTGAAGCGACCCTTGGTAACTTAAATAATACTTAATGTCTTTTGTTAGTGAATTTTACTAATTGACCCACCATTTGCAAATTTTTTATTTATTTTATTGTTCACATTTTGATTGGAATTTGTGAGACTCTTAGCTAAAATGTAACTCTACTAATTAGGTGGCCATGTTCTCTGTGTGCCTTGAAGATCTACATTGACAACCACATGTTAATGTCCAAGTCATGGTGAATTGGGGCATGCTCCATGTCACTCTAAACATAGGTTGATGGTAAAAGCTCATTTGTTTACCCCTGTTAACTTTGAAGAAAAGTAAAACCTTAGCTGTATTAATGGAACTTCAATAAAAAAGTGTACAGAAAGAGTTGACGATTCATGTTGCTATTTAGCAACTTGGAAAACCTTTAAATATGAACTGCTATGGAGAATTCTCAAGAATACAAGTAATAGTCCACACTTTAAATGACATACACTAGTGATTAAAGTGAGGATAGCAATACGTAGTCCATGGCAGAGAGTAATAGAGGGATTCACAAGGATGCCTTTCCTGTCTTACACAGTTTGGATGTAAATGTGAAAATAAAGCAATTTCACAAGTAAAAGGGCTGTGTCCAAGGAAACAATTGCATGAATTCCCATTACTTGTTTATAAACAAATCATATACTTTCATTATTACAGTTTCAACATTGTACCTAGCAACCTAATCATAGATAATCATGACAAAGTCTAAAAAATATAAGCTTGAGTAATGAAATGAAAATAATTTGTTTAACCTTTTTGCCCCTTGGAAACATGCATACAGTCAAATGGTATAGTAGTTCAGATTGGCCACCTTTCAAGGTCAGATTGGATTGATAGTTGAAACCAAGTCAATTATTGTGTGAATTTTGTCCCTCATTTCATCATGGTAAAACTCTAATTTCCAATTGTTGCAGTTCACTCCAAACATGGTGAAACTCTAATTTCCAATTTCCAATGTTGCAATTCACTCCAAACAATGATGCCAAGTGATTAATTAGTATTAATACCAAGACAGCAATTTTGACAATCCCCCTTTCATTATTTCAAAGGCGAGAATATTGTTAATGAAATTATAGTAACAATTATTTGTAGTGTCTTTTTTCCCTTGCACTTAAATAATGAAAATAATATTATAATCATTGTAAAGTATTATTCATGTGTAGTGATATAGAAGTATTTTTGTTATAGAAAAACATTGTTAAGGAAATCATAGTAGCAATTATTTGTAGTGGGTTCTTTTTCACCCTCACACCTAAATATGAAATTAATATTCTATGAATCACTGTAAAATATGATTTATATGTAGAGATAAATAAGTTTTTGCTTAAAAAACATGTGGGGATGTGCCATACTACCTATTAGCGCTTGAATTTGGAAGGAAACCAGATTGACTAGAGAAAGTACATTGTCACCTTGTACAGTGTCTCTACACTCCATGTTAGTGCTTGCTAACTTTAGGGGGGAATCCAAATGCAACCTATAAATAAAGTATGGACCTAAAAGATAAAAAATGCTTCCAAACTGTGAAAAGTATTCGCTGTTATATGAAAAAATCAGAATTGTAGTCTGCAATCAAACAATCCGAACAAGCAGTAATGCAGATTTACACCCAAGGATGGAATTCTATTGTGGGGACTGTAAATTTGTTTTTAAAACATGAAAATCTGCCTTTAAAAGTGCAGATTTGTTTGTGGAAATACAAAAAATAACAAGCATAAAGATTGAAACTATGCCATTATGATTGCAATGTCTTGAATGTGGGTTATTGCGTTAAAAAAATCAACTAAGAGGGAGTAATATTCGATGATAATTGACTGAAAAGATTTAAAAAAAGCAATAAACACATTTAACAAGTATGATATAGCCGCCGAATAGATGTTATTGTTACTCCAAAGCTGCAAGCACAAAGTTTGGGGGGTATCAATTTCAACTACAAAGCAGTCCAAGGGGTGTCAAACCACTTTTGAAGCACTTTATCTCACCAATGTTTAGGGACGATTTCACATGAACATGAGCAACCTCTATCTCTCACTAAAAACTATAATGCAACAGTCATCTCTAACCACTAAGCAAGAAGTGGGGTGTTGAAGATAAGAGAACTCAAGAAAGGTAAAGTCTTTGTATTTCAAAGTGAATATGTAGGGCCCTAGATTCAAGATTATACGAAATTTAGGAATTATGCAATATTAACCATAAAAAACAGATAATCAGAAGAGACCTAAATTCTAAAGCTTCTAATATTCCAAATTAATAAATAACGAGGGAAATCAAGAGTACATGCCTGAACTAGTAAGAATGACTTACAATTGTGTTACCGGATGAACTAGCAGTGCTAGTTACTGGCAAGCATATGAAGGAGAAAGTGACCACTATCACCTTGGCCACTTCTCCAAACTTCTTTGGAAGTCGAAACCTCCTAGGGGAGATCCCTAATAGAGAACCTGTAAGGACACTTAAACACCAATTAATGCCTTCTTTGAAAGGGTTAGTGATCAGTGCCTAATGGAGTCCAGAAATGAAGAATACATAACAACTATGAATCTCATGAATACATCCACCCGTGACAAGTAAGCTCACTTAAATCATCTATAGTATTATTTGCTCACAAGTAGGTATTAACATAGCAACATCACAAAATGTGTACACATGATAGTTAAACAAGTGCAATTGTAAGGAATATAAGTGTATAAATCTTATAGTATCCTTTACCAAACAATGATCACAACCATGAGTTTTACTAACCAATTAAGGTATGTTTGTAATTGTATGTAGCAAAAAGGTGGCCAAGTAGAGAAAAAAATAAATAAGAATGCATTCAACATGTAATGTCAGCAAGTATCATCCAAAATCATCCACAAGTGAATATTAATCGCTTTCCAAAGCATTCAACATAGGTCATAGGACTATCTATATAGCATACGTTTGCAAATAAATACAAAACAATATCGTAAGAAGGAAGTACCAATATTAATTATTATTGATTTTGATGTTATACTAACTGTTTATTCAGTGTATGCAGGTGTTAACACAGTTTGTGGGTGTTTGTGGGTGAAATGGAAGGGCTGTAATAAATTGTAGGCCTTGTGAGAGGGAACAAGGACAGTTAAAGGGTTGGGACAACCATTGAAAGGGCTATCCCTTTGTTAGTATAGCCTAGGAGAGACCCTTTGATGAGCAGAATGGGCCTAAATGAAGGTTGGCCGAGGTTTGTCTAGGCCTTTAGAAGAGTGCTAAAGGTGTTTGGGAAAGGATCAAGGGTAAGGGATGGCTAGGTAGTGGCCCAAAGATGGATAAGATGGAGGTCGAGCTAAGGGAGAGGGGGATCGAGAGTTGAAGAAGCAAGGGGAAGCTAGGCCATGGATGGATGAGAGGTGAAAGAGGTGGCCGAGGGCATAAGGAGAGGGAAGGAGGAAGCCCTAGGGATGTTGGGGACTGTTTTAGGTTTTTTTTAGCGAAGAATTTAAGTTTTAGGGATTTTTTTTATACTTTTAGGGCCTCCTAAAATTTCTCCATAGGGTTTCTAAGGACAAATAGGGCAGGGAAACAATGTAGAAGGTCGAAATTTTAGGAAGGTCAAAAAATTGATTTATTTTTATTTTTATTTTTATTTGCTAGGGTTTTTAACATAAAATTGCTGACCTACTTCCAACCCCAATTCTACCATGAAAATGCAAATTTACGCATGCAAATGCAAGAGATTTGAAGGAAAAAAGGATTGGGGACAAGGGTTTTAGGTTTTACCCTAACCCTAGGGCATCTAACAATGTGACTAACCTTCCTTTTGAGAAGCCTATCCTAGGTTTAACAACTAAACCAAAAGGCCAAAGGTTCTAGCCCTAGAAGGAATCCTATGAGGGACGAACTTCTACAAACCAATGTGACTAAAGGTTGAAAAATGACCTAGCCAAGACAAAATGCAGCTCTAAAGTCTACCATTCAATCCATAAACATACATCATTCATCAACATTTAACAAAGAGAGATAATGAAAAATCTTAGAAACCTCCTTGTGCAAGTGTTTAACCAAAAAATCATAGCATCACCTTTAGCAAGAGCATAGAGCGAAAGAGCTTCAAGAAATGTCATCCAAATCCAGAAAAAATCATCTTTCTTAAGAGGGGCGCATCATTTCCAAAGAGCCCTAGTAGGGTAAAATAAGTGCATATTGTTTGATCCCACTAGTCTTATCTTCAAATGAAGTGAGGAGAAGCTTATAAATAGCCTCTCACATTCACTTTCAAATATATCCAGGCCAATATGCATTAAAATGTCAATTTAGAATTATAAAATGTAAACTTAAAATTATAACATAAAATAATTCAAAAATTGCTTAAAGTAGGATACTTGGGGTATTTTTGTCCATGTTCCTAAAACTACTGAAAATAAGCAAATCACTCAAAACGAAAGGATGGAGTGAGCTGGAGGGAGGGCGTCATGCCCCATCTAACCTCGAAAATGCTATAAAATCCCTCATTGCCCTCATCAAAGCAACAATACGACCTGGGAGGAAGGATGATGTACTCTGAGGAAGGCGCCCAAGGAGAGAGGGAACTGATGAACTGAAGGGCTAGGAGGGTGTCTGAGGTGGATGTGAAGGGAGACTAAGGTCTTGTAGTTGAAGCAAAGTCCACCATAGCAAGCAAACAAGGTAGGGAGTCATGTGACCCAGTGATCAACCCCTAGGAGCCCCAAACACCAACCCCAAGGTTAAAAACCCCAACAAAGGGTAGTCAATAGTGTCATTAAGCCATAGTACTCCTAAAGGAAGGACCAAAGGGCCCGACGATGACCACCACTGTTGAATAACACCCCTCCTAGTAAAAAAATGACCTCTCTCGCCAGGGAACATTTAAAGGTGCGTTGGGTACAGGCGCAATGTAACAAGTTGGATTGATGATCAATTGCTTGAAGTAGAAGGATCATACCACCACAAGAAACGACATGGAAACCATAATTGGCAGGACCACTTTCCTCCCAATCAACCCGATCCCTCACTTAGTAATACCAAGCCAACCAAACATCATAACCAGAATCGTATTCTACCCTCAACCACCAAACCTCCATCGCCACATCACTCCTAGAACCCTCTTGATAACCAAAAACTTCCCCAAACAAAGAGCACAAAAACCAGAAAAAACCCCTCAATCAACCCTAGTTGCACCATTTATGTATGAATTTCAATAATTTATTTAATTTGAAATAAATTTTCATGAGGGTCACATGCTCCCCATGCATTTACCTTTTTCTAATCATGCTTAGTAAACTGAACTAGGTGTTATTTGTTAACTAATTTTTTTTGGTTTTCATTTCTTATTTATGAAATAATATTATCTATACTATTAATATATCCTTATTAATGTAGGCTTAATAACACTAATCTCTATTTAGTTTTAGGGGTCCTTACATAATCTCTCTCCTTACTAACCTTTAACCTTTATATAATAGTCTTAGAAGTGTACAAACACATCATCACTATTAATAGAAAGCTAAAGATAACATGCCAAAGATAAAGCTCTTTCAAACAGGCCAGTTCACAAAAGCAACCTTTCTCAATCCATGCGTCTAGCCTTTGATGGGAATTGCATGAATAAAGGAGGGAAAGGCCACAAAGAAAAGCTCTTATATCTCCATAAATAACCTCCCCAAGGCATGCGTTCTAGATCTAAGCAATAATAAAAAGTGTTAAATATGGAAAACAACCTCCAACTAATGCACTCTATCAGATACAAAAGTAACACATTTCAAACATGGAAACTTCACTAGATCACCTTTTCAAGCCATGCACTCCATTCCTGGGCTATAAACAATATAAATCTCCAAAAGTCAATAAATTCAATCTAGGTGGGTGTTGCTCTCCTTGGGTTGAAATAATAGTGCATTAAGCATCATGCGTAATAATGAAGCGTATCAACTCATGCACTCCATCTCTTGGTGGAAATAGTAGCAAAACAAAGTCCAATTCCCAATCCTAGCATAAGCCTCTAAAAATAACAAGTGTCAAAATGGATTTGGTTCCTGAAACATAATAGTCCTCAATGACTTGAAATTTAACATTGATATTGTGCTCCAAATTGGGTCCTTGAAAATATATTTGTCCTCCCCAACATATAATCCCCTTGCTAAAAATACATTGCAAAAAGTAGACCCAAAATTTCATGGTATTGGAATCAATAGAGATATTAGCCATGGGGTTCTTCGAAATAGAATTATCCCACTATTTGGAGAACTTTATACCGTAATATAAATTTCTAAAAATAAATCATCTAATTTTTTTTGACAATAGAAACTTCTATGATTTGCCTCAAATATGAACCACAGGCACACCTCCCCATTGTGTATCCAAATAGTAGATTAAAGAATATGAAAATGCCATTTGATTGTCCTCATATCCTTATGCACCTCTTATGATTGCATGTAAATCCAATGCATGAAGAATAATTGCTAAAAATAGAATGCTGGAAAAAATTGCTAAACATAACATAAGATGCGTTGTCCCTTATAATACTAATCTCTAAATAATCCCCAAAACTCACACATGTAAAGACTACGACAAGGTTAGAATATAATAAATCTCTGCAACAAAGGATCCAGATGGCAAAGATGCTTGCAAACTCTTGATGTAGAATGATGAATTCTGCTAGGTTGAGCTCACCTCATATAATCTTCACAAACTATCAATGCCGCATGGTGAACTCTATAATATGGAGCTCACCCATTTTACTTTTTTTTTTGAAATATAAATATTTGCCTTTTGTTTTGTTGTGTATGGTTATACATGCACAAAATTAGTAATAACACAACTAATGGCAAATATGTGGATGAGCCATTCCACCTACCCAAATACCATTTTACTAATGTGATAATATTTTTAAGATAGAAAAATAATATGATGAACATGTTAGAAGTAACAAAAAAATGTTTTGTAATTATAACGTTTAAATTGATCCTTTGTTTCGCATGTGGGTATATTACAGACCCAAGATAATTGCAACACAACTAATGGAAAACAATGGCTATAATGACAAATTATACCATTAAAAAATTGAATATTACTTATTAATTAATATTTTTTTGTATATTATAATGTTGTTGTTGCATTTTGTCAATAGTTTCATGTATCAGATTAGCACTAAGTTTGAAATTATTGTTTATTTTACTATATTCTTTGATGTGTATTATAAGGGGTGTGAGATTGTTTGATTTTGTCCTATGTAAGTGATATGCATTTTTTTCCATGAAAAAATATTTTTATTTGATATTTGATTCACAAATAAGAATATGTCTTGTTGACACCATCAAAGCATAAATGATATATGTATTTTTTTCCATGAAAAAGTATTTTTATTTGATATTTGATTCACAAATAAGAATGTCTTGTTGACACTATCAAAGCTAATGGATCATGCTTCTTTCAATGAAAATAACTATGAAATAGACACCAAAAAATTGACATATCACAAACATCCATGTGCATTTTCACATTTACCTATGCTTTAAAGGACAACCACTTCATGCCTTATACACAACCTTCAACAAATAGACAAGTTAAAGATAAATTGTTGCAAGTTTATGCCCTCAAGCCTTGACAACAACTTAAATAGATAAAACTTCGTGTATAAAAATATAACAAACCAACATGACTTGTTGAAAGTCTCACTAAAAGGAAATAATAGGTACTAGGAGGAGGAAGTATTCCTTGAATTCATATTTAATAAGAGTCCCTTCCTACAAAGATTAAACATCTTTAGATAATCTGTTCATTATTGTGTTATATTCTTAGTAGTTAAGTGAGGGAGATCTTTAAGAACAACATTCTTACCTCAAAGATTTTGTTCATAATTGGATTCGTGAATGTGGCTTTTTCCTTTTGCCTAGTGCATTTAACAATTTAGAGTCACTCATTACTTGGAGCGTTTTGATTCTTTTTATAACTACACATTTCATAAGTAACCATAATGAATAGAATTCTGCTTTATTATTAGTGCTCGTATATGTTGCAAACTTAAAAGAAAAATAATGATTATACATGATATGAATACATTTATATATGCATGTATTTGTTCAAGTGGTGGGCATCTATAAATGTCCACCTTTGTGATTTCATGGGTATATAAACTTTATGAACATGGAAACATCAATTTATTAATGCAATTTATGAGGTAGTTAATGCTAAATACTAATACTTACAACAAAATCCTTTGCATATATCAAATAGTAAACTAAAATAGTTGAATATATGTGAGTTAAAAATTAAGGATATTTTAGTGAGACCTTAATTAAAGATCAAGTCAAGCTTATTCAAAGCTTATCGAACCCCACTCTTAACAAAAAGTTCTTAAATGATTATATAATAAATTAGACCAAAATACATTTAAGTTCTTTGGAGGGTTATATGGTTAAGCTTTTGGTTTCGTTGACTTTAAAGGTATCTACAAAATAAATTTAAACCATATGGTGGAGTTATATAAAGTGTTATATTATTAAAAGCATGTTAAGATTACTAAGTTCAATTAAAAAAAAGGGAAAGAAANATATATAACAAGGTTAAAAGAAAAATAGAGGTGAAGGGTATTAATTAATGTCAATTATCAATAAAAGTAAATGGAGTTTAATAACGAAAAGAAAGGAAGGTTCCTTACAATTTCAAGAGTTCTTGGTTTAGTGCTATTTTAATCAAAGGAAGAGTTGGAGGGAAATATATCAATACATCCATCGATTCCACCGAAAGTAATAATTATACTAGCACTGAATTTGGATTCCTAAGTCAAATATAATTGAAAAACTAGATTCATGGAACGAAAAACAATATAACATGAGCAATTTACAACTGAACATTGGAGATTACATGATGTCTTATAAATCATTGTTAAATCTTTGTGGAACAGTGACAATGTCGTAATTTTGGGTGTACCCTAGATGGAATCATTAGGGACTTTCATTTTAAACACGAAGAAGTTTCTAACATTTTTATACAAAAAGAAAGGGATAGCATACCATGAATCTATATTGGGGTAAGATCAACTAACAACAAAAGACTTTTAAAAATATCTCAAAAATGATCCTTGAAGATAGCCAAAAAAATTATCTTTGAAGATAGTCATAAAACAGTAAAAAAAATGAAAAAAAGATTTGACAAAGTTATCATGGATAAAAGTGAAGAAATTTCTCACTTAAAAGACGAAAGGAAAAAACTACTTACATAGATCAAGAAGTCAAAAGATAGAAAACAATGTGTTTAGAAGTTGGAACAAAAGAATCAAAATCTCCAGAAGAACTTATCAGAAAAAAATGAAGAAAAATCTAGTTTGAAAAACCTTAATCAAGGGACACTAGAACAAATCATAAAGTTGAAATAAGAGAAAATTAAAAACCCAAACATTAAAAATATCAACAAATTAGATAATGAAGACAATATGTGTCTACAAAATCATCATCAAAACCTATTGATGCAAATTAAGAAGCTTAAGAATGATAAAAGGTTCTTGGAAAACATATTGGAGAAAATACAGAGGGAGGCATTAAAGTCCTCAAGAGTAAAAATCCAAGTTGTAGAAAAAGGAACAAATACAAATCCAATCCACATCACAACTTAAGAAGATACCAATCTAGTTGAACTAGAACAAAGATATAGGGATGTTGGAGTAAAAACGATGCAAACTCAAAGTGTACATACTAATAGAAACTCATCAACCAATCAACATCAATGCGTGAAGAAAATCATAAAGTGAATTAAACCAAGAAAAAGGTACAAGCATGATAAGGAAAAAATGTTATAAGAACTCCTTATTGACATCCAAATCATAAAAGCAGATATCTTAAACAATTAGAGTATCAATATCCTTATGTCGAGAACAACTAAATTATCGTCCAAAAAATATTTATACCAATACAATTAAGTCTCATGATAATAGTTCATCGTGGAAGTGCAATGTTCTGCAAAGAATTGAATTAGGATGATCCAATCTTTTTATGGTTTGATTATTTTGCTCAACACTTAGAGCTTCATATCTTCTAATATCATCAATTATGACATAACATAGAATATGCGATGAATTAGGCATCTACTTGTATGGTGTCTTGTTAAAGAGTTAGAATCCACTGTGTCAGGGAGGTTGAAGGAAACAAGCAACATAGGTGATGGGAAGCCACTTCTACAACTTTCCCGTTCCACCGCACATTAAGCAAGCCATCAAAGCAATGGAGGATCTTTCATTGGAGGAGAGGGGAAGTCAAAGGAAATATAGAAGGGGAAACAATTTGTATTGGACTGTGAAAAATTGTCTTGCCAAGGCTCTCATCGAACAAGAATTTTTCAAGGAAACCACTTTGACAATTATTTGCAAGCTCGGGGAGGACATGGACAAAATTTAGAAGCAACTTGATGAGCTCTTGGGACATGTCGTTTCAAATGGGGGTGGCCCGAGCAACCGTTTCCAAGGGCAATGTCAAGGTCTTTGTTGTTATGGTTTTTAGTAGCGTCGTTTTTAATATATTTTATGTATGTTTCATGTTGGATCTCAAACTAATGTTTAATCGACCTAGTTTCCCAGGCCGGGGCAGGCATGATATTGTTGTTTGTACTTATGTCCATCTAGTTCTCTTTGTCTCTATATTTTGAGCCTAGTTTCCCTTACCAAGGTAGGAAATAACTTTGTAAAAAATTAGCTCTGGATATAGCATAGTAAACTAACTTGTTTTATGATAATATGTAGGCTTGGTATCCTTCTGGAAGGCCTGCAAACATTTTGTACTATAGCTCTAGCTCTTTTTTGTTATTCTGAAGTTTCTATTCTTGCTTTTAAAAAAAGTTAAAAAAAAATACACACCAGGTATGAAATTTGGGTTAAGACACAATTACACAATGTTGAGTCTATGTATCCTTGAATCAACTTTACCAAAATGGTTACATATCTATTCTTCCCAATAGTAAACTTTTTTAACGAAAAGCACACTAATGAAAAATTATGCATGCATGCTTAAGACAATCTAAAAATGAAAATTTCAAATGAGGATGTAATAGCTTCCTAGATAGAAAGAGAGCACACTTAAATAAGTAATATAAATTTTGAAGAATTATGGAGAGGCTTATTCATCATCGTCATCCTTTTCCTCCACTCCTTTTTTAACTGGAAGAATAGTCATATCTTTCATGTTTGAGTCTCAATGCTTCATTTATTTCAGCTTCATCTTGTGCCAAATAATCATATGAACAAGTATTGGGTGACTTGGGTCTAATTTCTCAATTGGTTTTATCAAAATATTGTGTTTTTTTATCATTGTCATCTTCTTCTATTAATGGTTTATTCTCATCTTTGGAAAAATCCTTCTTATGCGGAATTTTTATTTCACTTCTAATCAATATCAAAACATATTAGCAAATTAAAAAATTAGTTCGTTCTTCCATAAAATTGTTAAACTAGTAGAGTAACAACAATGAAAAAATGAACATTTGAAAAATATATATATATATATATATATATATATATATATATATAAATTACCTTACAGTGACCAAGTATAAATAGAATTAAGTTCTATTGAATTTTTTTTCTGAGTCACAATAACTTGGAGTGCAATTACTTTTTCACTATATCATATCAAACATACCATTCTAATCTCTATATAATAACAAACGATTGTGATGGTTGGTTGGTTTGAGAATCCTTCAAATTCGATACACATAAACTTTCTTTCATTTAAATAGTATTATTCAGATTATTTCTTTTCATTCATCAACTATAACAAACAAATGAATCATAGTCCACTAGAAAAATATTACTATGATACTATATAGAATAGATTGACATGCATTTTATATATCATAAAGCTGCCAAATTTGATTGGGTACCTATCATGGCGTACCTTTGGTGCAATTTTCTATCATGTAAGAATTTGATATGAACATTTTTTTTGTATTTGATGGAATTTTTAGAGGTAACTTATGTTTGACCCACTATTAATAACCTTGGGTTAGGAAGTTTGGCTACCTAATATCTGTTCAACTTGCTTGAGTTAAAAAAAAAGTAGTTGGTTCTAAATTGTTTTCTTTGAAATTGTGTTAATCTTAATATTTTCGGCTATACTATTTTTTGTTAGTTGACCCATCCACCTTCAAAGTAAACTATAAATCATGAGACAAATTTTAGCTATTCTAAAAAAAGATATTAAAAAAAATCACATCTCTTAATTAATATTCTTAATGAAATATGATACAAGTTAAAATTTGGTAAAATGCTATGCTTCAAGGGAGATGATTACATCTTAGTTCTATTGAAACCAACCATATGGGTTGAGTGATATGACAAATTGTAACCAATGAACAATGCATTTTGGTGTATTGTTAATTGTGATATTCTATTTGTAAATGCTGAAATGGTGTCTATCAGCACCGCCTCTTATTGGAATAATTACTTTTATGATCATTCTAATTCCCCGGTTTTTCCAATAAAAACAAAAAAATGGTGAACCACTGTCAACCCATAATAGATTTCACATACTTCCAAATAACAAGTTCCCTATACTGTCAATGATATAAAGTATCTCAATCACTGCCGACCAATATGCCAATTGACCGTTAAAAATAATGAAACATTGTCACCCTGCAATAAATTGTTTAACCTTTAAAAATTATGGTAAAACACTGTAAATAGCATTGCCATATCACTATTAAAAAACTATCACTACAACTCATTAACTTATAGTTCTTATATTTTAAGAAGTCAAAGCGAGACTGGCGAGTCAACAAACCAAATAGTTTTGGGTATAGTATGATTATTTTATATTTAATGTCACGTCCATGTCAACGAAGAGAAAATTGTAGAGAAATATCTCTTTATATAGGATGTACATGGTCTCCATTTTTTCATAGACATTCATACATGAAAGAGACCATTATTTTAGAAAGGGGATAAGTAGATCCTCGTAGAGAAAGGATTAATAAACACTGTGTTTCTCATTTTTCAACAGGGTTTGCTCAATGCCATAGTTTAACATCTTCTTGTTAATTAAGCTTAAAAAAATATTTAAAAAAAATTGGAATTTAAATTATTCAAAAAGGATTATGATAACTATATTACGTGTTTATTATACTAAGTTCACTAAAAATTGAAAGTGTATTAAGTGCATGTATTGACATGCATTTTTTTCCTACTAAATAAGCTATCCATGTGCATGTCTACCTAATTGAAATCCATGAAACTTGAGAGTAAATAAACTAGCAATTGCCCCAAAAAGGTGCAATAATACGTCGATAGGTTGTTGTTGAAGGGTGAAATAGCTAAAAAAGGAAGAATGGAGGCCCATCGACGTATTATTGCGTGGTGGGCCTCCTAAAATGAACTAGTAAAATAATAGTTAAAATAATAAAATAATATTTATTAATTTTGGAGGAAGAAAAGAAAAAAACTACTTTTTTGTTTGTATTTTTGACATATCTCCCTGTGTTTTTACTCAAATTTCGATTGGGAGAGCTTGTTGGATGTGGAATTAAATTCCGCATCCAACGAGTACCCACTCGACATACTTTTGACGGACCCCACTACCCCAAAAACAAGAAATACCTGAAAAAAAATGGAATGATGACATCATCATTTCATTTTTTCTGGTATTTCTTGTTTTTGGGGTAGCAGAGTCCGTCAAAAGTATGCCGAGTGGGTACTCGTTGGATGCGGAATTTAATTCCGCATCCAACGAGCTCTCCCGATTGAAATTTGAGTAAAAACACAGGGAGATATGTCAAAAATACAAACAAAAAAAGTAGTTTCGTTTATGATACCTATCCCCAAATTTATATTAAAAAAGTGTTTAAGTCCTATACGGTATTTCAAATTTAAAGCAATTTCATTGGCTAACACATGATGACATGAAATTTGAATAAAAGTTAAAAGGCCCATTTTGAGTTGAAATTTCCTCTAATGAATGTCCCTTTGATGGAAGACTATTTCCAAAATGATTACAGGGGAAGCAAAAGGCTAGCAAAAGACACAAAAAAAAATCATTGGAGACAATGGCAACCATCCAAAAGAACAATGTCCTTAAACCTCTTTATTCAATTTTAAGGTGGCCTACAGACTCGCTTACCAAGAAAAAAATTGTTATTAAATTTGTAAAATTATAATGAGCTCTTGATACATGAGAACAATTTCTTCAATAAAAAAATATAGATCTCATAACCTTTTACAAAATGTTTTGCAAAAAAAAAAAAATTTCTTGAACCACAAAGTTTCTAATAACTTGTTTCTAAATTTCTCCACTTAAAAGAAATATAAAATTATTTTAATACACCATTCTAACTCCCATCAAATGTATGACACTTTTAATACACCCTTATAACTCCCATAAAATGTATAACACTTTTAATACACCCTTATAACTTCGATAAAATGTATAATAACTTTTAACTTCACCCTTATAACTCTCAATTTCATAACATCATTCACCCTTATAACTCCCAATTTCATAACATCATTCACCCTTATAAATCCCAATTTCATAACATCATTCACTTTTTTTTGTTGAGATTCCCGTGATCTTTTAATAAAATAAACCATAAAAAAACACTTTCATAAGTATCTTTTTCTTAGCATGTTTCAATGTTTTTTGTTTTGTTTTGTTGTTTCTTATGTTGAAAAGTGCTAAACCTTGGAAACTTATGCAAACTTATGCAGATGCCATTTCACATTCAAGCATTTCAAAATCTATGCAAATATATCTTCACATGCCATCAAAACATATGAATCTTCAAAACCTATCTTTACATCTATATAGATTTGATTAGTTTGCATGTGAATTTTAATGAGTAAAACTTCAATCATCATCAGATCAGTGTGTGGTTTTATTATCCACAACAAACTTGATAATAACAACAAAATTTAACAATAGAACTCAACACAGATAGTAACCAGGGAGAAGTAGATGGATTCAATAGGTTGAGTGGGTGTTGTGTTCTTTTAGGCTAGGGCATTTCAATATCAGTACCCATAAGAAAACTGACAAATGAGAAACTTGAGCCCTTGATCAAAAACTATTTGCAAATCCATTGACTTACATCGATTCAAAGTCAATAATAAACATAAAAGTCCTTGAAAAGTTTATTATGAATACTTTAATTTCTAAACTTCGTAATATTTTTTTACAAGTCTTCCAAATAGATTTGGGTTAAGCTCACATATGTAAATAAAAATTTGTATTTGATTTGAAATGTAATTACAAGCTGTGGCTTTGGCATCATACTTATGTCTCCCCTGTTTGTTTACTCTATTGCAACGCTTTTCACACTTAACTTATTGAAACTAAATACGATCATAGATGTTTGTACTTCAATTAAAAACGACACGAAACAGAAAGAGACCACCAACAAAAATGAATTCTAATTTACAAATACTTTTAGGCATAGATATATGTTGATCTTAATTCTTTTTTATCCTTTAGCATATGAAAAGTCTTTTGGACACACAATGGCCCAACTACAAATTTTTAAAATTCATAGATATAGTAGAATCCCTGATTTGTAAAATTCATAAGTAGAATCCTTATATGGGCTCGCCAAAATTTCTGTAATTTTTTTACTGGAGTACTCTCATTTAATTTTTATACTGGAGTAATCTCATTTAATTATCTACTATTATATCCTTGAGCCATATAGAATGGGGTACTATGATGCCAGGCTCCTTCCAAATTATGCCCATAAATTGGATTCAACGTCACTTGTCAGTTCCTTGTGCTTGTTAAGTTAATGACGCTATTAAGTTTAATGAAGAATCATGACATCACTCTACTTATTGAGAGTAGAGAGAACTTAGTCAACTGGTTATGTACATGGTATCCAGTGCCACAACATCAATGAAACTGTTTCACTTCAAAAACCGTTTTAGAAGGTCATAGATTGTTTTACCAGGTTTCTGAGGAGGAGTCTGAGGTCACCGAGAGTGCACTAGTTAAGGACATTTTGTTTTCCTTCCATGGTATTGAGGGTCGGTTCGTTGGTAGGATACATCAAGCTCGTAAAATTTTAGAAGATGTTGCGGTTTCTCCCTCCCATGAGAACCCGTCAGTTCTACATCACATGGCAAGCAGAATGATACATTTTGGGGATACCAGATGGTCTGAGGATCTCGAGACGATGAAGATCAGATTCCTCCACCTTGCGTTCGAGTCCCACCACGCCATCAATATCCTCATGCACTTTCCTCGTCATTGAATGATTTAACAACATTTCAGACATCGCCCACTCTAAGGTCGTAGACGACGTGCCCGTTCCTGATCCCAGCATATCCTAAAACCAAATAATGGTCACTGAATTTCTTCACAATGGTTTGTAGACTATTTTGATCGATAACATTAGAAGATGATTAATAATTATTAAAGAGATCTCAAAATCAAAGAGATCATGGATGTACAAAAATGACAACCTAGATGTGGTCTAGAGTGATCTTGATCTCCATATCATCGTTCTCCATCAGTCCCAACATTACATTCATGAAATCCTTGTTGGTGGCGTTGTCATCCTTGTTCTTCTCTACGTGTTCTTGTATTACCATTTTGAAGAAAGCATCAAATATCTTATGGCAGCGCTTTTGTTGGCACTAGAGGCCTTGCAGATCCATCCACTCAAACCAGGGAATAAAATCCCCGATATTAATCGCCCGCTGAGAAAAAAGACCTCCTTAATCATGTCCAAGTTATAACCTCCATGGTTCCTTAATCCTCCTTTTAGGGCCAATACGAGATGAAGTATGGTGGGTTTAAAGTGGTAGCTAAAGGAGTTGATCTTATGATCTTAAAAAATACATCGACAAGTATTTTAGTTATCAATTCTTGCATACAAAAAAAAACTATTCAAAAGTATAGTGAATAATTCATTATAAGTATACCTTAACAAGCCTTGGAAAGAATAATTTTGCATCATCTCTTGCAATCGTATCTACATGATTTGAATCAATTCACTATTAACTCAATCATAATGAAAACTTTACACTAAAAATCCTCTAGTAAAAAACATGACCCATGTATAGGCACTAAAACAAAGTCATGGATATCTCATGAATGATGTATCAAGTAATTATTAATTTGCAAAGGACATCCATTAATATTGTCTCAATCCATGAAGGTTTATGTCTACTTTCGTTCCATCGAGATCGAATTTAATTTCATAAGTCCAAGAGCACAAACAAGTCATAGACAAATATTCAAAATAAGGAGAGATTTTCCTAGCTCAAAATATTCCAAATACAATAGTCTAAAAATTCTACGAGATAAAATCCGGTCTAAAATAGATAACGAATCCATTTCAAGGTAGCTCATGACAAAAATATCGTTGGACTCGCCCATTTAACTCTGCCAGTTCACTGCTTCGTTCTCCTACCTCCCTCTTAGAGCCCGCTTAACGAACGCTTCCTCACCCTTGTAAAAGTGGTATATTTTAGAGTGCAAAGGTGGCCTTATATAGAGTAGCCTGTAATTTAAATAGTTCAAGGCCTCTGTGTATTTCATATCGTGTATTTGATGAGAGTTTCCATTCTGCCCTTATCGATGCGCTCAACTGCCATTTCATTGTTATATACGTGATTATGGTTGTTTTTTTTGTTGTTGCTTCAACTGAACTTTGTATCTAACGAAGATGATTCCTCTCAATCTTAGCCCCGATAAAATATCCGATAAATATGCATTTAACTGAGAGATTTCGGAGCAGAAATAGATCCCATTATCCTCCTTTTTATGTCATTAATAATAGCTTACAGAAAGATTGTTTGTTCTTTATTATTTTCTGTCTATTGGTGAGCTCAACCCTCTCACCAGGGTATTTACATTGAATAATGAACGTACTGTAAAACCTTGGATCCCAGAAATGATGAATAGTTATTTGTTAGGAAATGAGTCATTCAGTGGTGGGTTTGTTGTGCCTCCCATTGGTAAGTCTATGATAAACTCAGCGAGGGACAATGTCTTCTTTATTTTAGGGGTGGAAAACTCCAAATAAAATGCCTAAAGAATAATGATCCAACACACGTACTTGGAATTGATAAGATGCCAATCAAGGAGGAGTACCTCTTTGGGAAGCATTTCTGTTATTATACTATGCAGTACTGTACTCGATATTTTGTGTTCTGCGTGCCACTATCCCACCAAGATGTTGAGGCTAGCTAAATAAACATTAGCCTGGAAGGCACTTTTTAGGGGGGCAGCCTTGGAGACGCAAAACTAAGGTAAGGAGGGAGGGATTGATTGCTCATGATTGCCCATAATTAGGCTTCCATATGCCCAGAAGAGATAAGTAAGGAATTTTGATCGATCGACCGGGGGAATTGTCCAACACTTCTTTGACAGATAACTATCTTTGTTGTATTGTTGGGTTGATGCATCATCTTCTAGCAATAATATCCACTCGCACATTTTCTATAAATTCCATTTCCTAACGTTCGAATATCTCTTATAAAATGCGGCCACTAATGTTTCAGAGATCGAATCTTGCAATTGGAGATGGATCAATCCCACACACGTTAAGCTCGCAACCTCACATTCACAGGCCTGCTTTTCTCCTGCTGCTGGTGCTGCGGGTTGGACGACGAGCGCTCATTCCTTTAGCCCTCGTGGTTACAGAAGGTCAGGCGATCGAACCCGAGCGTGGATTCCCTGGACGGACGGGGATTCTCAGAAATGGTGGCGCAAGGGCTGGAATAGCATCAGACGGGTCGAATTTTTTTCAAATATTTCAATTTTCGACAAGGACTCGTTCCAAATTCCAGTTTGGAGCCTCTACTAAATCCTTCTCCTCCTCCTCAAGAAACAACTCAACTCTGAGAACTCATCAGATTTCAATTTTATTGGGAAACATGATGAAGCTCATGCGAACCTCCTACAATAGTAGCAACAGAAAAATTCTTCAACACGCGTGGTAGAAGTGGATTGGGAGAGAAGAAGGGCATGTGGCAACATGTTATTTGGTTGAGTGACGACCAAACTTTCAACACACTCAATAAAAAACGCCTATCAACTTAAGATCAGGAGGATGAGGACAGGACACGTGGCCGCAATCCATTTAAAGTAGGGACGACGAAGTGAACAGTGTTCACAAAGTCGACTTCTGAAAGAAAACGTCTATCGACGTAATTATTTTACATACACCTAATTGAAATCCATGAAACTTGAGAGTAAATAAATTATTTTACATACAGGAGAAAATTTCAACGTGCTCGACATACTCAACTTGTCAAGAAATTGTGTCTAGTGAATGACCATTTATGAGAGTCCATTTCAATCAATCTTAGAATTTGATAGTTCATTTTATTTACTATACTACACTAGCAATTGCCCCAAAAAGGTGCAAAATACCGTCAAAGAAAAAAATAAGTAAAATTAATTTTGATCATAAATTTGAATGATAATTTAAATGAAAAAATATAGATTCAACTTATGCAATGTTGACATTTTCTTTTTGTATTAGATTAATTTAACATAATTCTTACCCCGTTTCAAGTTAACATAATGGTATAATAAAAGTAATGCACATTTTTATTTCTTAAATATTCATATTGTGAAATTTTGGTAGAGACATAATTATATCTTATGATTGAAAATATACTCGATCATTAGAATAGCATTTTTTTGCGTAATGTCATACACAATTTGGTGGTTTATTTTCTAAACATAACACAAAATCCTCAAGGGAAAATTTTCTATACCACAAAAATCCTGAATAGCATTTGCTTCCAGGATTTTTTCTCCTTAGGGATGTTGAATCTTCCTTTTTATCATTTCCTCATCCAACATTTTCTCTTCCTTTATAATAAGTGTCTTTACAATGCCTAGGGTCTATTTTTTTTAATGGTGTTGTACTCTAAGAAATGCATCTTCCCAAGGACGGTTCACAATAAGTTAGTCACCTTAATAATTTGTCAATGTCTAATATGCATGGATTTTTTGTCATGTACAAACAAGATCATTAAACAAACGATATCTCACTATCACTCAAACAATTATGGGTGATGCATATAATTGTCATAAATATAAGAGAGGGCTCACTTCCCAAACTTTTACAATGCGATCAATCTATTTTTAGATAACTTTTTTCTTCTTCTTTGGACCTCTTAAAATTAGTCTTCCTTCATCACGTGCTTATTGTACTCTACAACTTATTACATCTCAAAATTTATTTGAATGAAAATTCACACACACACACACACACACACACACGCACGCACGCACGCCTTCTACTCTATCATTTATAAAAATTCCACTTCAAAGAAAAATGCCCTCCAAATTGAAAGTGAAATCTTCAAATTGTTTTTATTTTGTTAATACAAATAAAAAGTGATATTATTTGTGTTAACAAATAGATGATAATTTGGTTAATTTTAAAATACAAAATATAGAATATATATCATTTGTATTAATAAATAGATGTAATTTAGTTAGTAAGAAAATACTAAATATAAATTATTTTGTAACTAAAATATAGTATAAGCAAAGCTTAAAATTAGATTTATGATTAGAAAATATTTTTTGTAAAGGAATTTTTGAAAGTTTTGAAAATATATATCTTTAAAAGGTCTCTTAAAATAAGATTTGATTTGACTAACAAGAATGTGGTCTATCCACAAGTGAGGTGATTAAGCTTGTATTAAGATGGAGGTTCAAATTCGTGAGTGGGTTATATATGTGTGATTTATTGGATAAGGTTGCACAACAATCTTAGCATGCCATAGTCTATTTTATTGAATCACTACACACATGTATTTAGCTTAAAATATTAATTAACCCTAATTTTTAACTGAAATGCAATCTTGTGTCACCACAAATTTGAAGCAAACAAAACTCAAAGGTAAACCTTGCACTACAATATACTAAACTCCAATTTTCGACTAAGTAGACTTCAATTACTTTTGAAAACATCTATTTACCATAGGTCCAACACAAAGGACTTGCACTTTTATTAGGTTTTCCTATTAAAGAAGTCTTGAAATAAAAATTTTCTTTTAAATGGTCATGTTACAAATAAAGAAACTATTAAATACTTTGAAAAGACCTTGTCACATATATAATTATTTCATAAAAAGATTTTGCCACACAAATTTATCAACATTTTTCATCAATAACACCAACCATTATTATATTTAGATTTAATTTTCAATATTATTAATTACTAACCATAATAAAAAATTTCACATGCATTATCTTATTCTAATTCTTAAATAAAAATTCACACTTGAGTTTAATATACTAAGATTCTCAAAATTCTTTCTTTTTTATAATTAAACTTAAACTAATATTTTTTAAAGTTTTTATAAAATATCAATTCCTATATCAAATGATTACTCCTACTTTCATAAAAGAAATAAATAGGTTATTTTCATCTTTTATAAAATATAAAATTTATAATATATCAATTTAACGAAATGCATAACTTCTTCTAACTAATTAACACTGTTGAATAAATAAAGACAATACCCCTAATATGTTAAGCGGAGTCCACTAGTAAAAGGCATTGTCTTACTAAAGTATAATTTCTCTTATAATTGTCCCTCACAAAATTCTTATACTAGATTCTTGTTTTGATTATGGGAACCTAACAAGATTAAGGATTAACTTATTATAATACATTCAGGTCTAGGTCTTTGGAGGGCAACGCCTTATTAAAGTATAATTTCATTGATAATTGTCCATGGAATCTAGGGCAACAAAATAATCTAGTCCTTAAACAATGGACTATCCAACACGCAAGGAGACACCGTCACATAAGTTTATTTCTTAAATTAGCGCTGGTATGTCATTTGAGATGAGACATTATTGATTCTTGTTTCGTTTATTCAAAAGCTAAATGACACCAAATGGGTCTTTTATTCTCATTTTTAATGGTATTTTTGTTTTTTAGCTAAATGAAACCTAAGGGGTCTTTTATTCTCATTTTTAATGGTATTTTTTTGGTAGAAATAGGAGTTGTTGAGGTTGGGATTGTTGGGTGGAGGGGATAAAGACAAGTGGAAACAAAAAATATTAAACAACATTTGGGGTTTTACTAAAGTTTTTGTGTGGAGGATTGTGTGGTCGAGGCTATATGAAAGTAAACTTTCTACTCGACCATTTGCATCGATCGGACAATCTGGCTTGTGTGAGCTGTCACATCACGTATTACTAGTCATCCGATCGACAAGTCGTGCGATCGGTGTCGGGTAGAAAGTTGGTAGAAAGTTTACATATGAAATCCTGGCAAAGCATTATACTATGCACAGCAATAGCGACATGTGAAATGTATTTAATGATTGGGTCCGTCCGTACTCTTCTTATATCTACTGATCGACATTCGACACCGTCGGCTTGTCTGACTGAGTGACTTAACCCAGCCGGGCCGAGACCGACTCGAGAGAATTGCAGAACAACAAACGAATTCTGAAGAAGACTTATGATGGGATCTTCATCTGTATTTTCGTCTCTTGGTGCAGCGTTCCATGCCCTGCCGCCTCTGTCTTTCCGTGGTCGAACCTCGTCGTCGACAATATATCCCACGATTTACACACATCCTCTCGTCAAAGCCTTCGAGAGCTGGCTCAATTCGGAGCTTCGTAGTCAACCAGCAAAAGCTTGGCTTGGGAGTGACCAAGAATGGTAGCAACATTGAGAGCGTAGAGGCGAGTGTTGATGGTGCTGGGAACCGCTCCGACCATGGGAACGACGAAATGCGTCTCATACAGAGCAAGAACATTGGGCGCCAAAACTGAGACCACGTCTCCTTTCCGTATGTGGAGAGAGTTAACGAGAGACAACGCCACACGTCTGCAACGATGTGTGGTCTGAGCCCACGTAAAACGAAGGCCTCCGTGATTGTAGATTATGGACATCCGATTCGCATACACAGTCGTCGCTCTATGGAGAAATGTCAAGGGAGAGAGGCACGTGGCAAATGTTGGTTGGCTAAACAAAATGACGTGGCTACAAACAATTCGCGAAAGGGACGACCATTTTTCGCCACGATGGCAAAAAACGGACGTGGGAGAAGAACGTCTTCAACGTAAACATAATATAATTTTATAAACATTTTAGGAGGGAGTACTTCATTTTCACTTTTTCAGGAACCTTTACCCTTCCCGTATTAACCTCGGGAAAGTCCTTCTCCTTTTAGTCGAGCAGCTCCGCCCCTCTTATGTATGGTCGAACAGCTCCGCCCCCCTCCTTTTAGTCGAGACCTCCTTCCTAAGGACCTTCGGGTCCTTCCCCTGTCGAGAAAGAGCTACACTTTGAACATTACTAGATCTATATATACATTTAAAAAAATAAAAAATCATATCATTCGTATATGATATTTTAACTAACCAAATGCCTTTAATTTTATGAGAATTTGTTTTTACATATGTATTACAAATCTATATCATTAGTGTATGATATTCTAACTAACCAAATGCCTTTTGATTTTATGAGAATTGTTTTTATGTGTTTACTATGGCTAACTTATAAAACTAGTTTATTTAAATTTGATGTTTTTCATATAATGGTAGGATCGTGCATAGTGTTAGAACATGTAATGATGACTTATGCAATAATGTTGGTAAAATATTATTAAAATACATAAATAACTCTAATATTATAAAACAAAATTCGCCCACATGTATTATGCAATTATATTTTTTATAACCATTCTTTATATAAAAGAGGTGGAAATCTATTTATCCCATATGTTATGGGATGCAAATATTTTATACCTCTTGGTATATAATAGAGGTGAAGGAAACCCTTTGGGGGCATGTTGTGATATATTATGAAATCACACATCTCATGTTGTGTATGTCATTTGTACACACATCTTTGTGAGTTGATGTGAAGATGAAGAGTCACTACAATAATTTAAGGGGTGGTTCATAACACCCCCCATAAAAAAAGTCACGATAATTGGAAGTTTGGAGGCGGCTCTAGCACAACCGCCCCTAAATGTATTTTTGCGAGCATTTTTTAGAATCCCCCCCTCCCCTCTTCCCCCCCACCAAAAAAAAAAGTCAACACCCAAAAGTCTAATTCTCAAGACTTTTGTGGGGGGTTGTAGAAAGACCACTCCTAAATGTGTTTCTGGGGGCAATTTTTAGAAACCACCCCAAAAAATGTCATGATAATTAATTTAACTTTCAGAGATGTTTTTTTAACAACCACTTCTAAAATTCAATTCTCATGATGATGACAACGACGTTGACACTCACAATAACAATGATTATGGTGATGGGGGACAATGAAATGGATGGTGTAAATGATGATGATGATGGTGGTGATGATGATGATGGTGAAGATGCTAATGATGACAATATCAATGATAGTGCCGATGATGATGATGAAAATACTGATTATAATGATAATGCCAATGATGTAATCCTTAACAATTACAATGCCCTCGACAATACATAGCATATAGTGTGGAGAATTCTTGAAACAAGGCACTTTGTGGTTATAGGTAAGTGAATCAACATAACCTCTTACTGGTAAAAATAAATAAATAAAATTTGACTTGTCAAACTCAAAAGAGAAGCCACATATTAGTCAAACAAGATTCAACTCCATGGAACCAAATATAGTCACTATCAAATATATGTGGAGTTCACAATTAAATAAATATTGTAAAAAATTACCTTGGAAGAATGAAAATTGACAAATACCTAGGTTGGATTGTTAGTCCTAGTAGTCTAGGGTATCACTTATTATCCACGATGGAAACACCAAAATTATTTACATGATTGATAACATGCCTCCAACGTCCAATGATGGGTCATTTTCCCACAATGAATCTGCTAAGATGGTCGTTTTTCAAACAACTTATGCTTAGAGTCAAACTACGAGATGCTTAGTAAAATGCACACCCTGGTCTGTACAACAGTCAATAATTGAAAGTAAAATCACAGGCATGAAGCTAGTTACATTGTTCATAAAAGCCTCGTTCAGTTTCATAAAATGATGGGTTATTTTCCCGCAATAAATCTTACAAGATTACAGTTTTTCAAACAACTTATGCTCAAAGTCAAGATTTGAACTACTTAGTAAAATGAACGCCACAATTTGTACCTTGGTCAATAATTGAAAGTAAAAACACAACACTGAAGTTAGGTACATGTTCACAAAAATCTCTTTCAAATTCCTAAAATGATGAGTATTTTTCCCGCAATGAATCTTCCAACATGGCATTTTTTCAAACAACTTATGCTCAAAGTCAATCTACGAACTTCTTAGTAAAATGCATTCCATGGTGTGCACATTCGTCAATAATTGAAAGTAAAACCATAGGCTTGAATCTAGTTACATTATTCACAAAAACCTCTTTGAGATTCCTAAAATGATATGTCAATTACCCCAAATGAATATGCCAAGATGACAGTTTTTCATACAACTTCTGCTCAAAGTCAATGGACTACTTATACAATTTGGTATGTAAAAAAAATTGTAAATTTGCAAAATTGGGCTTAGTAAAATGCACACCTTAGTATGTACAATAGCCAATAATTGAAAGTAAAACCATGGTCCTAAAGTTAGTTACATTGTTCACAAAATACTCTCTTTCTTTCCTAAAATGACGGGTAATTTGTTTGCAGTGAATCTACCAATAGGGCACTTTTTCAAACAACTTATGCTCAGAGTCAAGCAATGAACTGCTTAGTAAAATGCATGCCTCAGTATGTACATTGGTAAATAATTGAATGTAAAACCATAGGCCCGAAGCTAGTTACATTGTTCACAAAAACCTCTTTCAGTTTCCTAAAATGATGGGTCATTTTCCTGCAATGAATATGCCAAGATGGAAGTTTTTCAAACAACTTATGCTCATATACAAATTATGAAATGCTTAGTAAAATGCATGTCCTATTTTGTACCTTGGTTAATATTTGAAAGTAAAACCATGGACATGCATCTAGTTACATTGTTCATGAAAAACTCTTTCGGATTCCTAAAATGATGGGTCATTTGCTCGCATAAATCTACTAACATGGTAGTTTTTCAAACAAATTATGCTCGAAATCAAGCTATGAGCTATTTAGTAAAATGCATGCCACAGTGTGCACATTGGTAATTAATTGAAAGTTAAACAATAAGCTTGAAGCTAGTTACATTATTCACAAAAACCTCTTTCAAATTCTTAAAATGACGGGTCATTTTCCCGCACTTAATCTACCAACACGACATTTTTTAAAACAACATATGCTCAAAGTCAATCTATGAACTCCTTATTAAAATGCATGCCACAGTGTGCACATTGGTTAATAATTGAAAGTTTAAAACCATAGGCTTGAATCTATTTACATTGTTCACAAAAACCTCTTTTTGATTCCTAAAATGATGTGTCATTTGCCCCAAATGAATCTATTAAGATGACAATTTTTCAAACAACTTATGCTCAGAGTCAATGGACTACTTATATAGTTTTGTATGTAAAAAAATAGTGTAGTTTTACAAAATTTGGCTTAGTAAAATGCATTCCCCAGTTTGTATAATGGAAAATAATTAAAAGTAAAACCATAGACCTGAAGCTAGTTACATTATTCACAAAAACCTCTTCTTCTTTCTTAAAATGATGGGTCATTTTCCCGCAATGAATTTACCAAATGGTAGTTTTTCAAACAAATTATGCTCATAATCAAGCTATGATATGCTTAGTAAAATGCATGCCACAGTTTGTACATTGCTGAATAATTGAAAGCAAAACCACAAGACTCAATCTAGTTACATTGTTCACAAAAACCTCTTTTAGATTCCTAAAATGATGAGTCATTTTCCCACAATAAATCTGCCAAGATGGAAGTTTTTCAAACAACTTATGTTCATAGTCAAGATATTAGCTACTTAGTAAAATGCATGCCCCATTATGTACAATGGTCAATAATTGAAAATAAAACCACATGCCTAAAGCTAGTTACATTGTTCACAAAAACCTCTTTTAGATTCTTAAAATGATGGATCATTTTCCTGCAGTGAATCTACCAAGATAAATGTTTTTCAAACAAATTATGTTCACAGTCAAGCTATGAATTGCTTAGTAAAATACATGCCCTATTACACACCTTGTTGAATAATTGAAATTCAAACCACGGGCCTGAATCTAGTTACATTGTTCACAAAAACCTCTTTCAGATTCCTAAAATGATGGGTCATTCACCCACACTGAATCTACCAAGATGGTAGTTTTTCAAACAACTTATGCTCAAAGTCAAGCTATGAGATGCTTAATAAAATGAACACCCCATTTTGTACATTGGTTAATAATTGGAAGTAAAACTATAGGCCTAAATCTAGTTGCATTGTTCACAAAAACCTCTGTCAGATTCCTAAAACGATGGATCGTTTTCCTGCAGTGAATAAACCAAGATTGCAGTTTTTCAAACAACTTATGTTCATAGTCAAGCTCCAAACAACTTAGTAAAATGGATTCCCTAGTCTATACATTGGTCAATAATTGAAAGTAAAACCACAAGCTTGAAACTAGTTACATAGTTCACAAAAGCCTTTTCAGATTCCTAAAATGATGGGTTACTTATCATTAGTAAATAATAATGAAATAAATTTAATTAATTCAGTTAACTAAGAGACATATCTCTTAGTGAATAGTCACTATGTAAGGCCTATATATACGATATATATACGGGATACTTTACCATCGTAAAATCATCTTTCATGTTCACATTTACTCTTATATAATTATCCATCATGGAACTATTTTCTATTGGACTATTCAATTGAGATAGATTTCGAGAATATCCAGATACATATATTATATGGGTCATTTGCGCGTACTGAATCTGCCAAGATGATAGTTTTTCAAACAACTTATGCTTAGAGTCAAGCTATGAGTTGCTTAGTAAAATGCATGCCCTAGTCTATACAATGGTCAATAATTGAAAGTAAAACAATATGCCTAAATCTAGTTACATTGTTCACAACAACCTCTTTCATAGTCCTAAACTTATGGGTCATTGCCCACAATGAATATGCTAACATGGCGGTTTTTCAGGTGACTTATGCTTAGCGTCAAGATATGACATTTTTATTAAAATGCATTCCCTTATCTATATCTTGGTCAATAATTGAAAGTAAAACCACAAGCATGAAGCTAGTTACATTATTCACTAAAACCTCTTTCAGATTCCTAAAATAATGGGTCATTTTCCCACAACGAATCTGCTAAGATGACATTTTTTTCAAATAATGTATGCTCAAAGTCAAGCTATGAGTTGCTTAGTTTGTTCAACCCAGTATGTAAAATGATCAATAATTGAAATTAAAACCACATGTCTGGATCTAGTTACATTGTTAACAAAAAAATCTTTAGATTCATGTACCCAAAGTGAATTTGCCAATATGGCAGTTTTTTAAACAACTTATGCTTAGAGTCAAGTTGTGAACTTCTCAGTAAAATGAACACCCCAGTATGTACCTTGTTCAATAATTGAAAGTAAAACCACATGCCTGAAGCTAGTTACATTTTTCAAAAAACCCTTTGATATTCCTATAATGATGTGTCATTTGTCTACAATGAATTTGCCAAGGTGCCAATTTTTCAAACAACTTATGATCATATTCAAGTTATAAGTTTCTTATTAAAATGCACACCCTAGTCTATATAATGGACAATAATTGAAAGTAAAATGGCAGGCCTAATGCTAGTTAAGTTTTTCACAACAACCTCTTTCAAATCCCTAAAATGATGGGTTGTTTTCTTGCAATGAATCTACCAAAATGACAGTTTTCCAAACAACTTATGCTTCAAGTTATGGGTTTCTCAGTAAAATGCACACCCTAGTATGTACAATGGACAATAATTGAAAGTAAAACCATAGGCCTTAATCTAGTTACATTGTTCACAAAAAACCTCTTTTATATTCCTAAAATAATGTGTCATTTGTCTGCAATAAATCTGCCAAGATGACATTTTTTCAAACAATTTTGCTTAGAGTAAAGCTATGAGCTACTTATTAAAATGCATGCCCCAGTTTGTACAATGGCCAATAATTGAATTAAAACCACATGCCCAAAGCTATTTACATTGTTCACAGAAACCTCTTTTATATTCTTAAAATGATGAGTAATTTTCCCTCAATTAATCTACCAAGATGGTAGTTTTCATACAACTTATGCTTAGAGTCAAGCTATGAGCTACTCAGTAAAATGCATGCCCTATCCTGTACAATGGCACATAATTTAAATTTGATCCTAGTTTGTATCCTAAACCATAGTTAGTATTATATACCCTATACACCCTAATTTGTAGCTCCCATTGCTATCATTGACCAATGACTAATATCAAATGCAATATATTTCCCTAGTTGACCTGTTAGTGCAAAAATTGCATTGCTTCTCACTAACCAAAACCATAGATATTGGAATAGTTGAACAAGACAAGTTTCAAGTCATGGACCCGGGGGAGAGAGGAACCCCTAGTACTATTCTGACATCACAAATTCAATAGAGTTGATGGTTTGTCGATCTTATCCATGCTCATCATTTTATGGCCAGTTGCAAGTCACGAATTGAATCCTTTCAAGGACACATGGTGAATCTGAGCCTAGTGCATAGCATTCAAACTAGGTAGCTGACTTGAGTTCTGTAAAATATTGTAGGCGTGTTTGGGAAAGGCCCATGTGGGCACACTACCCACAAGATCTCGATCAAGGTATTTCCCAAGTTGACCCCTAAGTGCAGAAATTGCATTACCTCTCATTGATTAAAACCCTAGCTTTTGTAATTGTTGCATAAGAAAAGTTTCGATCCATGGAACCATCATGGAAGAGACACCGCTAGTACTATTCTGATGTCATGAATCCAATAGATTTGATGGTTCATCAATTCAAGCCACAATGGCCAATTGCAAGTGACAACTTAAATCTTTTCAGGGACACATGGTGAATCCTAGCCTAGGGAATAGAATTCAAACTCGGCAGCAAGTGTGTTTGGGAAGGGCCCACGTGGGCATGCTACCCACAAGCTCCCAATCGAGCTATTTCCCAAGTTGACCCCTTCGTGCAAAAATTCCATTGCCTCTTGCTGACCAAAACCCTAGCTTTTGGAATCATTGCAACATATACAATTTTCCCCTCTTGTAATTTTTTGCAGAATGAAGGATAATGATCATGGTGATAATGGCCATGGTGATGGTGACAATGAACATGGCGATGATGAGGATGATGAGGATGAGGATGGTGATAGTGACAACATGAGTATCAAGATGATGAAGCATGATGGTGTTGATGGATAAGGATATTATGGTGAACTTGGATGAGAGAAAAAGGAAAAGACAAAAAATGCATGACAAAGCTTGTGCAATTTATCCACTTGTTTAAGAATATGGAAATTTGAACCAATATAGAAACAAATGATATTTTGCTTGGAAAGTAGTAGGAGTGGCACACTGTGAGATGCATGGTGTTGATGAAGCATGATTTTTATGGTGGCAATGAGCATGGGGATGGTGAAGCATGATGATGATGATGGATGGTGATGGTGGCAATGAAGCATGGTGATGGTGAAGCATGATGGTGATGGTGACAATGGGCATGGTGACGATGAAGCATGATGGCGATGGTCATAATGGGCATGGTGAATAATGTATCTAGCTTCAATGTTGTGGTTTTTGTTTCAATTATTGACCAATGTGTAGACCGAGGCATGCATTTTACTAAGCAGCTCATATCTTGACTTTCAACATAAGTTGTTTGAAAAAGTTTCATCTTGGAAGGTTCATCTGGGGAAAATGACCATCATTTTAGGAATCCGAAAGAGGTTTTTGTGAACAATGTAACTAGATTCAGGTCTATGGTTTTTCTCTCAATTATTAACCATTGTACATACTGAGGCGTGCATTTTACTAAGCAGCTCATAGCTTGACCCTAATCAAAATTTGTTTGAAAAACTACCATCTTGGCAGATTCATTGCTGGCAAATGACCCATCATTTTAGGAATATCAAATAGGTTTTTGTGAATAATGTAACTACATTCAAGCTTGTGGTATTAATTTCAATTATAGACAAATGCATAGATCGTGGCATACATTTTACTAAGCAACTCAAAGCTTGACTCTAAGTATAAGTTATTTGAAAAACTACCATCTTGGTAGATTCACTGCGGGAAAATGACCTAGCATTTTAGGAATTTGAAAGAGATTTTTGTGAATAATGTAACTAGATACAGACATGTGGTTTTACTTTCAATTATTGACCAATGTACAGATTGGGGCTTTCATTTTAATAAGGGTCTCATAGCTTGAATATGAGCATAAGTTGTTTGAAAAACGACCATCTTAGCAGATTCACTGTAGGAAAATGACACATCATTTTAGGAATTTGAAAGAGTTTTTTAAGAAAATTGTAACTAGATTTAGACTTGTAGTTTTATTTTCAATTATTAACCATTGTATAGACTGGGGTGTTCATTTTACTAAGAATCTCATAGCTTTACTCTAAGCAACAATTTTTTGAAAAACTGCCATCTTGGAAGATTCATTGCGGGAAAATGACCCATCCTTTTAGGAAACCAAAAGAGGTTTTGTGAAAAATGTAACTAATTTAGGCATGTGGTTTTACTTTTAGTTATTGGCCATTGTATAGATTGGGGCGTGAATTTTACTAAGAAACTCATAGATTGACCTTAAGCATAAGTTGCTTGAAAAACTACCATTTTGGCATATTCATTACATGAAAATGACACCATTTTAGGAATCTGAAAGAGGATTTTGTGAATAATGTAACTAGCTTCAAGCCTGTGGTTTTAATTTCAATTACTGACCATTGTACAAACTAGGGCGTGCATTTTACTAAGCATCTGATAGCATGGCTATGAGCATAGTTTTTTTGAAAAACTACTATCTTGGAAGATTCATTACGAGGAAATAACCCATCATTTTAGGAAACAAAAAGATGTTTATGTGAATAATGTAACTAGCTTCTGGCCTTTAATTTCACTTTCAACCATTGAACATTGTACAGACTGGGGTGTGCATTTTACTAAGAAGCTCATAACTTGACTCTGAGCATAAGTTTTTTGAAAAACTACCATCATTGTAGATTTACTACAGGAAAATGACTTGTCATTTTAGGAATCTAAAAGAGGTTTTTGTGAACAATGCAACTATATTCAGGCCTGTGGTTTTACTTTCAATTATTGGATAAGGTACGAAATGGGGTGTGCATTACTAAGCATCTCATAGCTTGACTATGAACATAAGTTGTTTGAAAAACTACCATCTTGGAAAATTCACTGCGAGCAAATGACCCATAATTTTAGGAATTTGAAAGAAGTTTTGTGAATGATGTGACTTGATTTAGGACTATGGTTTTACTTTCAATTATTGACCAAGGTAAATACTAGGGCGTTCATTTTGTTAAGCAGTTCATAGCTTTACTCTGAGCATAAGTTGTTTAAAATATTGTCATCTTGGCAGATTCATTGCGGGAAATGACCCATCATTTAAGGAATCTGAAAGAGGTTTTTGTGAACAATGTAACTAGATTTAGTCCTATGGTTTTAATTTCAATTATTGACCAAGGTACATACTAGGGAATACATTTTACTAAGCAATTCATAGCTTGACTCTAAGCATAAGTTACTTGAAAAACTGCCATCTTGGAAGATTCACTACAAGAAAATGACCCATCATTTTAGGAATATGAATATTTTTTTTTGAACGATGTAACTAGCTTCAGGCCTGTGATTTTACATTCAATTATTGATCATTTTACATACTAGGGATTGCATTATACTTAGAATCTCATAACTTGACTCTGAGCATAAGTTGTTTGAAAAATTGTCATCTTAGCAGATTCATTGTGTGCAAATGACCTATAATTTTAGGAATCTGAAAGATGTTTTTTTGAACAGTGTAACTAACTTTAGGCATGTGGTTTTACTTTCTATTATTGACTAATGTATAGACTAGGGAATTCATTTTACTAGGGAGTTCATTGCTTGACTATGAACATTAGTTGTTTGAAAAACTACCATCTTGGTAGATTCAATACGGGAAAATGACCCATCGTTGGATGTTGGAGGCATGTTACCAATTATGTAAAGAATTTTGGTGCTCCCATAGTGGAGAATAAGTGATACCCTAGGATACTTTGAATAACAACCCAACCTAGGTATTTGTCTATTTTCATTCTTCTAAGCTAATGTGTTACAATATATTTATTTAATTTTGAACTCCACACATAGTATATAGTGACTATATTTGGTTCCATTGATTTGAATCTTGTTTGACTAAGGTATGGCTTCTCTTTTGAGTTTGCCAAAGTGGACTTTTATTTTTGTACGAGTGAGAGGTTATGTTCATTCACTTACCTAAAACCACAAAGTCCCTTGTTTCAATAATTTTGCACAATATATGCTATGTGATTGTCAAGGGCATTGTAATTGTTAAGGATTACATCATTGCCATTATAATTGTTAGGGCATTGTAATTCTTAAGGATTACTTCGGTAAAATGAATTCCCAACCCTCATTATTGGGTATTTTTAATTAGTAATTTCAATTATTAGTGGTGTGGATTACTATTTTCCACCTTCTTGTACAAGGGATTCAATATGGATATGTTGTTGAGAAAAACCTCTTTCAGATTCCTAAAATTCAATTTTGTTTGGTCGCATTTAATTTTTCAAAATGACAGTTTTTTAACCTAGTTTTATCTAGTTCAGTAAAATGCATGCCCAACCCTCGTTATTAGGTCTTTACAAGTGATCTCATTTGGAAATGGTGTGTTTTACTATTTTCCACTTTCTTGTACATCTATTTTTTAAATTTGAGTTCAAAAAACATATTTTGTGCATAAACACTTCATGGATGTATTGTGTTTATGAAATGCCCACCTACTTTAATAAAAATGCAAATAATTGAAAGAAGTATAACTTAAATAAGATTTCAATCCTTCAATTGAAATATGGAATTAAACCCTAAAACCCTTAGCCCTTAACCCTTAACCCTTTAACCCCTAACCACTAACCCCTTAAACCATAACCCCATAATCCCCTAACCTTAAATCCCCTAATACATAAACTCCCTACCTGTCCTAAGCCCTTAACCCATAATATCAAATCCCATAAACCCCCTTAATCCCTAATCCCTAATCCCTTAACACATAATCCCTAAGCCCCTAATCCCTAAAGTGTCTATCCCATTAACCCCCAATACCTTAACAACTTAATACCTTAATCCATTAACCCATAAATATTTACCCCACTAACCTTTGAACCCCTAAACTCTTAAGTCCTTAAACTCTATATCTTAACCCATGACACTTAAACCCCTAAACACTTAACCCTGTAACCCATAAATCCCCTAAATCGTAATGTCTTAACCCCCAAAACCCTAAATTCCTTAACCCCTAAGGTTTTAACCCTTATCCCTTGAACCCTATAACCCATGATCCCCTAATCACTAACCCCTTAATTGGTACTCCCCAATATGGCCTTAACACATAAAACCATTAACCATTAAACCATAACCCCATAAGCCCCTAACCCTAATCCCTTAACCCATAATCCCTTAACCCTTAATTCCTTAACCCTTAATCCATAATCCCTTAACCCATAAGTCATAAACCCCTAATCCCTAATATGTTAACCCATAAGCCCTCAACCCCTAATCCCTAATTCCATAACTATAATCCCTGAATCCCACACCTCTAATCCATAGACCCTTATTCCCTTAATTCATAATATCCAATTTAAACCTTAGTCCATTAACCCCTGAATCCTTAACCATTAGCCCTTGAGCCCATAAACCTTAAGCCTTAACCCATAATCCCTAATCCATTAAACATTAAACTACATAAACCCTAAGCCCCTGACCCTTGATCCCTTGAAACTTAATCCACTAAACCCTAATCACTAATCTCTTAACCCATAATCCCTAAACCCCCAATCCCTATTAAATCCCCTATCCCCTCAACCCCCAACACCTTAACAACTTAACTCCTTAAGCCCTTAACCCCTAATCATTTACCCCCTATCCCTTAATCCCCTAAATTCTTAAGTGGCTTAAACCTTAACCCTTAACCCCTAACCCCTAAATCCCTAAGCACTTAACCTTGTAACCCATAAATCCCCTAACCCCTAATATCTTAACCCCCTAACCCCTAATTCCTTATGTATGGGAGTTCTATTAAATGCACAACATGATTGGTTGTGTGGGTCATTGATATTTATTGATGTGGCCTTTGATTGCTCAATTGGCAATTTTCTATGTTGTATCCATGCCTTTGGCCTTGAAGAGATAATATCATGTTACAACTTTGTCACTCATTTTGCTTATTTTTTAACTATTCCCTTTAGGGAACATGTATTGGTGCCTCGATTGCAAGAATGGAATATGACATTTTGGCTGAAAATTCTATGAAATTTTCCAATGGTAAGGGAAGACCGTTGAAAAATACAATTTAAATATTTAATTTTTGTGTAATTTTTTGAAAATCAACACAAGTTCGTTGGATAACCGATGGTTATGAGTCAACCATCAATCTATCGCTAGATCGTCAATGACTTTCTGATGGTATTCAAGTAAGAGTCAGAGCACCAACGATTTATGCATAATCATCAGTCATACAATAGATGTTCGTTGAAAGACCAATAATTGAGGTCATACACTATATCAAATACATATATTATAAGGTAATACATATATTATTTGTTACATAATATAATATTTCATTATATTGTGTTTTACATAATATTTAAAAAACCATAAAATTAGTTCAAAACAAAATGTGAATTAACATGGGTTCCCTCTCATTATCAAACATTTGACCTCGTCCCCATTTGAGCTCTCAACACCTAGAACGACCCATCCAAGGAGGAGACCGACCCCATTGAGAAGCAAGCTCACCAAGGACAAGCTCAACCCCAAAGAGAAGTAGGCATGCTAAGGAGGATACTAACTTGCATGTCCAAGGACTGTCATCGACGACCTACAATGTCCATGGTAACTTTGTTTGATTCTATATGCCATATTTTTGTTTGAAAATTTTGGGAATCTTCTCTTATGTTGCTCACCCCATTACCAACTATGGGTGTAGGTTCTTGGGGCGCCACACTGAAGTTATCCTCTCACATGCCTTAATTGAAACCATAGTAAGGGTAAAGTTGAGCGAGAACATGGTAGCTAATACTAAGGATTCTATAGTGACAGGACTCGATTTGGGGTCTACACCTATCCATTTGAACTCTCATGTTTGTGTCTTCAAGAATAACTGTAATTTCATTTATTCCTTTTATGGGGACTATGGATCATAGGCATTATTAAGCACAAAAAATAACCAAAGATTTGTTAGGAAAATAGGATTGTAGAACAATAACATAAAACAAGATGCATAAATAAAGTACATAAACATAATAAAACATAGAAACTAATATCACGTGGTTCACCCAAGATGGGCTATGTCCACATAGAAATTTCCAGTCCTTTCTATTAAATCGTGCAGCAAAATGAAGGGATATAACCTGCAACACATCTGCTCTAACTTCCTCTTTACTCTCTCTCTCTCTCAGTCTCATGTTTTCACAATACATTACACAACCATAATACAATTCTCATACAAAAGAGGGTTTAATTATATGGTTATAATCCCTAACATAATTCCTACCATCTAATCCGAGATCTAATGAATGACTTAGATTGACAATGAAAATTACAACATTTCACAAGGAAATTTTCACCACATTTCAATGGCTGAAAATGGACAAAAAACATGGCCCAATTTTTTTTCTTGGGGGCTCCCACCTTCGAACCCCCGTGAACCCTAGTCAAGCCATAAAGGTGGTCCACCCCCTTGGCCCTCCCTATAGCTCGACTGAGAGTCTGAACACGATAAAAATAATAATCAGGCTCCACACCCAAAAATACTTAACCTCTTCCATTTCAAATATTTGAGGATCCAATTTATATTAGTTTGTCTTTCCTATTGAAATTTTAGGTAATCCATAAAAAATAGAAATTCAACTTCAAGAAATGGCCTTGGCCTATGATTCTACCATGGCAATGGAGATGGATATGACATTGAATGGTCTTGTAATAGTTTCTCTAAATGACATATTGATGATGAAATTTAAAAATTTTCTAGAGTTTGATACCATTCTCTTTGAACTAATTTTCACTGCTTTACCAAGTCATTGCCATAAGTACTTTCCATGTATGAAACGAAGTACATAAAAAATTGTTGCACAAATAAAGACAAACTTTGAGGCATTCAACATCATTGAACTTTCACTTTTTTCTTTGATATTATGTCAAAACCATTTGCCAAATGTTCTTATGATCTTATTGTTGTTGTATAATTCTAAGAGTGAAATCATTGTAATAAGTTATCTTGTACATAATCCAGAAATAGTCAAGTATACTCTAAAATTGAGTAAGTGTGAGTGTGCATTTATAATGGCAACTTTGGCATGCATTAAAATAAAATATGCGATATGTGATGCTTTTGCACCTTCTTATATAGTTCCAATTTTAAAATCTAGGCATGCATTTATGGTTACAAAAGCATACAAAATAGTTTGCAGATGATTCCCTAACACAATTGGAAAACATTTTTAATGGTCTTAATGGATTTTAATGATATTATGTGATTTCTTTGGCTACACCCTCTCTTCTATTACTGTGTCGTGATAATTGAGTTAAATTGATTTTTGTAGTATATGTATTCCCAACTGTGTAATGTAAAAAGTTGGATTTTGGAGTGTGTAAATTGAATAAAATTCAAGCTATTTGTGTTGTTACATCTCCTTGGTCCCAACAATTGTCTTTGCAAATTAATTTCAACATTCCATGGGGATATATTGATGTTGCCTGTACTTTGGGTGATCACTACAGAACAAGAGAAATACTTTATCTCAACCTATCTCACGTGTATCAGATTCGTTATAATATAGGCTGGGGTAGCGACAATAAATGAAAATTATCTGCGCTCTGCTCGTTGTTATTCTTAGCTACCGGTCTTAGTATAAAAATTCATATTATGGAGGACTCAAAAGTTTTTGTAGACTGGGCCAATGGTGAGACTGACTTGGATTACATGAGCCTAGACATTATGAGATTGATCTGCTTGCTTTGTTTGAGTGGAAGGAAATCATTCACATGCAAAGTGAACTTAATAAGGCTGATGAATTTGCAGGCGAATCCCTTGTATTACCTGTAGGTTATATGGAACAGCCAAAGTTAATAAATGGACATGAAATTAAAACTACATCTTTCAGACATTGACGGCTTAAAATAGTTAATGATACCTATATATGTTTATTTTTCCAAACTTTATCAGATAATGTATAACCCTTTATTTGGAACCAAGCACTCGTAAAGTCACTTGGTAATTATTGGTGCATGAAAGATGCATGTTTATTTCTCATGTTTACACAAATATTATGTTTGTTTCACTAATCAATGCTAAGGAGTAATCAATAAGGAGTAACTAGTAAGGTATTTGAAGATGTATCATATCACTTGGTAATTATTGGTGGGTGATAGATGCATGTTTATTTCTCATGTTTACATGAATATTATGTTTGTTTCACTAATAAATACTTATAAGAAGTAATTAGTGAGGAGTAACTATTACGCTATTTGAAGATGTATCATATCATAGGTTCTTGATTTCATTTACCTTTCATTCAGTTCTATGTTGGTTGAAATTCTTACAACTTGAAGTTCACCATGCATCACTTCAAGTAGGACTTTCAACTTGAGCGAAAAAAATGAATATCTATAAAACTATTGTAGGAGATCTATTGGAGCAACATTAAACAAATATCATATGGAGACAACCATTGAATATCTAGTTAAGGGTTTGTAAGTTATTTTAATTTTGTTTATGATAGTATCAATCAAACTAAATAGAAATGGAAATAGAGTAAATGAAACTAGAATATTGCATTGGTTAAAGATCATACGATGGTAAACATATACATGCTACCTCAATATTCAACCATCAAGTAAAACCCAAGAAAATAAAACCCTTTGACTTCAAAAAATGCTCCATAAGAGGTATAACAATTAGGCTCCAAGAGAGAGAGTTCTCACAATCAAATAATGAGTTCAAAGAGCATGCATAATGTTTATTTTATCATGAGTTCTTCAATATGCATGCCAACATGGCACATGTTTCCTATCTCCATTCTAATTTGAATTCATAAGTCTGAAATTTGTTATCAACATTATTTACCAGCATGAGTGGTGAGATCTACTTGATCTAAAGTTATGTTATAACCACACGAAAATTCCAAGAGCATAAAAGTATACTAACCTAGTTATTTTGCATAACATTTTTCCATTTAAACATTAAACTTCTTAAATTTACCTATAGTATCTATGCTTATGCTTGCATTTAGAGGCTTACAAGTACAAGTAGATAACATATATTAAACAATAAATAGGAAATGTTAAAAGAGGAAAATAGAAAGTGGAACTACAAATGGAATGCCCTAAGTGTCAACACTTTTCTCACTTATATGCCATTTAGATCCTTAAAATATTTTAAGCTTTTTATATTCACTTTTACTTGGCAAATACATGCTTATTTTAATGGAAATCCTTGATTATATTATGCACACTTGAGTAGTGGAGAAAGAAATATGGTTGCGGGTAGAAGTTTGATTTCTCAATTATTTCATACCTTGTAATTAAGACATTTATTGTCTACAAAGTTACCAAACAAAAATCGCTACTTACGCAAATAAGATCTCATAATTCTAACAGGTGGAGAATGAATAGTACAATATTTTAAATGTGGTAAATAGTAATACTACAAATAAATATATTAAGTCTAAAACAAAAATCGCTACTTACACAAATAAGATCTCATAATTCTAACAGGTGGAGAATGAATAGTACAATATTTTAAATGTGGTAAATAGTAATACTACAAATAAATATATTAAGTCTAAACTGTAGAACCTAACTTGTTAGATCCAAAGCAAAGTCATGTAAAATAAAGCTCTAACAACACCATCCATATAATTAAAATAATTTAGGGATTCAGGTATGCAACTTATAAGGTTGTATAAACATCATGTAGAACCTTTTTGGAAATTGTGTCTTGCCTTTTAATAATGTCGATAAAAGGTATATCAAATAATTTACTGTTAAAACTAAAAAAAAGGTGTATGTAAGGAATAATTAATTATACATTGGATTGTCCTCATAATCACAAGTTTACTAGCAAAGTTTGTAGCCTAAAAACATGTAGTGACAACTACATGAAAATGATGACTTTGGTTGTGTTTTCAGTGTGAACCTCATCTTCAAATTCACCTTATCCTTGCTCTATTGTGAGAGATTAACATGTGATCCATTAAACTCACATTAATGGACATACTAATCAGCTGATAGTACATCCATGGAGAGTTTTCTCCTTTGGATATGACACATTATGGCAACCTTCTCTAAAAAGAGGCACCATGGAAAACAAGAAGCCTTTCAGATACAATTATTGTGGGTAAACTACTAGTAGTTTTTCAAATAAAGTCATATTTCATGGACATGCATAAATCTGGTAGTTGTCACAATACCTATATAGATCCTTGTTTGTACCTAGCTCATTGGGGTAGAGGGTGTCCAAATGTAAATTTGTGCCCTACTATGCTATTGAACAAGGGCCTTAGTGATTTAAAATGAAATTTCCATAGGGTGAAAACGCGAAGTTGGGTAACACTTTCGGGAGAATCGGTGCCCGAGCAACATAACGGAAGTTATTCGGTCGAATAATTATTCGGCCGTTTAAATTGATGGAGACATCGAAATATGTGCAAACGCATAACCGACCGGTAATTTTGACCGGTGGCTCTATGTTTATTCGGCCGAACAATTGTTCTGCTGAATAATTTTTCTCCATAAAAGGTCGGTTGCAGCTCTCATTTGACGTTTTCTGCTTATAGTCCATGCCCTACCTGTTGTCGCCTGGTCCTTGCCCTGCTTGTCGTCGCCTGGTTCCACGCTCTGCTTGCAGTCCTCGCTCCGCCTGGTCCTCGCTCCACCTGTCGTGGAGATCCGCTAGCATTGATGTCGTGGAGGTCTGTCACCCTGCCACCCTTCTGGCCTCCTCTTGGCGTGGAGAGCCGCCTCCCTTCCGTCCTCTCGGCGTGCTACATTGTAGGTAATTTTTGTTATTTTTTGTATTTTTTGTTAATTTTTGGTAATTTTTGTTAATTTTCTAATTTTATAGTTTTTATTTTTTTGTTAATTTTCTAATTTTTGTACATTTTTTGCAGGTATCGTTCATTTTTTTGTTGGTCGTCTTCATTTTGCTTCCTTCGTTGTTCGGCTTCGGACACTCGAGGTCGGTTTCGTCAGTTTCGTCGGTGTCTTTCAACAATGAAAAATAAATAGGTATGCCTTCTAATCAAAAATTAATAAAATTATGCATTAACAAAAATATATTTTACATTGATTTTAAATTAATTTATGATTTATTTATTTTGATTTTAAATTAATTTATGATTAATTTTTGAACAGGTTTGTGGATAGAGTTCATGAATTGTGTCCATGTGGATAGAGTTCATGAACTCTGTCCACATGAACCGACATTGTTATACCTTTATCGCAGCTTTCCATTTTTAATAGAAATTGTATATGAATGAAAAATATTTTAATTGAATAAAGTGTACAAACATCACAACACCATTAACAAGAAAATAAATTCTTAAAATGTCATTCACAAAGAACAACAAACCAAAAATACCCTCTAATACTATATTTATATTGGCTTAACAAACTTTCAAATATAAAATACATATTTAATATATAAATTATTTTTTATTAAAACATGATGAGAAAATCAATGTAATATTATCTTTCTGTTTTATATACAATATGTAAATATTGTGAAGCTTCACCCAAAAAAATCTACACGAGAATAAAAGTGAGCTGTCCATTTGTTTACTCTACTACTATATTACTATTCTACTATTATATTACTATTACAAGAGTCTGAAATCCTTTTATCAACTTGTTGTCTCCAGTCGAAATGACAATGTCTTATCCCTTTCTTAATGAGAGATAGAAACCCCTCAATGAACTCAAACAATGCTCATAGTTTAGTAATTTCACTATACTCAATGATGTTGTTTGTTGTTCAACCAGTTAAAAAAAAAGTTTGACAAATGAAATTGATTCAAACAAGAAAACAGATAAGAATTAAAGGTGGCAATTCTATTATAAACAAGTAAAAGATGATAGTTGATGGAGTTATCTTTCAGATAAATACATTTCAATATCAAACATTGAAAATAGAATATGATTTTAAAGAAGAAATCAAATAGGAATTCAAGAAAGTAATTCTATTATAATGGAGTCTTTCAAGAAATAAAATTAAACGAGTCTTGTGATTTCGGCATGAATCTGGCTTCCAACAACTTTTGCATCCAAAGTTTTGTAATTTCTTCACTATGCTCCTTCCAACTGACAATATAAATTAAATGTTACCCAAAATGTCTATTTATGTGCCTAGTTCCAACACATGGGTGTTCTTTAAGCCAATAGTCTTAATACTAAATCTTGTTTATACATATGTTTATGAATTTTCTTTTTTGCAATTGTTTATAGATATGGTTATGGGTTTCTTTATGTCTTTAACATAAGATTTTATCTCTTCACTTTTTTTTGTCTTTTTTCAACAATGATACCCATCCAACTTTATTTTGTTTTTTTGAAACGTATAAAAACCTAAGTTGATGTCCTTTTATAATAATATGCACATAAAGTATATAATTTCTATTCATAAATAGAAATACAATTTGTTTTCATACATATAACATATAATTTCATCATTATATATATATATAACTTATAAATGTAATTTGTAAATTCTATTTGAAAATTTGAGTAAGACTTATGAGTGCATTTTTTATATGCTTATAATCAATTAAAATCGTGTAACTTTCCATCCTATTTTGATTTTATTTAGATCTCTTTATTCTTGAAGAACAACTTTAGGTTCCATATAATCTTCTCCACTCTTCAATGGTATCTCTTGCATTTATGCAAATTAATTTTCTCTCGTATTATAAAAAATCGAGTGGTGTTTAAAAACAAAAAAAACAAGATCGTCACTTTCTATTTTACACCATACATGGACAGAGTGCATAAACTTTGTCCACATGAACAGAGTTCATGAACTCTGTCCACATGAACCGACATTGTTCTTTGACTTTTGATTTCGATGTCATATTATGATAGTAAGAACAACATTTTTTTGACATGCAATATCGGATAAACATAGTGAGAATGGAATCTCTGATAAACATAAAAGAGAATGGGAATGACAAAATAATAGTTATTATCATAGTAGTATAATTTGGTTGTATTGGATTTTCATGTACGTAAATTAGAAGAGAGTTTGAAATTCGCGGAATATTTGGCAGACATGTATATAAATAGTTAGAGTGCAAGATAGCCATATGAAATGTAGCCAAGAATCCTTAGAGTATGTTGCAATATAACCTTTCTTTTTCAATAGTTTAAATTGGTTTACTAAGTAGTGAGTGCCAACATTAATATTGATTTAATATGCCTTGCACATAAAGGACATGAACTTTCTAATTGTAAAAGCCATGTTGGTGATGATTGCCACGTTTTAAAAATTGCTATCATATTACAAGGGGCTCAATGTTAGATGGTTAAAATTGTTTTCCAATACACAATAATAATCTGACATCTTGCTGATAAAAGAGATCCAACCAAGATATATGCCAATGGCTAACCATTTATTTCGGTCTATCTGACTTTGGTTTATCTGCACATTTTAACATTGTTTTTAACATGCAATATCGGATAAACATAGTGAGAATGGAATCTCTGATAAACATAAAAGATAATGGGAATGACAAAATAATAGTTATTATCATAGTATAATTTTGTTGTATATATGGTTCCATGTGTGTTTGTTAAATTATAGTATAAGATGAACTCTGCCCATGTGTGGACAAAGTTCATGAACTCTGTCCATGTGGATAGAGTGCATGAACCCTGTCCATGTGGACAGAAAGCAATCGAGTAGGTTATTTGGAGTTTTCAGAACTTACCTGAATGTAGAACGTAGTGCTTTTGATCATGCACACCCAGATCATTATAACAGTATTTTTTTTAGTCTTTGGTTTCCCATTTAAATTGTACTATACATTTTCAAGTCTACCATATAGCTCCTAAAGTTCACCTAAAGTTATAAAATAAACCAAGCTAATATAACGTTGTTTATACGGGTTCATTCAATATATATTGAAATGAGTTTATGAAGACCCCAATCCCTCACTATAAAATAGATAGAAATCTAGGAATTCATAGAAACTATATATTATAATGCGACACAACACCAAAAAAAATAGGCCTTCTTTATAGAAATATACAGTTTTTATCCTCTAGGAGCATAAGCAACTGTAAAAACTAGGATTCAGATTTTATGGTTTTGTAACTCAAGCAACGAAACATGAACTATAAAAAATTAGAACAACTAACTACCTCTAATAGCTCTAGCGAAGAAGCTTGTCAGGTTGGTTGTGTCCATTCTTGTTAAAAATAAAGAGAAGAATAAACAAGATTACCTTATGCTTCGTCTAATACTAGCGCATTTATACTCGCATCTATACATTTAACTTGCCCTGGGACAATTGATAAAGAAAGACTTAAATTTAAATTTAAATTGATAAAGAGACATTTAAATTTAATATTTTGAAAAAATAGTTATTGTAAGTGGTTTACTTCATTCAATCACTTAATGAAAATATATTGTATAGTCCAAGCTCTCATGGTGTTTAGAGATTTTTGCTTCTGTGTTCAAGGAAAATAATGTTTTTTTTAAAGTAAAAAGGTACCAGTTTCAAATCGAGAACATTTTTTTATGATTCTATGGAATAATGAAAATATTTGTAGATATAATTTATGTTTAGATTATTAAAATATCAAATAAGTTATTAATTTAGAATTTAAATTAATATTTAACCTGTTCATGAATTGATTCCTTGACATAAAGAAATGTAACCTTCACTTAATATTTGACCATCTTGGTTCCATTCATTTAAAACATCAAAAACACTTAAATATTGGCCCACATTAATTCCTCATACATCCAACAATAAATTAGCTATATCCATTTTAAGAACTATTAGATAATATTAGGTATATCTAGGTCCTTATTAAAAACTTAGTTTTTTTAGTAGCTAGGACTTTGAATTTGTGGAATTAACATGTAGAATTTGAATATGTTATGAGTTGATATTTGTGTAAATTTGTAGATATCATATCAAATGGAAAGAGATCAGTCTTCGAGACAAAAGCATAGGAGTTCATCACATTCTTCGGGAATTGGTGTCCCAAATGATAATCAAAGGTTGTCGACTTCACCTCTGGATTCAAGCTTATTGTACAGTTCACATTCATTCGATCATCGACGAGGTGATAGTGGTAGAGATGATTCCCCCTTATCCTCTGTGGGTGAACGTTTATCTCGACCTTCCGTCGGTATGAACAATAATCTTTTAATACATGTATAAATTGTATTTTTGTGTGTACACGAAGTTTGTATGTGTTTACACATAACTTTATTTGTATTTGAAGCAGAGCATGGTGCGGAAGCGACACGTAATTTTATAGAGAGGGAGGAAGATCGAGTATGGGAGACAAGCATGGATGCAAAGCAAGGCTTGCAAGAGGCTCGTCATCCTACATAGGGTGATGAAGGTTGAGCTAGGATGCAATATGTTCAACTAGCTGAGGGTTGTACACCCATTACAACTTATCCATTTGATTTATAGGAGGAGCTTCCATGGGAAAGTGGTCTTCAACAAACGACCCTTGAAAGATGCAGAGCTCACTATGACAAGCTGCAATGCGATCTTTCTAGTTTGGATCTCACTCTAGAGAACAAACAAAGTATAGAGATGGTTTTGCAATCATTAAAAAAATTCATTGAGGTATATGAGGATCTTGGACCAACAACAAATGGTTTTGTTGTTGACTTGATGCAGAGAAGAAAGGCCCAGGTGATGGGTCCGGACAAGTGGGATATTATGAAGGAGAGAGTGACCAAAGAATAGGCTAACGCAATGTTTAACTTCAAAGAGGGCGTAAATCGTAAAGCATTGAAAGTGCAATATTTTAAGCACCCCGAACTTGCATATCATTTATATGATCAATTCCTTGTAGCCTATGGCCGGTTTCCATGGAACGATGAGGTTTCTAATTATTTTGTTAGATTTTTTAATGTCGATTTTTTTTTAAAATATGAAGTCGGACTATACTGATATTTATTTTGAGTTTTATGGAGTTGGAAAGGGGAGGATATGCAATCGAAAAGGTGCTTTTAGATATCCCACTACTCTTCGACCTCCACCTCAGATATCTCATCCACCTAGGCTTGTGACTTACAAATCGGGGATGGAGCCCACATCACAAGTTGGGACAACTGCAAGGCGTAATGTTGCCGAAGGTTTAACTTCGGCATTTGTAGGAGTTGATGTTGGATTGAGTCGAGAGAGGGCTCGAGCCACTATTCTGCAAAATTTTGTTTACAAAACAAATGATGAGTTAGATCGTATGGGAATTGAATATCTAAAGGCTTATGCCAACGTTTGTCGTGATATAGCTTCGGATGTATTATCTAATGACATGTCAAGTATAAGAGAGGTTTGTGTACTTTCAATCTATTTACTTTTTCTATTTATTTTGAATTGAACTTTTCGTTACATTATATCTATGTATGATATTATGCTTTTTTTTATGTATAGTAATAAATATAGTACATAAATGTTAATTGGTTGCAGTTTACTCGAATGTTGAATGAACATAATTTTCGAGTCTCCACTAATGAAAATGTTGCAAATGTAGAAGAGCATTTTGGAGAGGTATTTTTATTTACTTACATTTATCTTTATGTTTGAAAGATATTTTATCTTTTTTTTTTTTAAATTTAACTATATATCTTATTGTTAATTTGACTTATCCATGCAGGTTTCTTTAGAATCAAACTTTTTAGATGATTTTCCATCTATTGTAAGCTAAGGATTTTATTTTATTTTGTTTAGGTTTTAAGTTAATTGCTTAAGCTCAGTTTTTTTTGCTTGCACTATGATTTATTTATTAACAAAATTTAAATTTTAAGGGAAGAGAACATATTGAAATTGGCGATGAAGATATAGGTTCTCTGATGGATGTGGATATTGGCACCGAGGTAATGTTGTTCATAATTGAACTGTTATCTGATATATAATTTTAAATAGTTTAAATATTTTTGACATTCGTAAATTGCTTTTATATATGTTGCAGCTTGGGTCTTTTCAATCTTTTCGATCTTTTCGAGGCAAAAGGAAGACTCCATTGGAAGATAGTGGTGAAATTGTAAGTTTAATATTTTAATTATTTGAATTTAGTTTAAAATAGTTTAAATAATTTGTAAGATTCATAAATTGCTTTTATACATGTTGCAGCTTGGGTCTCTTCCATCTTTTAGAGACAAAGGGAAGACTCCAGTGGATGATAGAGAATTTGAGGTAATTTTGCTAATAATTGAATTGTTCTTCGATATCAGTTTAATATTTCAATGTTTTGATTTTAGTTTAAAATTGTTTAAATAATTTATGATATTCATAATCTGTTTTTATACATGTTGCAGGTTGGTTCGAGTCCAAGGGAAGACCCTAATGGAGGATAGTGGTGGACTTCCATTTAGAGAATTATTTATATTGTTCTTTATTTGTTGATATATATATTGTAGTTGTTTTGGATATCGAGGAGCTTTATTTTTGGATTATACATATGTACATTGAACTCACATGTTCATGATTGTTTTCTTGGATTATATACATGTACATTGATCTTACATATTGTTTTTTTTGGATTGTATACATGTATATTGAACTTACATATTATGAATGTATGTATTATTAAATTTGTGTAGGTTTGTAGATGTAAAATATTTTCAGCGTTGAGATGTTGAGAATGAATGTTAGGAAGTTTTGATAGGTGCAATCTAATGTTAAGAATGAATGTATGTATTATTAAATTTATGTATGTTTGTAGATGTAAAATATTTTCAATGTTGAGATGTTGAGAATGAATGTTAGAAAGTTTTGATAGGTGCAATCTAATCTTAGGAATGAATGTGGGGAATGTTAGGAAATGTTAGGAATGTTAGGAAGTTTTGATACGTGCATTTTAAAGATAGGAAAATTAGAAATGTTAAGAAGTTTTTATAGGTGCAATCTAATGTTAAGAATGAATGTTAGGAATGAATGTGGGGAATGTTAGGAATGTTAGAAAGTTTTGATAGGCGCAATCCAATGTTAAGAATAAATGTGGGAAATGTTAGGAATGAATGTGGGGAAATGTTAGGAATGTTAGGAAGTTTTGATATGTGCATTCTAAAGATAGGAAAATTAGGAATGTTACGAATGAATGTTAGGAAGTTTTGATAGGTGCAATCTAATGTTAAGAATGAATGTTAGGAATGAATGTGGGGAATGTTAGGAATGAATGTTGAGAATGTTAGGAATGTTAAGAAGTTTTGATAGGTGCAATCCAATGTTAAGAATAAATGTGCGAAATGTTAGGACTGAATGTGGGGAAATGTTAGGAATGTTAGGAAGTTTTGATAAGTGCATTCTAAAGATAGGAAAATTAGGAATGTTGAGAATGAATGTTAGGAAGTTTTGATAGGTGCAATCTAATGTTAAGAATGAATGTTACGAATGAATGTGGAGAATGTTAGGAATGTTAGAAAGGTGCAATCCAATGTTAAGAATAAATGTGGGAAATGTTAGGAATGAATGCGGGGAAATGTTAGGAAGTTTTGATAGGTGCATTCTAAAGATAGGAAAATTAGGACTGTTAAGAATGAATGTTAGGAAGATTTGATAGGTGCAATCTAATGTTAAGAATGAATGTTAGGAATGAATGTGGGGAATTTTAGGAATGTTAGGAAGGTGCAATCCAATGTAAGAATAAATGTAGAAAATATTAGGAATGAATGTGCGGAATGTTAGGATCTTTTGATAGGTGCAATCTAAAGATATGAAAGTTAAGAATGTTAATAATGAATGGTAGGAATGAGTGTGTGGAATGTTAGGAATGTTAAGAATAAAGTGGGGAATGTTAAGAATGAATGGTAGGAATGAGTGTGGGGAATGTTAGGAATGTTAAGAATGAATGTTAGGGAATGTTAAAAATGAAAGGAAATGTTAGGAATGTTAGAAATGTTAGGGAGTTTTGATAGGTGCAATCTAAAGATAGGAAAGTTAAGAATGTTAAGAATGAATGTGGAAATTTGTTAGGAATGAATGTGGGGAATGTTAGGAATGAATGTGGGGAATGTTAGGAATGTTAGGAAGTTTTGATAGTAATGCTAGGAATGTTAATAATGAATCTTAGGAAGTTTGATAGGAAATGTTAGGAATGCTATGAATTTTATATAAATGACACAACATTTGACATGTACAAAAACGTCGATCATTTCATTCTTGATATATTTAAAAACATCGCAATGGAATTCCGTCCTTAATTAATTTGTTCATGGTCATATTTGGACGTTTCCATTTTCTATTTTTTAAGTTTTTTTTCGATGGAACTTGTACCAATTTTATTCAAGATGCACATACTAAATGACTAAGTACAAAATGATTATGAATTCTAAAACATCAATCCATCTTTGAGCATGATATCCAATCTCAACATAAAACAAGAAATGATATAGCTAAAAACATCGCAATGGAATGTCGTCCTCAATTATCCGTTCATGGTCATATTTGGACAGTTTCTATTTTTTAATTTTTAAGTTTTTTTTCGATGGAACTTGTACCAATTTTATTCGAGATGAAAATACTAAATGATTATGCTAAAAACATATAACATCAGGTTCATAATCCTGAAAGTAGACATAATTCTCAGTCATATGTGTCTGTTGAAAAAAATAACCTTTTAAAATGATGGATCCTCTCCGGTATGTAAATCCATTGTCATTGTATTCCTTTAATAACTTCATATTTCCTTCAGTGCATTGCATCAAATAATATTTTACATTTTCGTTGTTGTCTAAAGGTGCAATCACAACAAAAACATCTCCTGTGCAAATTACAATTGGCGTTAGAGTTTTTAAGTCAATTAAATTGACTATATACACATAAGGTGATGGACAACAATGAACAATCAACAAGATCATTACCTTCTCTAACAAGATCTGAAATTCTATCGCCATCAGATGATATTGTTATTTCTTTTGATTCTAATTTTTCTACGCGTGCTCATGGCATTTTTCCTTTTGGATTAATCTCTGTGTGTTTCTAATGTTTTACGTAGTTGTTTGTTATGTTTTCACAAACTTCTGTAGATTCAACATTTTCAGTGCAAATATGACCGAAACATGATTGCTTTCTACTGTAAAATGCAAACACATTTTTGAAGGCTTTTGTTTGAATAGAGTGAAGTTCTCTAGTCCCATGTATGGTTCTAGCCTCGTATGGTATTGATCTATTTATATATTGGACCCCAACAATCCAAAAAAACCTACACAATAAATGATAAATCACAAATGACAACTTTTAATGTTAGTGTACATATACTTCAATGTTAGTACATACATTTTTTAAAATTGACAATTAATATAAATTTAAAAAATCATGTACATACATGCGCACATATTTTGATTGTTGACTACAATCATGGTTTAGATGTGATTTACACCATTGGACAGCCTCTGTAGCTGAATGGAATCGTCTAGAAGAATGGTTCATTTGCCATCTTTGAAGTGGTCTTTTTAAGCATGATCCTGCATCATCATATTCACCTTTTCCATGTCCAGTTTCAAAGAAATTCTAGCGATGTTTAATGTTCAGTGCTTTATGAAGTCAACATAACAAAAAAAATGATCGTGAAGATTTAAATTATCCTGCACATCCATCCAACCATATCCAATGTTCATTGAATTTAACTTCACTCCTTTTTAGTGAATCATAGAAAAATTTTTTAGTACAATGTTGAACAAAGTGTGTATCATGTGTACGATCATTGCTGATATAAAAGTGATATTCTTTAATCACATCTTGATTGTCACACGTGCTTTCAATGCCATCAACATCCTGTTGAGAATGTCTATATAGAACATGGACAAATATTGAAACTTGGTCAGAATGATAGTATTCATTTTGAATCTCTTTTTGTGCAGCAAATGTGTAGTTTTCTGCAAAATCAACCACAGACAAAATTGTTCTGGCTGGAAAAATTTCATGGGAATGTTTGAATTGAAGGTCTTTCCATCGTGCTCTATGTGAATTCTTGGTGTATTTATAAATTTCACTTTCAAATTTCTTGAGAAAATATGTCACACATATTTTATCTTCTCGCAAATCAATTCTTTTGGAATGTGCATCACTAGAACTTGTAGAATAATTGTTGTAGTCATATCTTCTCCAATCAACAGTTACATTTGAAAGCGACTGCTCATTATCGATAGGGTATTTATTGTGGAATAAAACCAGATTTCCACAACGATGACAATGTTTTCCATTGACACATTTCTTATTATAAAATAATTCATCGTGATTTCTCTCACATAGAGTTTGAGATATGAATTCACGTATTGTGGGCAGAGGTGGTGAATTTGTCCAAAACATTTTACCAAATTCAAGAAACGTGTTGTAATATAATTGAAATTGCACATGATAATGACAACAACACGTGTCACGTATAGTAATAGGTCTAACATACCATGGTTTTTGTTGCACAAATGTAGTGATTGACATATTAATTTCACGATGATCCTCCTTAAATTTATTGAACAATTGTACTTGTGTCATTTCCACTATATGTTTTGGACGGCTTTCATATATAGTTTGTGATACTCTTTGTCATATCACATCCCTTGAATTTGGTGAAACTCGAGCATGTGCCAACCAATATTTTTGTACAATATCTTTAACACCTTCTCTCATTCTATCTTTGTAAGGTTGTCTACAAATAATTGCCCAGCAAGCAAGTTCATCATTTTCATCTATTTGCATTTTGAATTTTCTATGTTTGTATAATGTCTTTCTTGAGGTTCCAACTGCTTGTGCTAGTTGTGTTGTCAAACATTTTTGTCTAGTACTAGCTGAAACAATTACTGTCTGAATTGCTCTACGTACAACACTTGTATCTTTCTTTCTGGATTTTCAATTTTTTTTATTGCATCACCTATATTTTCTATCACATTATGTTTAAGTTTCGACTCTTTTTCCGCCTTGTGAATACCCAATAATGACGTAGCACCTTCTAACTTCTTGGACACCAATAAACATCTCAAAATTTGCGCTTGTCCTACTATTGAACAATCCTTGAGAATATCATCATAAATTTTTGTAGCATGATATCGTGCAATATGTATGGGTAATTTTTCTCCATATTTGTCGCAACAAATGTCTTATAACATTTCATCATCAATGGTGAAAGTACCTATACATCAAGTTAAATTTAATTTAACATATGTCCAAAAATACAATTCATTATAAAAAATGAATTTGGAAAATACATAATATATACATACCAGGTCCAATTTCTGGATCTTGATTTTGATCTTCAATATTGACTTCATCAACATTAGCATGAAAATCACTATTTACATTTTCAACAATGGTCTCTTCAACTTCAATTTGTTCTTCTTGTACCCTATTTTCAATTTCCATTTCATCAACAGTATCATGTAAATATGTTCTTATATCTTCAATAATTCTCTCTTCGGTTTCTACAACCCTTGCTCTTATGGCTTTATTTCTGAGTTTTTGTTTTTCCCTAGTAGCATCGTCATCACATTTACGATCATTTTTTTTTACTGGTTTTCTTATTGCCCATGATTGTTTAATTTCCTTTGGAAAACCCTCTTGGAAAAAAATAAGAACACCTTCTAAAGAATTTTTTTTGTAAAACCATTGAAAAAAAAAACCTCTTTGAAAAAATACTTTGAAAAAAAAACTTCTTTGAAAAAACAATTTATAAAAATATTTTGGAAAAAAAACTCCTTCGCAAAAATACCTTGCAAAAAACTCTCTATAAAAACCCATTGCAAAGAAATAACCTACTTTGCAAAAATACATTGGAAAAAAAACTCTTTGAAAAAACCTCTTGCAAAGAAATAACTCCTTTGAAAAAATACCTTAGAATACAAAATCTTTTGCAAAACTGCCTTGGAAAACAACTCTTTGAATGTACCCCTTGGAAAAAACATAAGAAGAAAAATACATTTTTGAAAAAAAACTCTTTGGAAAAACTCATTGCAAAGAAATAACCTACTTTGCAAAAATACCTTGGAAAAAAAACTCTATGAAAAACCCCCTTGCAAAGAAATAACTCCTTTGCAAAAATACCTTAGAACACAAAATCTTTGACAAAAGTGCCTTGGGAAAAAACTCTTTGAATGTACCCCTTGGAAATAAATAAGAAGAAAAATACCTTGTAAAAAAACTCCTTTGGTAGAAGAAATCTTCTCTGAAAACCCCTTCAAATATATTTTGATAAAAAATATGCGAAATGAAAATGTGTGAAAATAATGAGTAGACCTCTTGTTCCAGCTTCTCAAATTGTGAAGTATTTGGCCAAAAAATTTATCCTTTGTGCTAAATATGAAGTCCAAGAAAGTTGGCCATTAAAAATTTACATTTAAGGTGTCATCTTACCCCAAAAACTTGACATTACCATGTATAGGTGGAAATTACAGGAATACTAGTTACTAAAATCAGCTTTAAAACCAAAAAATATTGTTGTTGAAAACTTTGATCTTTTATTTAGGTGGTGATTCAATTGTCAAATTCAATTTATTTAGCGCATAAATTATTTGTTGCAGTGCCAGGTGGTTGAACTTTGTTCAAATCATTCATACTCTCCTTTAGATGATCAGGAGGACAAACAAAAAAGGAGTTTAGTTAGGGAACATAAAACTTGTCAACAAGCCAAACAAATTGTATGGTATGCTAGATTACTAAGTTGTTGAAGGGAGTCGATAGTTGGAAACCAAAAAACGTATGAGCTTATATAATTCCTATGATCGATTATAGGCCTAGTGTCACATTCCATTTCTTGATTGATCTCTTGTCTGGAAGAATGATGGAATACTCCAGTGGATTTACTATCATTGGGGAATTTTCTTTCTCCATCCAATTTCCCAAGTTAAAGAAGTGAAATTTTTTGATATTGTTCAAGATTTTCTTCTGTCTTGAAAACCTAATACATGGAAATATGTTGAAAAATAAAATAATTTTACAAAATTTATTATTCTTTCTATAATATAAGAATGCGATTTTGATGAAAAATGTGCATGTAATTTTAAAACATCATTGCAAAAAAATCAAACAAACACATTTGTTTTCCTCTTAATTTTGTTTTTATTTTCATTTCATTGGATATCAAGGATCAACTATGTTGATATATATGAAAAAATAGAATCAATATATTTTTTTCCAATCTAGGAGTAACCTAGGCTTGGGTTAGCCTAATATTGAATGGAGGAACGATCTGCCCAACAGTGGGATGTTGTCACCAAGTTTGCACAAGGCTTAATCTGAACCTGGAGACCCCTTAAGATAGTGAAGTCCCCCACCGTTGATCGCCACCTTGAACCCCTCCCAGTGAGGTTTGAACCGGTGACATGATGGGGACTAAACCCCACACCAACCAAGATCGATTTTCTCTCAAATCATACTAATAGAGAGAATCATTCACACATACATTTCAGACATGCACAACTTCACTAAAAAAAACTTTGTACATGATTTCAAACTCAAAAATATTCTATCTCTCTTTGGCAATATTTTACAGAGTGTTTGGTATCTCCTCATCCCTTGGTGAATTTGCTCATCGTGAATCAACTCTTATACAATACTTAAATGGCTATAAATTTCTATCTCATGACCAAAATCCACCTCACTCAACTAGAGATGCCATTGCTGATTCTTGACATCAAATATTCTTGCTTGGATTATTTAAGTGTTCAATGAAAACAATGTCTATTATTAATTTTTACCTACAACATTCATTACAATTACTTCATTTTGGATAAACGACTTCTTTGTTTGATGATTTGAATGACTATACTAAAACTCATTCATTTTTAGTTGCTCAGTCTTTAAATGGAAATTAGATGGGAGTATATTGTTGCTATCTTAATATAAGGTGAAGGATTTCAACCCTCGGACAGTCAAATTTCTAGAGTATATACTCGGGTGACTATTATGGTGTTGAGGCCTAAATGTAAAGACATTCTATGATTGTTGTCTTCTAGGCACTAAAAGAGGAAAATCAATGAATAATATATAATTCACCAATCAAATCAAACTTTACATCAAACTTCAATTCATTTTGGTCCTACTTCTAAACTGGTCTAGATATTTTGAGGTTGAATATCCTTTGTCCATGCAATACCCCACCTTTAAAAAGTAGGAAAAATCGGTTACCTTGGCCATTGGCGTGAATCACTTGCTCATAAGAGTCTTTTATAATTTCAGTTCATTTCATTAACCTTTCTTTTCTTAAATATCGTGAAAGCTTTTCTCCATTTACTAAGATTGGAGGCCACATTTGGATTAAAAATGACAATTCCTTCCCAAAGTGTCACTTATAGTTTTTCTAACTAGTATGCTTAATTTGGTATTAACTTTCTAAGCCATAACATGTTTCCCTTGAAGTGTTTACTAATGCTGGCAAATATTTTTGTTTTGTACAGTGTGCATAGACATTGCTTCTAAAATACTCAAGGTTTGATATTTTTGGTTGACAATAATGATAGAGACCGTTTAGTTGAGGCTAGAGATGAATAGCACTAGGTGTTGAATGAGGTATGATATCTCTTTGATCTTGTAATAAGATAATAATTTTTGTCTTGTTTGTTTCCAAGATCATGGTATAAAGGAGTGATTTAATATTGTGTTAGGTAGTAAACACACTTATGCTCTTATTTCTTACTGCACTACATCTTTTGGGCTTTCCATAAACTGTAACACCTATCGTTGGTTGTTATATGGTCTCTGTTGGATTTTAAAATTTGTGGTATTATTGTCAACTTTGTTTCCCATAGCCATATGTCTCCAATATTGTATTACTTTGTTTTCCACGAAGATTTACTAGTTTTTAATTTTTATTTTTTAGTGTAAGAAGTAAAGGTAAATTTTATAAATGTCCAAAAGTTATCAAAATAAGTCAGTGAGATAGGAAAGTACGGAAGTTATTTGAGCAATGTGTGAGTGCCAAATGCAGTTCTATATTCTAGAAAAAATACACATGAATAAAATAGAGTTATACTAAGTTCCTAATAGTGTTCAACATGGGACATGCAGATATCCAAATAGGACTATATATATATATATATATATTGAAAAATAAAATTACATAAATAAAATATATATTTAAAGATATAATTTTTTTGCGCATTCAGAAAATGGAACATACACATTTATTGACATGTTGGGACACACCTAGACACTTTTCTTTTGAAAAATTGTTGGACATGTGTCCCACAAGTGTTCAACACTCAAACATTAAGTGTCCAAGCGCTTAACACACTAGACATATAAGTAGGGGCAAGGAGTATTCATTATTCTAGGAATTAGAGAATACAAAGGATATCATCCTTCATGGATGCAATTGGCTTGCGTTTGGCCACAAGATCAAACCCACAATATTGAATTAAGCACAACCTAAATAGTTTTTGGAATGGATTGATTGTCTAGGGTTGTATGGGTCAATTTTTTTTCAAGATTACATATGTTTAATATGTAAAAATTTATTTTCTATACATATAGTTGATATTGGTCTAGTTCAAATACTGAATCCTAACCTCCCTTTTTCGTTTTTTTATAAGGAAAATGCAATCTTTGTATGAAAAAATACAAATTTTCTCTACTATCCATTTGCATCTTTTTCCTTCCTAGATTTTGGATATTTCTCTTTGTAAGAATTTAGTTCTCAATAAGATCTAGGAGCTAGAACAATATTCACACATGAAGTGTTTGACAAAATGTGCAAGAGAATCAACAAAGAGACAGAAAATAGTTGGAATAGCACATGTGAATGGTGCTAATTATTGATCATATTATTATCATACATATTGTAGATGCTATGGTACTCATTTATAATACATTGGACAAAATTCGAGTGGATCTGGAAGCCAATTGGGAAAGTACAAGTGTCACGATGAGATTTGACCTCAATCCCCCCTAGGTAGACCAAAGGAGCTCCAAATCAGCCCAAACATTCACGAAACCTCATGCGAACATTGGTGAAGTGTGTTGGGTCATTAATGGGTCCTAGGAAAGCATGGGTGAAAAAATAGAGGTGAGTGGGGTGCTCGAGGTGGCAATAAATGCTCCTAGGAGAGCCAAAATGGACCAAATACACCACTAGCGCCCCTTAGTCAAACCCAGATCACTCAAATCAACGATGTAGCACCCCGAGGAATTAAATGAGGTGCACATGTGATGGGTTTACCAGCTAGGGCGTTGTTGTAGGTATGAACAGGCCAAAATAACCAGTTATCTTGCTGATTCAGCTCTCCCAAGTCTTAAACCATAGGATATCATTGCATGAAGGAAAATAAAGTTAGCCTAAGGTCAAAACTATGTACTAAGGATGTATTATTGCTCCAAAACCCCCCCTTAACCTAGATTTAGTACAATTTAATCAAACATATTTATTAAGGCCTTGGCAACTAAGGCACAAGTCACCTTTTACAACATATTTTATTGATCCGTGTAACCGAGGTAAGGAGGAAAACCTCATGGGACAAAACCTCCCCTCAAAATATGGATATGGTAGAGATCAAAAATGTATTTAGCAGGTCTTCTTCTTCACTTGAGTGAGCTGAAAGAAGAACTTCTTGGTGATGGATTTAGTGAAGATGTTGTGGATGCCAAGATCATGCATCAATACATCAAAGTGCTGTAAACAAAGATCATGTGGAGAGGCCCTTTGATGGTAATCATTTGATGATGGAGGGGCATCACAAGAATGTATTTTTCTGCAATAATACTCTGATATAATAGCATAATCATCCATGGAAAATATATCTCTGCAAACTCTTTCCCAAATAACATCAAAAGATTCAACAATATCTGCATTATGTGTAGCTGCCATGTCATGAATAAAACCATGAATCTTTCTCCCAATTTGATGAAGCACCTTCACAAATCTATAAAAACTCTCATGAGGCTTTGAAATATTAGAATATATGTCATACAAGGAAGAAAATATCAGAGGTACAATGTCTCCATGAGCGAATGGATCCATAGGAAGAGAAGAGTGAGCAACTAGATCACAATTGCAATTGAGCGAACCTGGAAGATTTGGAGAATTGAGATTCGAACCATGGGTGGTGAAATCAAGTCCAGACATATGGAACAGTAGTCCCATGAAGGCCAATGATATGGCTTTCCAACCAATGAAAGACATACAAGACATAACAACAACATATACAAGAGACATAGTATTGGAAACTAGGCAATTTTCTGAATTTCCAACTAGTGAACTTGAGGGTTGATGGGTCTTTGGTCATGAGATGGTTGGGGAAATGAGTCAATGATTGTCATAGGTTGTATATCATCCTGTATATCATCTTCAGAATCATAAATGGAAATATCTGAATGGATTGGGCAAGGGCTTTCAGAAGGCACATCAAAAGCTAGTGAAAAATGACTAGTTTTGGGAGGAAGCTTTGATGAACTGACTGGGAATTTTTTTAAGGAAGGGATGGAGATTTCAGGTTCTGATATATCAGAATGTGAATCAGAAATAGAGACATCAGAAACAGAGAAGACACAATTGGGTTTTACCCATGCACCCAATGCATGCTCAGCCTTACCATTTCCTTGCTTGTGCTCCCATCTTTTTGCAAATTATGGAAGAGCAATATGGTTCTCCTCAAGGAGCTTGGTCATGATGTCCATTTTATTTTTGAAGAAATATTTCTCAATATGTGAACCTCTGGAATAATCACATGTGGGTCTTTCTCTCTTGTTTCTCCTCCTCCTGTATCTTGAGCTCCCATTAGTAGAACTAGAGCTTTTTGAGTTTGATTCCTTCTTCTGGGATTGATTTCATACACCGACAGCAAGGGCTTGATCTTTGGATTTGATGATGGTACCCATTTGTATGAGATTTTCCTACTCCTGAATCAAAGACTCCGTGAAATCTGCTAGCGTAGGCATCTTCCAATTTCTAGTTGTAAGTTTGCTAGAGTGAAATGTCGAAACATATACAGAATACTCCGGCCCCAACTTAGAAATGATGGACAAGATAAGATGATCATGTTTCTTCTCTACGCCACATTGTTTTAGCTGAAGTACTAGCACTTTAAAATTAGTGAAGAAGTCTTCAATGGTCTCGTAGTGAGCTGGGCTTAGTGAGATGAGCTCATTCTCAAGATGATGGCCTCTCATTTCATCTGTCATCCTGAATAGTGACTCAAACTTGACCCAAAATTCATTCAGTGTGCCAAGAATTTCTATGTGAAAGAGAAGTTATCTTGAAGTGCCGAGGTAGATTATACTGAAGGCCTCATCAATCCTATTAAAATACTTAGCTTTCTCCATAGCAAAATTTGGCTCGTTCTCAGTTCCCATGGTGACTCGGTAGAGGCCCTTGGACCTCAACTGGATGACCATCTCATCCTTCCACTCAAAATAATTGAATGGAGTAAGAAAAGCTCGATTTTTCTCCATCCTGCTTGCGCAACCTGTGACAAAAAATGTTGTTACACCTGCAAAGCAAACACTCAAGTTTTCTGGAAATATGCCCTAAATAGAAACTCAAACCTCATAAGATTTATTTGCAGCTCCAATCAGATCTGATACCATGTAAGAATTTACTTCTCAATCAGATCTAGGAGCTAGAACAATATTCACACATGAATTTTTTGACAAATGTGCAAGAGAATCAACAAAGAGACATAAAATAGATGGAATAGCACATGTGAATGGTGCTAATTACTTATCAGATTATTATCATACATCTTTTAGATACTATGGTACACATTTATAATACAATGGACAAAATTCAAGTGGCTCTGGCAGCCAATTGGGAAAGTACAAGTGTCATGATGAGATTTGACCTCAATCCCCCCTAGGTGGACCAAAGGAGCTCCAACTCAGCCCAAACAGTCAGGAAACCTCATGTGAACATTGGTGAAGTATGTTGGGTCATTAATGGGTCCCAGGAAAGCGTGGGTGAGAGGATAGAAGTGAGTGGGGTGCTCTAGGTGGCAATAAATGCTCCTAGGAGAGCCAAAATGGACCAAATACACCACTAGTGCCCCCTAGTCAAAACCAGATCACTCAAATCAAGGATGTAGTGCCCCAAGGCATTAAATGAGGTGCACATGTGCTGGGTTGATCAACTAGGGCGTTGTTGTAGGTGTGAACAGGCCAAAATAACCAATTATCTTGTTGATTCAACTCTCCTAAGTCTTAAACCATAGGATATCATTGCATGAAAGAAAATAAAGTTAGTCTAAGGTAAAAACTATGTAATAAGGATGTATTACTGCTCCAACACTCTTTATTGCAAAAAATCTCACTCCATTCCTGCACCTCAGGGAAATAATGGGTATCATCACATCCAAATTATAGGAAGAAGGGATTGCATGGTATAAAATATACTTACCCCAAAACATGGAATTAAAGAGAGAAAGAGGGGCACACGTAATAATATATGTTTAGTATCCAACAAGAAGCCCATTCAATGAAATCAAACAATGAAAGGAGTAGGATCTATTGCTAAAATCATTAAAAAGGTAAGTGCCTAGGAAAACCATTCGAGCCTTAAGTTGTATTTTTACTTCAAGCAGATCTCTAATGAGGTAATTTTTTTTGCTTATTATTTTGTTTGGAAAAATGAATTGGATTTTAATCATGGCCTCCTTGGAAAAAAATGGATTTTAAGCATGCCTATTTTTGGATCTTATTGTATTTTCTTAGAATTACAAATGCTGTAATATGGATGTTCATATTGCTCCTCTCCCCAATTATTAGAGGGGGCTAGCTAAATTGAAGAGATCTTGTCTTACAGGTAGGAGGTTGGTGGTTCGATTCCTCCATGCCCTAACGTTGGTATTGCAATATTATTATTTCTAATAAAATATTTTATATGATGGTTTATATTAATGGCTACGAGGGGGGTTCTAAACAGCCTTCGTAGGTCACTATGAGGGGGGTTTATAACTATCCCCATAGGGTTCCTCTTTTAGAACTTCCCCTAAAATCTTATGTTTTCTTAACATGTATGCCTTTTGGGGGGGTTCTAATTTGTTCCCATAGGTTTGCAAGATAGACTTTTAGAGGGGTTGAAACCACTGCCATAGGTATCTACGGAGGGTGGGGTTCAAAACCACCTCCAAAATCACTTTTGGGGGTGATTTTGATCTCTTTTAGAACCTCCCCTAAAATCCCATAATTTTAACATTGGTGCCTTTGGGGGCGTTTTTGTCAAGGCCACCTCTAAAGCAGAAACCACCCACAAATGTCACTTTTGGAGGCAGAAGACAACCACACCTATAGGTCAAAAATGTAGTAGTGAATGATGCATATGTAGAGATGCCTTGTATTGTAAAATGTGTAATTTTGAAGATCAATGAAGACCAAGCCTTCCATGGATGTTTCCCCATTTTGGGGTTTACCACTATATTTGGTGTATTGTTCTCTTGTTCGTGTGTCTCCTATTTCTTACATTATTATTGTTGCTTGTATGGATATAAGGATAAACTAGTAGATCTTCTCTATTGATTTACATGTGAGTGTAAATGTATTGTTGCATTTGTATGCATATTCTCAATATTCTAAATGGTATCAGAGCTAGTTGTTATGCTCTACCTTCTTCGGTAACTCTCTGAATTTTTTTAACAAACAATGGTTCTTCATATTTGACAGTTGGGTCCTCCATATTTTGTAGATTTGACTTCTGATCTATCATACCAAAGTGGTATATTTTTTAGATCTAGTCATTTTGTTGCATATTTGTAAAAAAATTCAAACCCTAACCCTTGTAGAGAAAGATTTAATGTAAAATTGGGTGGTGACTTTCAGACAGATTCCTGAAACTTTCCATGCAAATTTGGAAGAAACATATTGGAGATCTGAGTTCCTGTCACGTCCCCAACCCTCTGATCGGCAAAGAGGACGCGACTGAACATGCTCACTATGTACCCAGGAAATATAGCCCCATGAACATAATCTAAAATGCAATGCAATAAAAAAAAACATAGATGCATACACATTCAATATACAGCATAAGCATTTACATTTAATTCAACACATTCACAACATTTAACTTGTTCACATTAATTTATAAAACAAACACAGTTGCAAGGACTTAAGCACAAGAATACTTATCTTCGGGAAAGCTTGTCCCGCAACTAGCTACGTCGCTGCAATGTTCCACCCAACCATAGGCCAGTGTGCTCATCAATCTCTCAACAGCACTGCCACACCTGAGCTAGGCATGATTCCACAAGGAGTAAGGGGAAACTAGCAGGCTCACACGTAGCCAAGGATACACAACAATACCTATCTAAGCCAACAGAGTTTGGTTTATCAGGATATTAGGAGCTAGAAATGTTGGCTGCTAAGATAGTGGGTTCACTGAAGAGCTAAGCACACCTGCACCAGAGCTATCCTGACTTCTAAGACATCCACACAGACCCAACACAAGGAATCATTCCACTCTCACGCAGCTATTTTGTCTCACGTCGTTGCAACATTCCACCCAACCATAGGCCATTGTGCTCATCAATCTCTCAGCAACACTGCCACCCTCAATCTGGTCATGATTCCATAAGGAGTAAGGGGAAAATAACAGGCTCACACGTGGCCAAGGATACACAACAATACCTAGCCAAGCCAAGAGAGTTGGGTTTATCAGGATATTAGGAACTAGAAACGCTGGATGTTAAGCTAGTGGGCTCACTGAAGAGCTAAGCACACTTGCACCAGAGATAGCCCGACTTCTAAGACATCCACATAGACCCAACACAAGGAATCATCCCCTTCTCTGTTGCACAATCCCTCAGGACATGACTTCCCTTCCAGTGCTATTTAGAGGGTGTAAAGAAGTAAGCCAGCCCTCTATCTCTGTCTGTGAGGCTCCTGCACACACTAGGTTTATCAAGAACACTCAAGCTCCATTTCCACTCGCAAATAGTCAAAAGACCAACAACCACAGAATACACAGCAATTCACAGCTCTGAAATTCGAAGGGAAACACACCACAGAGGCCAAATCGGGTATGGCAATTGGTTAAAACGGCTCAAACTGAGTAACTCGAATTCCAAATTCATTTATGGCCCTAACGTGGCCAAAACGACTCACAACACCCAAAATTCATGAAGAAAACAACAACGATTTTCCCAGCCTGCGTAGAATGATGAGAACGGCCCCAATGTGAAGGAAAATCACCACACAGACCCAAATCCTGAAAGGGAAAAGGCATAACACCAATATCTTCTTGAGGCCCAGCTTTCTCCTGCGTGAGGAAGATAAAACAACTGCGTGAGAGTGGAATGATTCCTTGTGTTGGGTGTGTGTGGATGTCTTAGAAGTCAAGCTAGCTCTGGTGCAAGTGTGCTTAGCTCTTCAGTGAGCCCACTAGCTTAGCAGCCAAGGTTTCCAGCTCCTGGTAGCCCGATAAACCCAACTCTGTTGGCTTGAATAGGTATTGTTATGTATCCTTGGCTACGTGTGAGCCTGCTAGTTTCCCCTTACTCCTTGTGGAATCATGCCCAACTCGGGGGTGGCAGTGTTGCTGAGAGATTGATGAGCACACTGGCCTATGGTTGGGTGGAACGTTGCAGCGACGTAGCTGGTTGCGGGACAAGCTTTCTTGAAGATAAGTATTCTTGTGCTTAATTCCTTGCAATTGTGTTTGTTTTATAAATTAATGTGAACAAGTTAAATGCTGTGAATGTGTTGAATTAAATGTAAATGCATCCGTTGTATATTGAATGTGTATGCATCTATGTTTTTTTTTATTGCATTGTATTTTAGATTGTGTTCATGGGGCTGTATTGCCTGGGTGCATAGTGAGCATGTTTAGTCGCATCCTCTTCGTCGGTCGGAGGGTTGGGGACGTGACAGTTCCTCTCATAGAGATACCCAATTTCAGAAAACAATCTCTCAATTGGATCTCGGAAAGTGGAGATATTGCTAATTTAAAATCAATTGTTTTCTAGGTTTTTGGTGACAATCGTGTGGACATCAAAGTGAATATATTTTGACAAAGTGCATATGTTCCTATTATGTTTGAGTTGGTGGATGCAGAACGACTACTACAATTTTGAAAACAGGTTATAATAAATATTTTGAACAATATTGATTGAGTTATGGTCATTTTAAATTTTCTACATTGGTGAGAAATTTCTAGTTTATTCACTCTTATGTTGAAATTATCGCTATGGGCTTCTTGTTCTCTTTGCTTTAAGGATTATATTCTTAGTTTAATCATCATGTTTCTAGAGGTTGTTTTGTTCATATTTTACTCGTCTCTAACCTTTTTGTGTGGAAGATGTTTTGATAGTTTTAAGGGGCATGGATCTCTACTATGGTAATGGTGACATTAAGAAATGAACCTATGCTTAGGACTTAGTTGCTTGAATTCTATATTTTTGTATCTATAATTGATATCATTATTTTATTTGATCAATTTATTTTTCTCAATATTCTAACTTGGTCTCACTCTTCTAATAATAATGATGCTACTAACATAGTATTATATTTTGCTCATTATTTTATCTTGGTATCTTATTATGCTCACTCATTATATGGTTTTGTTGACCTTTGTTGTGTAAAATCAATTTCATATGCTCATGTATCTTTCACATGTCATGTCAAGTTTTTTTTCATATGCAATTATGGGCTTATCATGTTTATTATACGTTTTACCCTTGGAAGTTCTTTTGTGCAAAATAGCTATATATTTACTTCACTTTCTTCATATGGATATTATGTCATTCCTTCCTATATTAAGCTTATTGATGGTTACATTCTCTGCTTCTTCAGCATTTTTTATCTTTTTAGCTTATCATTGACAACAACAAAGTTGAAAACTTTTGTTATATGGGAGGGTTGATTTTAAGAATGAATGTAATCTAATAAAATGCATATTATATCACCATATTCCAGTAATAATGTAATGAAATGAAGTACCATCTTCTACTGTAAAGTCACGATGATTAGATGCAGGCCAAACATTTCAATGGATAGACCACTAGGGTCTTGTGTTCGTAATTTAATCCTCAATAGATCTCTTTGGTTATGAAGACTATACGTTGGAAACATTTCAATGGATAGATCTTTGGTTCTTGCACTTATGACAAGGTCTATAGTTCTTGCATCTTTCAAGTTGGTTGTGAAGACTATCTACTTGGCTCATATTTCGATGGATATGCCATTTGGGCCTTGTCTTTGCAATGTAATATTCAATATAGTTCTTTAAAGACTATCTACTAGAAACATTTCCATCTATAGATCTAGGGTTCTTGTTTTCGTGATGTGGTTTGTTGCATATTTCTTTAAGCTATTAGTTGGGTTACAAGTTGTGACGAGTGTCTGCTTGCCACAAATTTTTGTATTGGCCATCAAAGGTTTCTATACACTATTGTTATGTTTTGCAAGATTTCAATATACAACTTGGTTTAGATGCAATTTCATGATTCAGCAACAAGCAGTTGTTTTCTCCATCAATTCCATGAGGCGAAGTGTGTTCTTGTTCACATCTTATTGGGCATTTTGAAAGTTGTCATCAAGGGGGGTGTTAGTGTGATGTCACCTTCCTCCAATTGTATTCTTTATCCTAGTCATCATTAAGGGAGAGTGTTATAATATGTCATGATGACTTATGTGGTATTATTGGTGAAATATTATTAAAAGACATAAAATAACTCTAATATTATAAAATATAGTTATCCCACATGCATCATGTAATTAATTCTATTATAACCATTCTTTATATAAGAGAGGTGGAAATATATTTATCCCTCTATACCTCTTGGTATACAATAGAGGTGAAGGAGACCCTTTTGGGCATGTTGTTATACTTTGAATCATGCATCATTTGTACACACATCATTGTGACATGATTTGAAGATGGAAAGTGATGCATATGTGGAGATACCTTGTATTGTAAGGTGGAGATTTATGAATATCAATGAATACCAAGTTTTTCGTGGATGTTTCCCCATTTCGAGTTTGACCATGTATATCTGGTGTATTGTTCTCTTGCCTCTTATTGCTTACATTATTATCATTTCCTGTATGGATGGAAGTCTAGGCTGGTAGATCTTTGCTATTGATTTATACGTTAGTGTAAATGTAGTGTTGTATGTTTATGCATATTCCAAATATTCTAACACATGCATCCCAACAATGTACATGAGGATTCCACATTGTACATGGGTTGAAATGAGAACATTTGAATTTAAGTCATTTTCATTTTTTTTATGTCCAATAATCTTATTTCTTTTAGTCTCTTACATTGTTGAATCTTTCTGCAATGTTAATGGAGTTCCAAATTACATTCTCTCTATTACCTTCTATTATTGTTGATAAATGGTTCAAGTAGAATGGATAATAAAGAGTGGTTGATCAATTATCCTTCCACTCCATTCTCTTTTAATGAAATTCATCCAAAATGGAGAATGGTCCATTCTCCATTCTGTTCTCCTCTCCACCCTCCTTTAAGGCCAATCATCTAAAATTTCTAGGGTTGGTGCCTTTAATCAATGAAATAATTACAAGGAGAAAGGACAATGGTTGGTTAACTCTTCTCCCTATTCATTCTACTTTAATATCAATCAGTCACCTAAATGATATAGTGTTTGACAACCTTCACATCAACAGAAGAAATTCATTATAAGGAAAATGTAGAATGAAGAATGATTAGTTGAAACTTCTCCCTCTCCAATCATCTTTATTGTTAATTAACCAAAATTTGTAAAGGTTCCCCCCCTCATTATCAATCAAATAACTTCATTACAATGAGAAAGAAAAATGGTTAGTCATATTTTCTCCCTCTCCATTCTCCTTTATATCTATCATCCAAAAGTTCCAAAGCTTTCACCCCTTCTTATCAATCATTATTGGGAGAATGGGGTATGGTCACCTAACTCTTATCCCTCTCCATTCTCCTTTGATTTCTATCAAACATCGAAAAGTTATTAAGTATAGCCCCCTCATTATTAATGAAAAAACTTCATTACAAGAGGAATGGGGAATGGTCGACCAACTTGTCCCCCTCTCCCTTCATCTTTATTATCGATCATCCAAAAGTTCCAAAGGTTTCCCCCCTTCTTATCAATACAAAAATTCCATTAGAATAAAAATAATTAATATATGGTGATAGATCAATTCTTCTTTCTCTCCATTCTCCTTTAGTGTCAATCAATCTTACAAAATATCAAAGGTTGGACCCTTTCTTATCAATTAAAGTAATTGACAAGGAGAATCAAATAACGGTCAACCAACTCTTCTCCCTCCCAATTCCCTTCCAATGTCTCTCAATCATTCAAAAAATTTGAAAGCTATCCTCCTTGTCAATGAAAGAAATTCATTACAATAATAACAAAGAACAAATAATGCTAAATTAACTCTTGTCCCTCTCACTTTTAATTTAATGTCAATCAATAATATAAAAAATTCTAAAGTTTGGCCCTTAAAGATGATCCCCTTTGTGTCCCCTTCTTATCATGAAAGTACGCCATTTAAAGGATAATAGAGAATGGTCAACTTACTCTTCTTCTCAATTCTCTTTTGATGTATATCAATCATTCAAAAAGTTCCAAAGATTGGCTTCCTTTGTATTAGTGAAAGAAATTCATTACAAGAATAACATAGATAGAAGAATGTTGTATGGACTCTTCTCCCTATCCATTCTCCTATAATGTCTATACATCATCCAAAATTCCTAAATGTTTCCCCCACTCAGGCTAACCCCCTTCTTATTAAAGAAACTAGGCTTCTACAAGGAGAAAGAAGAATGGTTAGTTAAATCTTAAATGTCCCAATTCTCTTTTATTGTGTAATAATCATTCAATGTTTCCTAACATTGGACACCTTATTAATGAAAGAAATTTATTATGAGAAAGGGAAATAAATAATTGTTAGATAACTATCCACTCTTCATTCTCCTTTAAGATCAATACCATCCAAAAGTTCAAACCATTGTCTCCTTAGGGATAGCCCCTTTTTACCAATGAAAAACTCCATTACAAGGATTATGGAGGATGGTCAAATGACACTTCCCTCTCCATTATCTTGTAATTGTCTATCAACCATCCAAAAGTCTAAAGGTTGACCCCCTTTTTATATTAAAAAAAAAACAAAACACTTCATTATGAGAAACATGCCCTTTTTATATTAAAAAAGGAACAAAACACTTCATTATGAGAAACATGGAGAATCGATGGTTGAATCTTCTCTATCCATTCTCCTTAATTGCATATAAATCATTGAAAAGTTGCAAATGTTGACACCTTTCTTATTAATGAATTACTTTATTACAAGGAGAATGGATGATGGTCCATTAACTTCTCTCCCTTCCCATTCTCTTTTAGTGTCTATTAATTACCTAGAAGTTTTGAAGGTTGTCCTCCTCATGATTGAAATAAATTCATTATAGAAGGATGGAGAATGGAGAATGGTTGACTAACTCTTCTCCCTTTCCATTTTCCACAAGCCAAGGCCAACCTCGAATTTTCTTCTTTATACGTATATGGTATCGGAATTGGACTACATGCTTCTCTAATGTATGGGTAGCACTTTGCCACCTCTCTTATTTCTACAATAGAAAGTTGGTGTTTCTACCTTATTTTTCATTGAAACCTACATATATGAGTTAAGCTTAGTGGTTTTCCTTAAGAGACATTCTTTTATTTGTGTAATTTATTTATAATTGTAAAATAAAAATTAAACTTCCCAATGGTTTTTTTCCTTGAGAATGAATGTTTTCCATGAAGGGGAGGGAGGTCCTTAATCATTACCTCGTTCCTTAAATGTTTGTCTTCACAAATTGTATATTTCTAGCTCTTTCTTTTAGAAGCACAATCATATATTGTTAAGAGATGGATGTGTACTATTAATGAGCTTGAAAAAAATCATGGAAGAAACAAAGCAGGAAGAAGCACTACTTGACTATTTGGAGATAGATGTTCACCACTCTCAAATATTCCTTATTTTTCTATGCATCCACTTTTTCATCTACTTCCACACAAATGCATGTTTTTATGGCCACCCACTGGCAATCTTCTTCTCCCACTTTGGATTCTACAAGTTGTGCGAAGGAATAAATACTTTCGTTTGATGCAACCTCTGATGTATTGTTTCTATACAAGTTACCTTCTCTTGATTTTGAGAAACACACTAAAGGCTTTGTTTCTAAATCACTTCATTAGATGGGTTACACTAGTGGTGGACTTGTTAAGCATGGACAAGGAAATGTCACTCCTATTTTGCTTGAGACGAGACCAATATATTTATATGGATATGTTGAGACTTCATCGCCAAATGCATGTCATTCTCTCTCAACCACCTTTATGTGCACAAACCAATTATTGCTTAGTCCAATGTTTCATCTATGCCAACACTTAAATCTACTTACGAGAAACTAGATCTTGCACCTTTCATTCAACCAATACTAGATTCTTCACCATCCATATTTCAACCATACAAGCATCCTTATCAATGTGATCAAAGGATTCTCACTCTCCATCCAAGTATTGAAATTCTCATTGATTTAGAAATCTTTACTTAAAAAGAGTAATTGGAAAAATTTATGGATTGTTATCCACTATTGGACATGGTGTTATTTGAGCTCATATTTGAGAATTCAATATCGATTTGTGTCATCCACTATACCACTATGCAATCCCCATCACTCTTATTAATTGATTGACCCTAGAAACAATCGTTGCATCTGATAGTCTTATTGACGATCATTATGTATTGTTCATTTTTTGCATGTGTAGCAAGATATGCTTTTATTTTTGATAGCCCATACTTTTGCATGTAGTTTTTGGAGAATTTGTTGATCCCTTCAATTGTCATGAGTGCATTGGTTTCCTTTCCTATAGCAATCACATTAATATTCCATGCTTTCCTTACTAATGCCTTCAGCAAGTCATGTTCAACTTTAACACTCTTTGTCATCTTCTCTAATTTTCAAACATGGTCATTTGATCACATTTGAAGAAGCAAGTTTCATCTATTTGCCACTTGTGCATAATCTCTTTAACACACGGATGAATTTCCTCACGTTTGCTTCACCAACTCTAAAGAGGTTAGTGTGAAGGTGATATTTAGAGGCTACAGGTTTGAGAAGGGTCTTTGTTTTCTTTACTAGTTGTGAAGAGGTTTGTGTAAATTTATTTGGAGGTTGTCATTCTGTAGATTGACTCTTCAATGAGCTATTTATGCATATTATTTAGGTCGGGATATTGTCAACATTAGCCACTTTTTATTCACATCGAGGAATTATTATAATTTTTTTGGCTGATTTATGTTTTACTGCATCTTTCCCTAGTACATATTACAAAGAGGTGTTTTTATATAATATTCGCATGCCAAATAAATTATTATTTCATATTTACCTTCTTTATCCCCAAATCAAACTTAAGAGGGGATGTTGTTATAATGGCAGTTTAGCTAAACTTTGCAATCCTCAAGTGATCATCAATGTCATTTATCATTCACTCTTAGCTAATTATAATCCACATTAGTGGCTCATGTGTTGTCTCTAGTTTCATATTTTATGGGTTTAGGGCAACTAACCTAAACCTCATTCCTATATATTTGAGGTTGTCTTGTTTGTACAATAATAAGAACTATTTAGTATAATTCATTGATTTCTTTGGGTAGTCGAGGGACCCATTATATCTAGTGTCTTGAGTTGTTCATATGACTCATTTTGGTGTTTCTATTTAACATTAGAATGTAAGATTAAAAGACAATATCTCTCAAGAATTTGAACTTAAATTACGTTTGGAATGAAGACATTTTATTTCATAGATGTGCTTGTTGGTTTGAACTTGCATTTAGCTTGCATATTTTTTATAAATAATTTATTTTTCTCATATACTAAAGAGTGACGCTTTTGCCCGTTTCCAAAACAACTAAAGCCACATTGTAAAAATATGTAGTGTCACTAATAATTTCAATCGTGAAGTATACTCATACATATATTGAATGCCTTGTCAAACCCCTATTGAGAGGAATCAACCTCTTTTAGGTACTTATGTATTGTTGGTTGTTTCAATTAATATACAACTAACCATGAGCTTTTTAGTGAAACAACCCTTCTAGTTAGAATGATCAATTGATTTAACTTGATACGAATTTATCTTTACTAATCTCAAGGTAATTAGAATGTTAAATTAGGTGTTTTAAGAATCACAATTTGATTCAAGTTTATCAAAATCTTATATATTTGAAGGATAACTTATTTCAACCCAGGATCCATTTATGAACCATCATCATCTCTACAAAGTCATTAATAATTACTCATTTAATAACATTGAATTAATAAAATAACCAAGGCATGAAATCTTTATTAGTTTTACCCTTAATTTAATGATAATAATTAAGTTTATCAAAATTTTATATATTTAAAAAATAAGGTATTTCAATTCAAGATTCATTAATGAACCCCATTACATCTACAAAGTCATTAAATAATTGTCCATTTAATGAAATTAAATTAATAAAGTAAACCAAGACATAGAATTGGCATTGATGTTTCCCATATGAAATTTTTATTGGTTTGGTTTTATCCTTAATTTAATGATAACAACGAGGTTCACAAGTGAATATTCTAAATATTATTTTTATGTTATTAATTCTGATAACAACGATGTTTACTAAATATTCTAAATATTCTTTTTATGTTATTAATTCTTTCAACATGTAGCTAAACAACCATTTTTAAAACTTGTAACCCATTGAAAACTAAATCGACGAAACATGACAATGCTCGGCTTCAAAAAACCCAATGTATTTACAGGTCTTAAACTTCAAAATACCATGCTACAGTGTATAATTTCTTCCACACGTCCACTAAATAAATTGTCACATATCCACTTAAATAAATTGTCGTTCTTCGTATAATAGTTTTGCCAAAAGCATTGATAGTATTTGCCTTGGAACTAACTCCTGCATGTTTGAACACCCTCCAAAGAAAGCAAAATGCAAATTTAGTGCCCAAGAATTTGTAAACCCTGCAAAATGAAGAAATTAGAAGAGATATAAGATGAAGCCCGCACGGGTGTGGCTCATTGGCGGTTCCGTTGTTATGAAGTCACTTGTTGTAAATTGGAGGTCACGAGATCAATCCCACCCGAGTTTACCTGTGTCCCATGTCTTGCGATGCGTGTGGGGCACCTAGGGTTATAGTGGTAGCGGGAATGGATCCCTGAACCCCATGTCACGCGAGTACCAGCCTGGCCCCAATTGTCGATTCCCCTAGTCAAAAAAGAAAAGATGGGTGAACTTTCAATAATACATGTAAATAAAAAAAATAAAAAAGAAGACAAAGCCCTACTAACTAGTTTATTCTGTGGGGTGTGTATTACAACTTACTTGTTAAACAATGTGTTCAAGAATATAGAATTGCCTTGTTTCCTTGTACATTAACTCACTTGGGACAACCCTCCGGGTGATATGAGATGTTTACAAAATCTTCATTGTAGGAGTGTAATATTAACAAGCATAGACAAATGTTAAAAGGGGATCTACTAAGTGTCGAGAGGGATCCAAACTCTAGAGGTGCAAACTCCTTTTTAGAGTGTAAAGGAATCGCTTTAATTTATCTAATTTGTGTAGTTTTATATTTATGCCATTGTAAATGTTTTAAATATAATCTTAGCCGACATATTATTTTTTATAATATTTTATTATGTTTTTAAAAAGACACGTGACAGCTCTAGGATGAGCACGTAAAAAGTTACGTATCCCCCTACTAGATTGTAAAATGCGCCTCTTCGATGCAATGGCCACGAAAGAGGTTACACATCCCCTCTACACCTTGTCAACGCAATAAATGAGATGGAAACTCGCAACCCTCACAATAATGTAGTGCACAAATCCTTTAGAGAGATCCATTCCATCACATTATCACATCACAACATAAAGTTTATATTGAAAGGAGCATATCTTGAGACGATGAAATGAAAAGAAATAAATAAAACTCAATAACGAACACTTCAGAACTAATCCCACTTATGATTTGACGTATATCTCTTTGGTTGATATGAATAAAATCCAACAATCTCAAGACCCATTATAACTAGCATACAGAGTCACATAATTACAATCATTTTGTGTAAAATGATTGTGTAGCACACAATCATTTTGTGTGCTACACAATATCATATACACAATATCATATACTTAATTAAAGGAAGCACAGGCTGAAATGATGAAATATAAAGAAACAACATAAAACCAAAACATTTCCATTATTAAATGATTCAAGTACTACTTTCTCGCTCTACCACCATGGTTGAAATGCTTAGAAACTGGCATTGTGAATTTTTTTATCCAGCATGTAGATACTTTCGCATGATCTACATCATGCTGCACATTATTAAAACTCCATTTGCACTAAAGACAAGCTAGAATGGAGCTGCAATATGATAGTCAAGAGTTTCAAATGGTGAAGTTCGATCCCAAGAGACATAGTTGGGTTTAAATTACTTTAGTTGTATGAATTATGAAGTACACGAGAATCTGCTCTATGCAGTAAGGGATTTACAAAGAAATATTGAGTTCGAAGCTTTCTGGTGCACACTATTACATGTCATGGTTTTGTTTACCCTGAAATCCTGAGGTAATTTGGAATACAAAGGAAAAGGTTTTGATCTTAAGCTCCTCATTCAATAGAATCGATCTAAAGAAATGTACTTCAAGCCTGAAGTATTTAGGTGAAAACCATGCACATTCTTTCTCCAACCGTGTCTTCTCTACAAATGAGATGTAAACGCTGAGCCTTTAGTTGGGAAACTGCCCCTGCAATTCAATCAGACAAAATATGTTTCTACGGAAGCTGGTATTTATCATACTAACTTTGATTCATCTTAATCCCTGAACCACCCACGTCTGAAAATTCATTTGAGTCATCTCGAACCAACTGATGATTGCTGTGCACATTTGAAGGTGAGTCAAGCTTATGTTCTAAGCTACTAGCAACGCCAGATGGAATTGCTGGAAGATCAAGGTTGCCTGACTTCGTCTGTATAAATCAAAACATTAAATTTTACTACCAGGACACAATCCTACAAAAATCATAACAAAAACTATTAATATTCCCACGACATATTCGAAATGGTTCAGAAAGAACCAAGTACCTTGTTCCTATCACGCCAGTTAAGCCCAAATGGACGGGAAAGTAAACCTGGTTTCCTTGGAGACTGTTCCGGTGGAGTTTCCCGATTACTATGCATAGGTGAAGCATCTACACTTTCAACTCTGCAAAAGCACACAAGTTGCCATCAGAGCAAAAATTGAAAATCATTCGGAAGAGCTATTTTCATTAATAATCACAACATAATTTAGAGTCCAAAAATTAGGGAAATGATAAAACATAGTAGATTATCCTTCTTTTGATGAAAACTATGTAGTTGGATTGCACTATATTTTATAGTTTCTTTCTAATATTTTCCATGATACTCGCATAACATCACAATACCACACTCAATAAAAGCAACCAACAACAAAGGAAAGTTGTGTTTGTCAAGCTTTGTGTTCATAACATTAACTAATGTATTAATCATGTAATTTTCATTAATTGATATATATTACAGTTTGAGTAGGTTTAACGGTTAAGAACATGTGTTTTCTCCTCAAAAGTCACAGGTTCAAATCTAAAAAAAGGTAAAGTATATACACCTCTATAGATTTTAGCAGTCAAATTACTATGCAAAAAAGTCCAAAATTCCACAAACAAAAAGATCTCAGACACCAATTGGTGTCTGGTATGAATCATAACCTTATTCTTATTCTTTTTCTTCTTCTTTATATTCTTATTATTCTTATTTATATTATTATTATTATGTGTAAGGGTGCTGACCTATGGTCAAGGCCCTTTTTCCAAGGAGCACTAACTCAATTTATACTCGGCCTGTGCGTGAATTCTTTTCAAGGCCCAAACGTCTCGTTCTTTAAAGTTCCGTTGACTTTGGCCCATGGTTAATTCAAGTCATCAAGACTACAACCAATGGTATCAGAGCAGGTTTTGATTCTGACATTTGTTTTTTAAAGAGAAGATTCACACACACAGTCCTGAGATACAAACTCACGGGAGAGATGGAAGTAATAAAAAACCGCGTGAATTCTTTTCAAGGCCCAAATGTCTCATTCTTTTAAGTTCCGTTGAATTTGGCCCATGGCCAATTCAAGTCATCAAGACTACAACCAATGGTATCAGAGCAGGTTTTGATTCTGAAATTTGTTTTTTAAAGAGAAGATTCACACACAAAGTCCTGAGCTACAAACTCATGGGAGAGATGGAAGTAATAAAAAACTATATTAATATGGAGTTAAATGTAAATAATATTGATCTGTTTAACCTCTTGTTTGAATGTTATTAATGTTTTAAACGGACTGCATATATTTTACCAACTACGCAACAGTTAATGTTGGTCACATGTTAGGTCACTATCCTTTAATTTGACATATAACACTAACTATTATTTGAGCAATTTCTTTACTCCAACGTCCTCCCTCAACGCAAAAATAAAACTTCCTGATTCCGACCCACCCTTTGTACAAAATTTTGAACTATTTTAAAAAACACAACTAAATAACTGAAAGACAACAGCAACTTTTTTTTAATTAGATTTGATGGGGCTTTAAAAAAAATTCTAAAGCTTAAAACTCTAGAAATTTACCTGATTAATAGTTTAAATTATTTTAACAAAGCTTAGATATTGGACATAACTCGTGACTCACGATTCTTGTTGATGTTTGTAGCTCGGACAGGGACTTCTACATAGGCTAGGTGTCAAGCATGCAAGAGTTGTCCATTACCTCTCTAGGGACTTGCTTGAGAGAGAAAATTACTTTTGTATCTCTTTCCTAGGTCTAATGTTGGCTAATGACTAAAAGTGAACTTAAGATTAGGTCACAACCATTGATCTTAAGTGAGGCTTGAGATCTAATCTCAAGCATCCATCACTTTGGAGATTGAGGGTTAGGGTTTAGGTCATTGAGATGTTATAAAATAAGGCCTAAGGAGAGGAGTAGACACAGAATTTACAAAAAGTGAGTGAGATCTCATTGATTGTTTGGAGAATTTTCATCCTAAGTTGCAGGAAACATCACTTTTGAACCCATTTCACCCACAGAAACGAGCTGAAACACTGATATGTGTTTGGTACGGACGTGAAACACATTTCAGTCCATACGAACGTCGAAATGCATTTCACGATTTTGAAATGCGTTTCAAATCTGTTCCATACCTTTCCCTTCACGTTTCACTTTAAGAAATGCCGTGGAGTTAGATTTTACGCCCATGGAGTTAGCTTTAGGCCCACGGAATTAGGTTTGTGCCCACGGAGTTAGGTTTTTATGCCCACTAGAACAATCTAATATTTGTTTGCCATGTTATAAATAAACCCACACTTCACTCTCCTCTTCACTCATGTGATTTGCGACTTGAGCACTGACGGCCACGTGAGGTTGAGATCGATTTGGAGGGCAACATTTTGGTTCGTGGAGGCAACGATCACCCTCAACGTTGAAGGCAGCAATCACTATGTTCTTGAGGGCAATGATCAGCACAGTGTTGACAGTTGAAGCCTAAAGGCAGCGATCCGTGTTGACAATTGAAGAGGCAACACTCACTTCTTGTTTACACTTGAAGAGGCCGAGATCACTGTTGAAGGCAGCAAGCAACGAGCAAGGGGAGTCAAGACTAAGAGTAATCTGTAAGGTAGATTTAAATTTAATTTTTTTTTAAATACAGAGAAATATTTAATAAACGGAATGCTTTATGCTACTAATTATTGTTTTGTGTCACTATGGTGCAGACTTGCAGAGTGATAAGTTGTTCTAAGATAGAAGCTACAACAGCTAGCTATAAGCACTCAGTGAGTTAACTACAGCCTACAACCTTCACTTCTAGCACTCAATCAGCTACAACCTACAGCCATCACTTCTAGCACTCAATTGGCTACAACCATCACTCAGTCAAGTTATAAGCTACAGTTGTTGTTTTGTGGTGTTTCTACGCATCTTCTGGTGAGCAATGAGCACTGAGCAGCAAGACTTAATGAAGTTCCTTGCTAGTTTTCTTAATGCATTTTTTAGGGTTTATGCTTCGGAAGTAGAAGTAAATTGTAGTAGTTAAAACTTAATTTATTTATTGCAGATCAGAGATCTTTTTTTCATTTTTTTTGCAGTAACAATGGCATCCAACCAAGCTACTCAATCAATCCCTATGCCCAACAAGAGGACTGACTACTATCATCTATGGCGGCATGTTCATAAAATTGCAAGATGTGCAAGTGGTGGTTCATGGGAATGCAAAAGCAATCTATGTAATACCTAGTATTAGGGATCCTATCCAAGACTCAGAGAACAGTTTTTGCATGAATCGGGAAAGGGTATTGAGAATTGCCCAAAAAAAAATGACCCAGTTGAGAGGAGGAAGTATCAAAGTGAACAAGATGAGGCTGATAGGCTTAAAAGGAGACATGAACAACTTAATCAACCATCTCCTCATGCTCCAAACATTGAACCAAGGATTGTGCAAGAGGCTAGGAAGAGGAAAGCAAACCAGCTACAACAACAAGCATCAAACTATCCTTCTGCTACACAATCACCTTCAATTCAAGACAGCAGAATAACTAAACTAGTGAATATTCAAGGGAGAGAAGAAGTTGAAACAATAGTGGCTAGGGCCATCTATGCTTGTGGTATCCCTTCCAGTGTAGTTCACTCTCCATACCGGCAAGATATGGTGAGAGCAATAGATACAGCTCCTAAAGAGTTCAAGGGGCCCAACTATGAAAAACTGCAAACAAATCTACTAAAAAAGGAGAAGGCACTTGTGGAGGATATTTTAGCACCAATTCGTGCTTCATGGAGCAACTCTGTGGTTATTATTGTTTCAGATGGATGGACAGATACAAGGCATAGGCCACTAATAAATATCATTGCCAATTCATCAAAAGGAGCAATGTTTATAAGGGTTGAAGATTGTTCAGGGAGTTGAAAGATGCTCAACTCATTGCTGATATTTTGATCAAATCGATTGAGCAGATATGGCCTGGTAAGGTGGTGCAAGTTACCATAGATAATGCACCAATTTGTAAAGCTGCAGGTTTGATTGTTGAGAGTAGGTATTATCACATTTTATGGACACCTTGTATTGTTCACAATCTGGATTTGATCTTAGAAGAGATTGACAATAAAGCTCCATGGATAAAGGAACTCACAGGGGAAGTGAGGGAAATAATCAAATTCATCACCAACCACCACCACTCTCAAACAATATTTAGAGAATTCTCTAAATTGGAGTTGTTGAAGGTTGTTGAGGCAAGATATGCCTCCAACTTCATCATGTTGTGGCGCCTTGACGATGTTAAGCAGGCATTGGTTTCTATGGTGGTGAGTCAGCTTTGGGTTGAGTGGAGAGAGGCAGATACAAAGTGTTACCTACTAAGTCATACTTGGTTGGTGGTTATCAAGTAAGTTGGCAAAGATGAACAAACATCATTGTTCATTCTTCAAAGTTCAAAAGTCCGCCAGGCTTTTGCTGGGTGTTTGTTCATTTTGTTTTGTAACACATGTCCATACCCCCTTAGGGAAATTGTGAAAAAATGTGCTAGCATGATCAATTTTTATAAAAGGCTCGGCTTCCCAGACTTAAGCATTAAGCTGACTAGCCCAAAGTGTCTTTTCCCTCAGTAATTATTGGTTGTTTAACAAACGACTAATAATTTGAGTTTTTCACTCACCTCCAAAGTTGGGGTAGTCGTCTTGGTGGTTAGGCCTTATGAGGTTATTAGAGCTTATGTGTCAGTGTTTATAAACGTGCTAGGCATTTGAATTGAGTCGTATGGACATGTGCTAGGTCCACGTAGAGTTTCGTCTCTTTACAAGAAAAATAATGTTTTCCGTTTTTAAGCCATTTTTTAATGGTTTAATTAAAAAAATTCAAAATGTAATAACTGATGGGTCCGGAGTCCGTTTTTTGCTTGGGGATACTTGTTTTCACACTTAGAGTGTCCTCTTTACCATAGAGGCCACTTTTAATATGTTTCGGGCGGGTAAAACACCATGTGGAGCATTATTTAGCTAAAGAACCATCGAATTGGCATTTCAATGCTAAAGGTGCATCATTTTGGCACTAAGGTCAAAAATTGAAAAAGTCAAAATTCAATTTTTCAAGTGTAGGGTGACATGGCAAATGGGTCCCCCATGAGCATGCGACCTTCTCCACTTGAAAGTTTTAAACTTTGGTTTATTAATGTGGTATTTCATATGGTTTTAATAAGTAGATGGCATCAACTATCATGGGGGTTCACGCTAAATCCATTGAGGGTGTGATTGTATGGGGTGGACCCCCCTTCATGTGGTAAGTCTTGGGAAAAACCTTGGTTAAGATTTATATCATGCCATTTGATTAAAGACATACAAATGAGGTTGGTAAATAAACTCACACGTGTGAGTGTGACACCAATCCCATGGAGATTCACATGTGATGAAGATTGGGTGTGTTGGCGAGTGATGGAGAGTTGGGTGAGTTAGGTGAGAGAGATGTCATTCACCTCTTCAATTCCACTCTCACTTCAACTCAATTCAACTAAACTCCCATAGCCAGTGTTAGATGCACCCACTTTCTCCTACTCTGGCTATAAATAAAGCACAACCCTCTCATTCCAGACTAGTTCGAGTTGGATAGAGAATAGGCTTGTTGATTGTAATAGTTATAGTTATTTTGCTTGGAATAAAGAAGGCTTTGGAGGCTAGATGGTGTCATGTTGTATTGTGTTGATGAGCATTGCCATGTTTCACTAAGGTAACTTGTATTTTTTCATAGTTTGCTTATTATGATCATGTGGATTTGGCATTGAAGGATTGTTGTCAAGTGGTAGGAAAAGAATTTGTTAATAAGTTTATTGGCTAAGTCTTTTTCTTATATGCATGTTTAGAGATATAGATCTTACATGTCTAATAAGTTTATTGGCATGTTGTTTTAATCTCTCTATATATGTATTAATTGGATTTCACAAGCATCTTGGAAAGCCTTTGATTAGTTGCAGGTATCCTAGTTTGGAGAAAGCATTGATCTAGTTTGTTTCCTCATTTTCTCCAACATATTCAAGGCATAGTCCCTCGACATTCCACTAAAAAGCTCCATGGTTGATTATTTGAGCACCAAGCCACCTCTTCTGCTCTTTCTCCATTTAAATCACTATTTTCCTTGGTTACTTTTTTCTTATGTCTTAGATCTGTAGTTTATAAGCTAACATTATTTTCAGATCTGATATATAAGAATTACATGCATAGATCCTAGAGTCATTTAAAGGATTCAATTCTTTTTTTAAACTGGATCTAGCTTGAAGAAGGTTTTTATTTTTACAAGTTGTTTTAAAGTAGATCCAAAAGCTTGTTAATTGAGTAGTCTTTCTTTAAAGTCTAAAGCCAAATCTTGCAAGCTAAGTGTTTAATGTTATTGGCTGCCCCAAAAAGCAAGCCAAGCTCCCAAGAAAAGATTGCTTTCTTTGGTTAAATTTTCGGATCTTTTCGTACTTTTAACTTAGTACTTTTTTTTTGAATTTTTGTGGGTTGTCCAAAGACACTTCTAAAGTGTTTCGGGGCACATTTGGCTAACATAAGCTTGCTGGTTTTTAGCAGGTCCACCAAAAAAGAGAAGGAAACGCTGCCCAAATTTTGACTTTTGGGCCATCCAGAGCTTCCCAGGGGTTCCACCTACTTCCGTATCTTCCTTTCCGAGGTTTTGTAAGCCTTTGGATCCCAGATAACAAGGACCAAAGAGCATTCCTCTTCAAACATTGTAACCAAGAGTAATAAAATTTCTTAAGTAGGCTCTTTAGAGCCCACTCCCCATCCCCCTAGGAGGGATCAGCGTCTGTGTCATTTTTGTGATTTTCTTGTTTTAGTTTAGTTTCTTTGTGTAGATTAGTATACTTTGATAGGTTTTGCATGTTGTTACATCATTCACATCTATTTTGTTAAAGTAATACAAATACTAATCCCATGACTTCTCGAGTTACCAGAAAGGGGAAAGAGATGTGTGGTCGGACTAATTAGAAAACATTTTCTTATTTCTTTTTTTGGTATTGTTCTTTACATTTTCGCAAATTTACACCCCTTGTTCTCCCAACTAGGGCTTTAGCCTGAAAGAGATTCTTGGGGATTTAATAAACAAGCAAACACACTACAATTTTTAAATCCTTAAAATTTATCGAGGCTCTTTTGTGTATGCTCTACACCGTTACGGTTCGATCGATCAATTGACTGCATCAAAAGCAACGTGGGTGACTAGTTTAATTAGTCTCACATTTGAATTAACCTCCCAAAGCGAAAATCCAACGCCTCGATTTGATCCGTTGCAGGGAAAGTTCATAGAGGAAGCGAGAACAACTAGGTAGTGACCTCAGGACACTGTCAAGCTACACTCTTGTTGGTCTAGTGTTGGACACGTCTCAGAGACTCCAACCCAGGCCACATATTCCTCGCATGGAACCGCATCGGATAAGGGTTTTGGACAAACTCCTCATACTTTCAGGTATATTTGGAGTTCCCTTCCCCCTAATCTAATTCACTCATCTTCCATGTTAATCTAAAATTGACCAAGAGCATTTGCAACACATCCCAGCAATACAACAACATTTTCTTATTTTCAAACTCTATTTTTGGCAATGGTATTATCATCATAGAATCATTTGCTTCTATATGCTTTATATATCATGTGTTAAGTGATTTTATATGTAGTTAACAAATAACATTGCAATATCTTGTTCCAGTATTTATCTTTCATCAAACTCCTAAGTAACTTAATCATCATCACACTAAGCCTTAATCAGCCTTAGAAACTAATAGGGTCTACCCTCCTTGGCTTCGATTAGGAGTTGGCCTAAACGGAGGAGTCAAGAACAAGGCGACAGCCTTGACTCAAGACTTTCCCCCAAGGACACACCGAGTGGCTTGAAGATTTCTCCCATGTTCCCCTCAAGGGTGTGTGAAAGGCGGCAACACAGAGCGAGGAGTTATAGTGCATAGGTTGTGCCTTGATGAGGAGTTGTAGAGCAAGATAAGAGGTAAGAGAGGCCAACAACAATATGTGGACCTAAACTTCTACAAGCAACCTATCTCTACTCAAGTAGGGTCACAAGTGGAGTTCTCCCTTGGAAAGTGTGCAAAACATTGACTCCAAGGTGACGTAGCTGCAAAGAAAGTCTACACCACTCCATCACAAGCCTCCATGGACTCGATCCATCCTCCAAAACAAAGTACTCCACCAGGTCAGCTACCCCTTGCAAGAATATTGTTGAAACCCCAACCACATCGCTCTTGTGGGGAAGCCCGTTAGTGATTTTTGAGGGACTAGTAGTGGCATGGCATACTTCTAGTGGATGGTGGTTTCTTGGAGTGGAGTGATCCTCAAGTTAGATGGATGTTTGTATGGCATTCTATCTTGGAGCATTTGAGACCTATGGAACTTGGTGACTTTCTTCTTGATGGCCACATTTAAGGTTGGTTTCATGCTTGGAGAACACCTTGCTTTACGGGAGGAGCATTGGGCATTTTTGAAGAGGGTGTTGAGCCCAAGATGGCATGGGCATTGTTGGCTGATTGCATGGAGGTTTGTAAATGACTTAAGGACACTTGTGTTGAGGGAGTGATCATGTAGATGTAGACGATCCAAAGGAGCACATGGCTTAGGAGGAGCATTGGAAGTTTGGAGGCTTGTGGAATGAGCATTAGACACATCGCATGGACTGCTCAATAAGAAAAGTTTAGGGGCGAAATTTAGCCTATGGGCTATTTTTCCAAAAAAAATCCCAAACAAAAGGTTCACCAATTTGCTTTTTTTGAAGCCATTTCTTGCCCAATTTTGATGGGGTAAAAAAAAATTTCAGCCTAAAAATCGCCAAATTATTATATAGACTATATATGATCCAGGTCGTGCCTAGGTGCACGCTGGGGACAACAGTCGACTAAGTGAGTCGAGCTCTGTTATGGCAGAAGCATATAAAAGAACCAGCAAAGCAGGAAATACACTTAGATCGGCAAAAAGTATACGAACAGACAAAATGCAAGAATTCGAACCAATTTATTACTTCTTTTCCATGAAAGATACAAGGAATCAAAATTTTGTATATTACATTAGTGTACATGTTTATATAGGATGCTGAAACGCATGGGTGACTACCAGTTACAAAGGAGTTATAACGGTTCAGAAGTTCAACCGTTGAGGTGGACTTGTCAAGGCGAACCCATCAAGGATAACTTGGCAAGGCGGACCTGTCGAGGCAAACCTGTCAAGACGGACTTGTTGAGGCAGGCAAAGCAGTCGAAGTGCTAGACTTTGTCGATGCTTGACAACCTACCAACTATTGGTTGGATCATTCCTCCTTCCTTAAGAAACAATGGTCTCCATTGTGTATTCGTTTAGGTGAGGAAACTTGTTGGCTACTTCAGTAACAAAGTACCATTTTCCTTGCATAGGAAGTTGTCCGGCTTTTGCCACTTGAAACAAGGGAATGGAGTTCATCCTTGTATGGCGTATGCGTCGTCCCACGATGGTGTCGCAAAGAAGAGGTTCCTGAACATCTGGATGGATGTCTTCGGGTTCGGTTGTTTGCAAGTCGTTCTGTTCCAACAATGGTGCATGGTATGGTCGAAGTAGATCTAGATTGAAAACTGGATGTAGGCCAAGCATTAGAGGAAATTTCAACTCAAAATGGGCCTCCTAAAATGAATTAATAAAATAATAAAATAATATCTATTAATTTTGGAGGAAGAAAAGAAAAAAACTACTTTTTTGTTTGTATTTTTGACATATCTCCCCGTGTTTTTACTCAAATTTCGAGCGGGAGAGCTCGTTGGATGCGGAATTAAATTCCGCATCCAACGAGTACTCACTCGGCATACTTTTGACGGACCTCGCTACCCCAAAAACAAGAAATACCTGAAAATCATTCCGTTTTTCAGGTATTTCTTGTTTTTGAGGTAGCGGGGTCTGTCAAAAGTATGCCGAGTGGGTACTCGTTGGATGCGGAATTTAATTGCGCATCCAACGAGCTCTCCCTCGAAATTTGAGTAAAAACACGGAGAGATATGTCAAAAATACAAACAAAAAAAATAGTTTTTTTTATGATACATATCCCCAAATTTATATTAAAAAAGTGTTTAAGACCTATACGGTATTTCAAATTTAAAGAAATTTCATTGAGTAACACATGATGACATGGAATTTGAATAAAAGTTAAAAGGCCCATTTTGAGTTGAAATTTCCTCTAATGGCATGCAGGAATATCGAGCTGAAAAGCGTTTTCTCCAATCTGTTTAAGGATATTGCATGGACCATATCGCAAAGGTTTCATCTTTCTATATGGACCAGTGAAGCGCTCCTTTAGATGTAACCAAACATGATCCCCAATTTGGAATGAATGAGGAATACGATGCTTGTCGTGTCAGGCCTTAGCTTTTGCATTAGCTTGTTGCAACATTTCCTGTGCTTGCTTTTGGATGTTGATGTTGAAATACTAAGAGGGGGGTGAATCAGTATTTGTACAATTTAAAACTTTAATCAAAAGCAGGTTGCTGATCACCAATCACAGCACAACATCAATATGTATAAAGACAGCAAGATGCACCGTACACAACAGTTTTAAACGTGGAAACACAAGTTCTGGGGGTAAAACCACGGAAGCCTTTTTAATAATAGTTGTCCAGAAATAACTGGATGAAAGGAACAACTCGCTTATTACATAGACTTCAATTTTTCCAGCTTCAACTGGAAGGAGGCTATGACCCCTTGATTTACAGGCTACGACCTAAAGGAAGTTGCCACTCCCTAGTTTTCCGACTTCCACCGGAAGGAGGCTACGACCTCCTTTCCTTGCCCCGTCCTGCCACCCTGATAAGAGGAAGATTGCCGAACCTGTGGACCTGTCACACACCAAACTTTGCTGCTAATACTCTCTGCACTCTAGTCACTGTCAAATCATCATTCTGCCCATGTCATCGCTGTCATATCAAACATAAAATCTGCTCATCATCCCTGCTGGTTCCTTGCTTGTCCCTTCAATAGATCTGTGCTTTGTGTAGAACTTCCTGCTGTTGATAACCTCTGTTCACCGTTTGCTGCCAAGTCAGCGTTATCACTGACACACACACTGCTCTATACACAATTATCAGACATGCATCATCATAGAGTTTGCATCAATGTCATCAAGTATGAACCGTCATGAAACAATAAGTACTATCATCATCTAGTATGTGCGAATATGTATGTAATAAGTACTCATCATACTGCAAAGAAGTATGGCATCACACCATGGCATGCGTCATGTCATAATTATCAAAGCATGCATCATCATATTTGTGTATAGCAGACTGTGCAACATAGCATCGAAGAGTATCATCACAAACAAACAAAAAAAACCACTGTTTGCATAATACAAACTGTTCACACAATACATTCACTGTTTTTGCACATGCTGCCCACACACTAGTCACGCATAGTTTACTCATCACTTGTACATTTCATTGTACACTCATATGAACATAACACAGTTCACACCTTTGCCTGAAAACTGAATATGCATTCCCTTGCATACTTTCTGTACATTCACTCTTGCAGACTCACATACTGCTGTATCCTTTATATATGCTCATAGTTCATCACTTGACACTATATCACTATATCATACCACACTTCTACACTTGTACATCACTGTATATTCAGACACTTATACACACTGCTGGACTTTTGCTTGTACACTACTGTACATAACACCTCAACACTTCACTATACATATACTGCACACTCAACATACTGTTCTATACATATATCATGTACATTAACTTGCACTTGTTTACAAATTCACAAGTACACACTGTATTCTCTTCATACACAACACTGTACATACATATACTACTGTTCACATAATTACGTACTTGTATACTCTTACATACCTTGTCTGTTCATGAAGTGTGCAAAGATCAGACTGGTCATACTCATAGCAGCAAGGAGCTTAACTTCAACTCTCCAAAGCAAACATCAGACTAGAAAGGACTGTACACAGTCTTAATCCTTCACCACTGTAAAGAAGGGTCTGTAAAAGAGCAGCAATGACCCCTATCAAAACTCGATCTGTTAAGAGGAATTCGGGGCTGCTCAAGAAGGAGTAAACCCCACAGAAATCTGAAGATTGATGACTGTAAAAGCTAGGGTCTGGGTTTTTTTTTTTTTTTTCCTCTGCTGCTGAAAATTACTACCACAATAACTCTGTCCACAACCCAGAGAAGGAGAAACCAAGATAAAAAAAACAGACTGAAATTATGTGTCACTGTGTAAGAGAGGTTTGCAAAAAAAAGGGCAGCTGCGATAACCAATCAAACAAGAGGAAACTCGAACTATACTGGGACAGCTCTAACTTCAAACCAGAATTGTTTGCTTAACCCTGAAAAGATGTGTCTCTGTGGAAACTCGGGTCTGCTGCCATCTCACTCAAACTTTCCTCAGTCAGCAACCAGCGAAGGAGAAATAGAAAATAGTTTGAAATTACTGTTGCAATATTGCTGTAGAAGTTCGGACTCTTGCTTCGAAATTTGTCTCCGTAAAAAAAAAAAACAGTCCAGCTACGAATTCGTTCAACTTAAATGTGGCAATAAGTTTGTGTATTTATACATTTATTTGATGTTAAGCCAAAGGATAGGGCCGACCTCTTACGGAAGAGATTTAATGTTTTAATATTAGAAAGTTTATATAGATGTTGGATCTATTATATAATAAAAAAATATTTAACACTTAAATCCTTAGTCATATAAGGTTTTATGTTTAATTAATTTTAACATGTTACAAATTAATATTTTAATTATATTCTAGTTTTTTGTTATTAATTAAGAAATTGTTTTGAACACTTTAGATTAATTAAAAGGGTTTAACTCATTTATTAAATTATCTAAGGATGTTTTAACAATTTGACTTAGTGTGGAGACGAGGGTTTAAAAGGACTTTGGAGACATCATTAGAGCTTCAAGGGTTTTACACAACTGGGGAAACATAAGACAATCTAGGGTTACATGAATACTCTACAGGGTGTATAGGGCTTTTGGCAATGTCCCAAGGGCTCCAAGGGCTTCAGACTTGGGCTTGGACAAGGTCAAAAGGTCTCCTTAGACACTAAAACTTACTTAACCCTCAGGGGCTCCTCAAGGGGCATCAAGATACACTAACACACACCTGTTGGCATCAATGACAATTTAGTCAACAATCTCCCCCTTTGTCATTGATGACAACACCAAAGCTCCCCCTTCGAATGAGTTTCCTTTGGCCACATAACTCCCCCTTAGATCATGCCTCTTTTACCTACCTTGTTCAACTTTTTCTCCCCCTTTGTCATCAATGGCAAAGGGTACTTCTGCCATGCTCCTCCTGTCATATTGTATTATAGATAGATGAATTCAATTAGGAGATAGTATGACTCCCAATTTTTCTCTGAGGTACTCAAAAGTCTCTCTTGGGAGAGGCTTAGTGAAAACATCTGCAACCTGTTCTTTTGTCCCAATATATTCCAACTTGATATTCTTTTCAGTGACCTGTTCTTGAAGAAAGTGAAACTTGATTGGAATGTGCTTGGTTTTGGAATGCATAACTGGATTTTTGGAGATACTGATGGCACTCGTATTGTCACATAGAATAGGAATCGGTTCATTACATGTCACATGTATGTCTTGCAGGGTTTGCTTCATCCAAAGAATCTGAGTACAACAAGCTGCTGCTGCTATATATTCTGCTTCTGCGGTTGATAAGGACACTGAAGATTGCTTCTTGCTTGACCAAGATACCAGACAACCACCTAAAAAGAAGGCCGTTCCACTAGTGCTTTTTCTATCGTCAACACATCCTGCCCAATCTGCATCTGAATATGCTATCAATGTCAAATCATTCCCTTTTGGATACCAAAGTCCAAAATCCACAGTTCCTTTGAGATATCTGAAGATCCTTTTAACTGCTATAATATGATTTTCTTTTGGGGCGGCTTGAAATCTTGCAACTTGTCCAACGGCTTGCATCACATCTAGTCTGGAGGCAGTTACATATAGTAGAATACCAATCATTGACCTATAGAGCCTTTGATCAACTTCCTTAGATTCATCATCTTTGCTTAGCTTACAACCGGTGATCATAGGGGTACTCACAGGTTTACAGTCTTCCATCTAGAATTTCTTCAACATCTCCTTAATGTATTTTGTCTGGGTAATAAAAATGCCTTCTATTCTTTGAGATATCTGGAGTCCCAAGAAGGTCAATTCACCGAGTAATGACATTTCAAACTCTTTTTGCATGTCTTTAGCAAATTGTTAACTCAATGAATCATCATCACTTCCAAATATGATATCATCAACATAAACTTCAATGATGAGTATGCTATCATTGTCTTGTTTGATGTACAAATTGCTATCTGCACTTCCCCTCTTAAATTTTTGTTGTAGTAAGTACCTGTCCAATCTGGAGTACCAAGCTCTTGGAGCTTGTTTTAGTCCATATAGGGCCCTTTTTAGTCTGCATATATAGTCCTCGTTTTCTGAAAGTTGAAATCCTTTTGGTTGTTCGATATAGACTTCTTCTTCCAATTCCCCATTTAGAAAGGCTGATTTTACGTCCATCTGATACACTTTGATGTCTTTGGAGCAAGCGTAGGCTAATATCATTCTGATAGCTTCCATTCTGGCAACTAGTGCATATGTTTCTTCAAAGTCTATTCCTTTGATCTGAGCATAACCCTTACACACCAATCGAGCCTTATTTCTGGTTACCTGTCCATCTTCATTCATTTTGTTTCTGAAAACCCATTTTGTGCCAATAACATTTTTGTTATGTGGTCTCGGAACAAGTTCCCAAGTTTCATTCTTCTTGATTTGATCTAGTTCTTCTTCCATAGCTTTAACCCATTGTTCATCTTTACTGGCCTCTGCAAAAGTTCCAGGTTCAGTTGTAGACAAAAGAGAGAAGTGTACCTGCTCATTTCTTCCGGGTTGTCTTCTTCTGGTTCCTATTCCGACATCCTTATCACCAATAATCTGATTTGATGGATGATTCTTCTGGTACCAATTCTTAGGGGATGAATGATCTTTTTGTTCTTCTTGTTCGACAGTTGGTTGATTTAGTTCTTCATCTTCCGTGAGTTGCTCTTCATCCTCATCGGGTTGTTCTTCCATTTTAATTTTCTTGGAACCTTTCTCTTCTTCATCGTCTGATTCTTCCGAGTCTTCTCTGGATGATGTTAGTATTCCTTCAACTATCTTCACGTTAATGCTTTCAATCACTTTGTCTAATCTCAG
>LPNX010268134.1:98069-185658 GCA_001517045.1 Pseudotsuga menziesii | reverse complement strand
GAAAACAGTTTACAGCTTTGTGTCCAAATCTTCCACATGTAAAGCAATGCCCATAAAAGAAGTATCCATACCTGGGAATATATGGAGGAGGTGCTTTTCCGTGATCTGATCTTTCTGCTGGCCCTTTTTCTAATAGAGGTTGTTCTGGCTGACGTTCGATCTCTTCTTCATTCTTGGAGTCCTTGACAACTTCTGCATACCTTCTTGGCTTCTTTTCATTATCTGTCAACATTGAGCTTGAGGCTTCATTTGTATTCTGCTTGTATCCTATACCGGTCTTGTCGAAGAATGACTTTTGATTGCTGATGATTTGTTCTAGAACCTTGGAACTGTTGTCATAACCCTTTGCGATATCTTTCATCTGCAGCTTGTTCTTCAGAGATACTATCTCAGCCTCACAATTCTCCTTTTCTCTTATATTTGTCATTAGTTGTTCAGTGAGAGAGTCTTCAACTCGTTTGGCTTCTTCTAGTTTGGTCTTCAAGTCAACAATGGTTTGTTCAAATCGTTGTTCCTCTTCCTTAAGCAATCTATTTTCTTTTCTGACTTTCTTCAGCTCTTTCAAGGCGCTTACAAGTTCAGCCTCAAGATCTACCTCTCCTTCATCTTCAGATTCTTCCTTACTATTATGATCCTTATCCGAGCTTATTGCCATAAAGAGTACCTTGTCTGGTTCATCGTCATCATCAGAATCACTGTCATTATCGAAGTCACCACTGGATGAGTTATTGTCTCTTTTTGTGTAGAGACTTTTCTTCTTTGCAAACTTTCTTCTGTTCTTATTCTTGTAATTATTGTACTTCTTGTAGGGTTTAAAACTACCATCCTCTTCATCGTCTGAGTTCTTTGCATATGGACATTTAGAAGCAAAATGACCTATCTTTCCGCATGAAAAACATTTAAGAGGTAACTTACCTTTGTATTTTCCAGTGCCTCTCTTTAATTTCCGAACAAAGTTGGCTATTTCTTCATCATCAGATTCATCCTTGCCGATTTGTCTTTCATTGATTTGTTCTTCCCAGCTTGTTTGGAGGAGACCTTGAATGCTGCTTCCTTTCTTGACGTATCTTCATCTTCAATTCTCATTTCGTAAGCTACTAAAGTTCTATGTAGCTGATCCACTGTCATAGTATCTAGATCTGTTCTTTCTTCTAAAGCAGAGATCTTGGGGTTGAACCTTTTGGGAAGAGTTCTTAGAATTTTCCGAACAACTATAGTCTCCTCAACCTCTTCTCCTAATCCTCTGATGGTATTCACGAGCTGATCAACCCGAAGAATATAGGCTGCCATGTCTTCATCTTCATTCATTCTTAGCTGTTCAAATTGTCCCCTGTAAGTTTGAAGTTTGGCTTCTTTGACTTTGTGGTCTCCTTCATATGTGGTTTGGAGTTTGTCCCACATTTCCTTTGCAGAGGGACAGTTCATCACTTTGTTGAATACAGATTCGTCTATAGTACTTAGAAGATGATTTCTGGCCTTTGAGTTGTTGTTGTATTGAGCTAGCTCACCTGCATCAGTTGGTACGGTCCTTGGTACTTTGTACCCATTCTCGATACTCTGCCATATTTCGATTCCTTGAGCTTCTATGAAGGCTCTCATTCTTATACTCCAGAATGCATAGTTGCTTCCATCAAACAAGGGTGTTCCAGATTTGCTTTGTTTAGCAAATTTCCCCATGATTACCTTCCAGCGGTTAGTCTGTTCTGAAGGAACCTGCTCTAATACCAATTGTTGAAATACTGAGAGGGGGGTGAATCAGTATTTGTACAATTTAAAACTTTAATCAAAAGGAGGTTGCTGATCACCAATCATAGCACAACATCAATATATATAAAGACAGCAAGATGCACAGTACACAACAGTTTTTAACGTGGAAACCCAAGTTCTGGGGGTAAAACCACGGAAGCCTTTTTAATAATAGTTGTCCAGAAATAACTAGATGAAAGGAACAACTCGCTTATTATATAGACTTCAATTTTTTCAGCTTCAACTGGAAGGAGGCTACGACCTGAAGGAAGTTGCCACTCCCTAGTTTTTCGGCTTCCACCGGAAGGAGGCTACGACCTCCTTTCCTTGCCCCATCCTGCCACCTTGATAAGAGGAAGATTGCCGAACCTGTGGACCTGTCACACACCAAACTCTGCTGCTGATACTCTCTGCACTCTAGTCATTGTCAAATCATCATTCTGCCCATGTCATCGCTGTCATATCAAACATAAAATCTGCTCATCCAGCTGCTCATCATCCCTGCTGGTTACTTGCTTGTCCCTTCAATAGATCTGTGCTTTGTGTAGAACTTCTTGCTGTTGATAACCTCTGTTCACCGTTTGCTGCCAAGTCAGCCTTATCACTGACACACACACTGCTCTATACACAATTATCAGACATGCATCATCATAGAGTTTGCGTCAATGTCATCAAGTATGAACCGTCATGAAACAGTAAGTACTATCATCATCTAGTATGTGCGAATATGTATGTAATAAGTACTCATCATACTGCAAAGAAGTATGGCATCACACCATGGCATGCGTCATGTCATAATTATCAAAGCATGCATCATCATATTTGTGTATAGCAGACTGTGCAACATAGCATCGAAGAGTATCATCACAAACAAACAAAAAAAACCACTGTTTGCATAATACAAACTGTTCACACAATACATTCACTGTTTTTGCACATGCTGCCCACACACTAGTCACGCATAGTTTACTCATCACTTGTACATTTCATTGTACACTCATATGAACATAACACAGTTCACACCTTTGCCTGAAAACTGAATATGCATTCCCTTGCATACTTTCTGTACATTCACTCTTGCAGACTCACATACTGCTGTATCCTTTACATATGCTCATAGTTCATCACTTGACACTATATCACTACGCATACCACACTTCTACACTTGTACATCACTGTATATTCAGACACTTGTACACACTGCTGGACTTTTGCTTGTACACTACTGTACATAACACCTCAACACTTCACTATGCATATACTGCACACTCAACATACTGTTCTATACGTATATCATGTACATTAACTTGCACTTGTTTACAAATTCACAAGTACACACTGTATTCTCTTCATACACAACACTGTACATACATATACTACTGTTCACATAATTACATACTTGTATACTCTTACATACCTTGTCTGTTCATGAAGTGTGCAGAGATCAGACTGGTCATACTCATAGTAGCAAGTAGCTTAACTTCAACTCTCCAAAGCAAACATCAGACTAGAAAGGACTGTACACAGTCTTAATCCTTCACCACTGTAAAGAAGGGTCTGTAAAAGAGTAGCAATGACCCCTATCAAAACTCGATCTGTTAAGAGGAATTCAGGGCTGCTCAAGAAGGAGTAAACCCCACAGAAATCTGAAGATTGATGACTGTAAAAGCTAGGGTCTGGTTTTTTTTTTTTTTGCTGCTGAAAATTACTACCACGATAACTCTGTCCACAACCCAGAGAAGGAGAAACCAAGATAAAAAAAAACAGACTGAAATTATGTGTCATTGTGTAAGAGAGGTTTGCAAAAAAAAAAGGCAGCTGCGATCACCAATCAAACAAGAGGAAACTCGGACTGCTCTAACTTCAAACCAGAACAGTTTGCTTAACCCTGAAAAGATGTGTCTCTGTGGAAACTCGGGTCTGCTGCCATCTCACTCAAACTTTCCTCAGTCAGCAACCAGCGAAGGAGAAATAAAAAATAGTCTGAAATTACTGCTGCAATATTGCTGTAGAAGTTCGGGACTCTTGCTCCGAAATTTGTCTCCGTAAAAAAAAAACAGTCCAGCTACGAATTCGTTCAACTTAAATGTGACAATAAGTTTGTGTATTTATACATTTATTTGATGTTAAGCCAAAGGATAGGGCCGACCTCTTACGGGGGAGATTTAATGTTTTAATATTAGAAAGTTTATATAGACGTTGGATCTAGTGTTACAAATATCGGCGATATATCGGCAACATCGCGATATATCGCGATGTTAACTCACTGATATTTTCCCGATATTTTTGGCGATTTTTCCCGATTTTATCGCGATATTTGCCGATTTTTGGCGATATTTGCCGATTTTTTCAAATATATTGTGATTTTTTTCTTTTTTGTATTTTTTATTTTGCCAATATATTGCCGATGTTTGCCGACATTTTTGCCGATAAATCCGATAATTTCTTTTTGGACCCTTGGCGATATATTCGTCGACACGATATTTGTAACACTGGTTGGATCTATTATATAATAAAAACATATTTAACACTTAAATCCTTAGTCATATAAGGTTTTATGTTTAATTAATTTTAACATGTTACAAATTAATATTTTAATTATATTCTAGTTTTTTGTTATTAATTAAGAAATTGTTTTGAACACTTTAGATTAATTAAAAGGGTTTAACTCATTTATTAAATTATCTAAGGATGTTTTAACAATTTGACTTAGTGTGGAGACGAGGGTTTAAAAGGACTTTGGAGACATCATTAGAGCTTCAAGGGTTTTACACAACTGGGGAAACATAAGACGATCTAGGGTTACATGAATATTCTACAGGGTGTACAGGGCTTTTGGCAATGTCCCAAGGGCTCCAAGGGCTTCAGACTTGGGCTTGGACAAGGTCAAAAGGTCTCCTTAGACACTAAAACTTACTTAACCCTCAAGGGCTCCTCAAGGGGCACCAAGACACACTGACACACCTATTGACATCAATGACAATTTAGTCAACAGTTGAGATTTGATCTGTGAATTTCAATGCTTTCTCCACTTCTCGTCTTTCGAAGTCGGTGTCGTTCGACTGTGTCGAGGAACTGATTAAATCAATAGGCGCTGAGGGTTGAAATCCATAACATATCTCAAACGGACTCTTGCCTGTAGAGCTGTGTTGAGCACGATTATAGCTGTGTTGTATGTATGGAAGGTTGTCATCCCATGTTCAACAATGCTTGTGGTTGTACATGCGAAGCAGTTGTACGACTAAGCGATTTACAACTTATGTCTGTCCATCTGTCTGCAAATGGAAGGTTGTCGACAAAGAAAGTCTCGTGTCGAGCTGTTGCCAGAGAGTTTGCTAAAAGGTGCTGACAAGTCTAGCATCTCTGTCAGAAATAATGGTCGTTGAGAGGCCGTAATGTTTCCACACATGTTCAAAGAAGAGCTTAGCAGTCTGTTGTGCTGTCGTAGTCTTCTTGCATGGTATGAGTATAGCCATCTTGGAAAATTTGTCAACTACTACTAATATCGCATCATGCTGATGTTTGGTAGTAGGATATCCTGTAAAGTAGTCCATAGTATTTAAATAGATTCCCACGGTCGGCTAGGAACTGGAAGAGGCGTATACAGTCCTTGTCGTTGATTCGAAGATTTAGCAATGGCACAAACCACGCATGATGGAATATACTTGTGAACGTCAGATTTAAGTGAAGGACAGTAAAAATACTTTTGGAGGATAACAAGTGTTTTTGCGACTCCATAATGTCCTATAGTCTTGCTGTAGTGCACGTCCCAAATGAGCTTTTGTCGGTGCTCACCGATCGGTACACAAAGTTGTCCAAACTTGTATAGCAAGGTGTCTTTGAGGAAGTCGTCGGTAGTAGACAAGGTGTCGGTCTGAAGCTATCCATATATTGCAGAGAAATCGCAATTTATCAAATACAATTGTGGCCAAGTAGTGGTGTCATAACCCTGCATACTCATTACTGTAAACAGTAGTGTAATGGGTGGTCTGCTGAAACAATCGGTTGCGGCATTGGCTTTGCCTTTCTGATACTTAATTACCAACTAAAATTGTTGTAGGTAATTAATCCACTTGAGTTGTCGAGTTGTCTGTAGTTTCGACTGGGACAGAGTGAACTGCAAAGGTTTATGGTCAGTGACGATGATTGTTTCCTTGCCAAGAATGTAGTATCTCCATTGCTTAAGAACTTGCATAATGGCGTACAATTATTTTTCATACGTCGAGTACCTTCTGACTGTGTCGCTGAAAGTCTCATAATGAAACGCACCTGGGTGACCTGACTGAGTGATCACTGCGTCAAGGGCATAGTCCGATGCATCTATCTCAATCTCAAAGCACTTATGCAAATCAGGTAACACAAGTACTGTTGCAGTACAAAGCTTGTTTTTGAGTTGTTCAAAAGCTTGTTGTTGTGTCGGTGTCCATTTGAGGACGGTTTTCCCATTTCCTTTTGTGCACTGATTCAAAGGCCATGCAATGTGACTGAAGCCAAGTATGAATCGTCGATAGAAATCCGCCAAACCAAGAAACTTCTTAGTTCATGAATGTTTTGAGGAATGGGCCAATCTTTGAGGATCTGTACTTTTTCTGGGTCGACATGAATTCCTGCAGAGTCAATTACATACCCCAAATATTTGATGTTGGTCATCGTAAATGAGCATTTATCCATGTTCAGATATAGTCGATGTTTTTGGAGAGTGTCGAAGACTTGTCAATGTTATTTGAAATGTTCTTCCCACGATCGACTAAAAATCAAGATCTCGTCGAGATAGACAATGACACATTTACCGATGAAAGGTCGTAAAAGGCCATCCATATATCTCATGAAGGTTGCAGATGCATTGGTTAAGCTGAAACGCATGACTAACCATTCAAACAATCCTTCCTTGGTTTTGAAAGTCTTTTTCCATACATCAATGGAATCGATTGGAATCTGGTGGTATCCCGACTTGAGGTCGAGTTTCGTAAAGAACTTAGCACGTTTTTTATTGTCAATGAGTTCATCAATCCATGGAAGAGGGTATATGTTCTTCACTGAAATTTTGTTGAGAGCCCGATAGTTGATGCACATGTGCCAAGTCCCGTCTTTCTTTGGAACTAGGACGACTGGACTTCCACAAGGAGAGGAGTTGGGGTGGATATGACCCTTGTCGATCAAATCCTGGATTTTTCGGCGAATCTCTTCATTTTCGAGAATGGGTCTTCTGTAAACAGATGCGTTAGGTAATGAAGAACCAGGAACAAGTTCAATGGAGTGTTTTACTTGACAATGCAGAGGTACTCCGTCTAGTGATTGAAATATGTTATGGTATTCCTCAAGAATGTTGTCGATCTGTTGTTGTTGTCGGGAGCTGCGCTGGTCAATGAGTCGACTTGTTGCTACAGTCTTCCTGGAATGTTGAGGCTTTATCATGATTAATGCGAACTTTTGAGCTTGATTGATAAGCTTCTTTGTTTGTTTGGCAAATATCATAGCAACCGTTGATGTGGGTTGTCGCTCAGGTATGCCATACCATTGATTCTAGATTTTGACAATCACCTTCTAAGGCAATGACTGATATGTACCATGTCGATCCCATAGGTAAGGTTTACCGAACAGGGCGTTGGCTACGAAAAGCGGTGCCACGTCACAGAGTACTTCATCTTCAAAGGGCTTATTGAAGTAGGTGAGTTTGCATTGGTGTGTGATCCTTAGTTCCTGCCCATCCTTCATCCAACAGATATTGTAAGGCTGAGGATATGGAGTGGTGACAAGATCTAATTTCTTCACAAGATCTTCAGAAACGAAGTTCTTCTAGCTACCATTATCCACAATCAGATGTAATGGATTTTTCTCAACCCATATCTGTGTATGGAACAGGCGTTCTCGTTCCTCGTCATCGACGATAGTCGAGGCCGTCGAAGTGGTCAAGGTCAAAGCCAAGGGAGTTGATGCATCTAGATCAAATTCTACCAGGGTTCAGTCGGACAAGTTGGATGTCGACAATTTTGCCAAAAATGTCTTCTAAACTTTGCATTCCGGCGTATCATGCCATGCTGAACTGTGATAATCACACCATTACCCAGTAGGAGCTTGTTTGTTGAGATCCCTCTTGTCTTTCTGAAAGTTCTTCTTTTGATGATCAGGCTTTGGCGGAGTCGGCTGAGAAGGGTTCTTGAACTTGTTAGAGTCGGCTGAGGACTTCTTGTTGAATGTTCGACCTGTTGGCTTGTTCGTGAAACGTGTTTTTCCTTTATGTTTAGCTTCAAGCTTGTTGGCATAATAGAATGCATCCGCAAGCATCATGACAGTCAGAAACTCCGTCTCTTGCTGAATGTACAGGGATAAACCGCTGACGTACTTCAAGACAAGCAATTTCTCTTCTCCTTGGACGCCAAGTCTAGCCATGAGTCAATAGAACTCGTTGGTGTAACTCTGTACGAACTGGTATTTCCATTGCCTTAGCTGCTGCCACTTCTTATACTGTTGTTCAAGATACTTGGGTGGGGTAGAACTCCTTTTGGACATATTCGACAAATTTTACCCATGTGTTCATGGGGTCGTCTTCCTTTTTCATCTTTGTCGATAAATGCTCCCAATAGCAGTGTACAGAGGTTGACATTTTTAAGGACGCAATGGTGATCTTTTTCGCTTCGGAGAGTTGATTCACCGCGTAGTAAGATTCCAGTTGTTGTACCCAATTGTCGACGATTCTGCGTCAATCTTTCCTTCAAGGTTCGGTATGTCCAGATTCATTTTGTAATATCCCAAACCGGTATTTTTCTTTTTATGTGTGCACTGTAGATGGCTAATAGACTTATGCCTCAATAAAAAAGGAAAGAAAACCCCGATCTTTGCATGCATGTAGTTGAGTGCAGATCTATGCCCTAGAAAATACTGAGATGCTATAAAATAGGAGAAATCAATGCATGTACATACCAATATATAGATCAACTGATGGTGAAGAGGATGGTCCCAGCATGCAAGGATTCCGCCGGAGGAATAGGGAGATAAACCAAATCGTCCTCCACAAGTGAATGCGCCCTCCTCTCAAACTGTATATGCTCCAGAATAATAAATAAGCAGCTGCTGCAAGCCCGGATGATATGCACTAGGGTTATAATACCCCTCTAATGGTGGTGGAAGCAGCATGCAGAAGAAGCAAAGGCACACTAGCCCAAAACGTGAATGCCTCCTCAAATCAATTCGCCCATGCAGAATAGCGCCTCCAAAAAAGGGAGCATTGATGATAACTTGCTTGATACTCAAGCTGAACGGTCCTTCTTCCAGGGGAAGGGTAATGGAGGTGCTCCGGGATGAATGGAAGTAACATGCAGAAGTTCTGAACCCTGTAGATAGAAAATGAATTGCTTGGTCTCTGACCACGATGACATAGTGTGATGGTGGAACTCTCTGGCTGGATGAATAATCAACCTCCCGAAATAACTGTTGAATGTAACCTGATCACGAACTAGTGCTGAACCTAGATGATCCAACCTGATGATGAACTAGGGTAGATAGATTTCGCTGTCGAAATACACCAGTTAGCTGAGCATGCGCTCAACCCCAACTTAGCTCGCCGAGCTCTGCAATTCGACTCCACAAATCAATAATCACATAAGTGTCTTCTCCATTCACTTTATCTTTCTTTTATAACTCTCAACTGCGAATAACCTAACTTTTGACCTAATTAGGTCACTTTAACTTCTAATTTGCAGTTGACTTGCATGCATGCGATCACTTTAACTTCTAATTTCCAGTTGACTTGCATGCATGCGCATGGAGACTCAATCGGGTGCATGCATCATTAAATAATGCTCAAATGTCATGCATGCAGGTGGCCTTTGGCTCTGGTGGCCCTCTTCTACCCAATGATGATATAATAATGATGCCCTAGATCTTCTGTATATGGCATCAATCTTTAGCTGATTCCCTAACTGTCAGTGCCCGCTCGAACCTACAGGAATCACATAGGTTAGTGGGTTGGTCCTCAATGCCTAAGCAGAAGAGGACATTACACATTTGCACTTTGAAGGGGTTGATTTTATCGGAGTGATGTCACCTCGAGGATTCCCCGGAGTTCGAAGTGACTCGCATTAGAATCTCACTGAACTGGGCGAACATTTCGGTCCACTGGCGAGCCAATGCTTTTTCTATGAGTTGTTATCTCTTGTCAGTTGCATGTCTATCGTCTGCTTCTTCAGCCATCTTTTCAGAAGTCGAAGGCTTGAATTGTTGGGTTTGCGAGCATGTTTGAACAGGCATAAGTTAAATAACTTCGATGGAAGTGCTTATGTAACTTAAGCTCTGGACAAGATCTTGCTCTAATACCAAGGATCCAGGTCGTGCCCAGGCGCACAATGGGGACAACAGTCGACTGAATGAGTCAATCCTTGTTATGGCGGAAGCATATAAAAAGAACCAGCAAAGCAGGAAATACACTTAGGTCGACAGAAAGTATACGAACAGACAAAATGCAAGAATTCGAACCAATGTATTACTTCTTCTCCATGAAAGATGGAGAAATCAGAATTTTGTATATCACATTGGTGTACATGCTTATATAGGATGTTGAGACGCTTGGGTGACTACCTGTTACGTTCAGTTACAAAGAAGTTATAACGGTTAAGAAGTTCAACCGTTGAGGTGAACCCGTCGAGGAGAACTTGTCAAGGCAAATCTATCAAGGTGGACTTGTCAAGGCGAACCTGTCGAGGAAGGCGAAGCAGTCGAAGTGCTAGACTTTGTTGATGCTTGAAAACCTACCAACTACTGGTTGGATCAATATAAAATCCCAAGAAATTGAAATAGTTTTAGAAAAATATCGCCAAATCATTTCTAGCTGACATTTTAAGAATTGGTAAGATTCGCCAAAGTTTATACACTTTCAAATAAGTATGGATCCTTAATATTTTCCCTGCTTCTCATGCCTTGGAGCCCTGCTTGTTGGAAGATTTTACTTTGGAGCTCAACATGTGTTAGTTTGAGGAGTACCCCACTTGTGACCCTGCGTGAGTAGAGATAGGTCGCTTATAGAGGTTTAGGCCCACCTTATGTTATTGGCCTCCCTTACTTTTAATATAAATAAAGGAGAGAGTCTTTTCCCACATTCATTCTACACTATAGTTATCTAGACTAGTGTTATCATACTCGTTGAAGAATCAGCGAGTCTGATCGAGTGAGCTCCCAAACAAGAACTTGGCTCATACTCGGCCTGCATATTCGGGACTCATACGGACTCGCCATAAATTTGTCACTCGTCCAAACTAACCAAGAACTCACTGGAAATTTGTCACTCATCCAAGAATGTCTCCCAAGTTGTAGGAAGACCATCAAACACTGTCTGCACACGATCATCATCTTCTACCTTATCTCCAATGGTTGGGAATTGATCTCTTATCATAGAGATCCTGGAAAAGAAGGTTGCAACAATATCATCTTTCTCCATCTTATGTGATCTGAGTTGCCTCTTCAAGGCTCTTCTCTGAGTAGGAGCTTTCTTCTCATAGAGGTTAGCTAGAGTATCGAAGCATTCTTTGGTTGTCCTTAACGAAGCTAACACAACCATCAGGTTATCTTTAAATGAGTCAAAGATAACCCGCTTTGCCTTGGCTTGCCTCTTCTTGAATGTTGCTCTTCCTTGGGTTGTAGTGGGCTCGTCAACAACTCTAGTAACCAATTCATCTAGATCGCTTTCTTCTAGGAGATTTAGAACCCTAGCCTTCCATGCATTGAAGTTGGAGGCTCCCTCAAGCCTATCTTCTGATTTTACTGAAGGAGTTGTAATCTTAACCTTTACTTGTCAATTTGAAGAGTAAACTTCTGTAAAGTATAGATCTTATCTTAGGATCAATGTCGTTTATGTTGGCTGCAAAACAGAGTTAGCTCCAACCTCACTTTGATACCATGTTGAATTTTACAGGTTAGATGAGTTTTAATACAAGTAACAAACTTTAATACATGAACATATAAGAACTCGGGTTCACAATAAGATTGCATAATAAAAATTTAAACTGTAATAAAAACATAACAACATAACTTTCAGCACTTTCAACTTAACACTCCATTTGGTCACTGCATCAAGGTTGGTCCTCGAGAATCATCAATTGCAGTGTACAGTAAACTACTAAATCTCAAAATCCATGTACAGTAAAATAAATCTCAAATAACATGTATAGAGAATGACTAAGCTAAAGAATCATAACCATTATTTGGATCCACCTTATACTCAGATATTTCTGAGTTTGATTTTGTCAACGAAGGGACAAGTTAAACTGGGTAAACATGTTGCGTACCTTGAGAGAGAGAGAGTTTAGGTAGAAGTGAACAGACCTCAAATTCTCCAATCAAAGTAGCAGTTTAGTCACACTAATACACAGTCATACTGCTGAAGATGACTTACACATTCAAGCTCACGTGATCGGGAATGGAATCACATGTGTGAGATCATGCTGATGTGAACATATCCAAGATTGGATAGAAACCACAGGCAATTGTTGATGTGTGCAGTCACGGTGGAGGATCCCGCGATCACAGAACGCAGGGGAGTGTTGTCACATGAAGTTGGGATAAACTGTGTGCTGGCACAGTCACCCATGGAGAAGAGAGATACACAGACATGCTCAACGAACATAGTTACGAAGTAGCAACCGGCAACCAGGATGGTTAGGGTAGGGCAGCCAGCAGCAGAGCCACGACAGACAGGATGGAAGCAGCGGACGAGCAATCGACAGACAAGAAGGAACTGACGGATAGGGCCACGTTGGCAACGGAGCTATGGGCAGCCGATAGACAAAAAAACGCAGGCAACCGACAGAGGAACAACGCAGGCAACTGCAGAGGAAAAACACAGCCAGACGTCATGGAGAACACAAGGAGAGATCCACACAAACAGTAGCCGAAAAAACAAATAAACACGTGAAGGTAGATGGGTGATTACAAACCTAGCTAAAGTCCCTTTTATAAACATAGGAGAACCAAATTAGTTAGGATTAGGAACGAGAAAGTAAATAATGAAAAATTGAACCAATAAAATAATATAAGGTAAACAATCATAGGATAGAGGGTCAAAGGTTTTTTTAAAAGCATAAAGTCACCAAAACAATAAGTGGTCCAAAAGTCCTTTAATAAATCATAAAATAACCATAACAATAAAAGGTCCAATGGTCCTTTAATAAATCATAAGGTAAATACACATTAGGATAAAATTCATAAAGTAGGAGTCATCATAATCAAAGGTGCACACAAGTGAGAGTGCTAGGACCAAGTAAGAAGAGGACCATGAGTCAACAACCACAAGATCAAAGTGAACTGTAAAGGTGGACAAGCATTCATTTAGGACCAACAAGACCAAAGACTTCTCTCTCTCAAGGTACATAGTTTTATAAAATTTGTCATCACTGTATAAGGGGAAGATCCAAACAAATGGTACGATCCTTTTGTCCTTAACACTGTTCCAAAGGGTTAGGTGTTAAGGACATCGTCAAGGGGTGGCCAGTTCCTTAAAAAGCAACCTAGCAATAACCGATCAAGAGAGGGGACATCATTATCTTCCATTCTTAATGAATGGTTTTCATCCCTAGGCCGAGTTTCAGTCTCACACTTAATCATATTGATCAACCCCTGGACCCTGACCGGGTCCTCCATTCTCTCGCAGAATGGTTCTCAATACTAAACTGAGTTTCAGTCTCACAGTGAAAGTTGATCAACTACCTGTAGGACCTACTTGGACATCGCGTCCCTGGTTCCAGACCAGAATATATCTCTGCCTATACCTGTAGGCTCTACTTAGACATCGCGTCCTTGGTCCCAGACCAGAATACCCTAGAGGCACATAGGGGCCCTAGCCACATGCTAGGGGCTTTTCCATGGCGTCAACCTGCTTGGTCCTAGACCAAGAACCCTAGGAGACTACTAGGGGCCCTCGGGTACCTTCTAGGGTCTTACTCTGTCCTAGTCAACTGACTAGGGTACCATCCTCTCTAAGAATGGGTCTCGCAACTGCACTAACTTTAACAAATATATAGTGCAATCATGGTATACTTCTATGGACTTGTTGTCCACCAAATGCACACCGTCAGCAGAAATCTTTTGGGCTGCTATTTCCTTGAGCGGGAAAGGTGTGGCCTTGGGGGCAAGCAATGAGCCAGGTACTGTCACCTGAATCCCAACTCCTCCGTTTAGGCTAACTCCTAACGAAGTCAAGGGGGGCAATCCCTAACAAAGAGTTTTCTATGGTTCTATGGTATGCACCGTCAAAATTCATCTTCCACAACTCATCAACTTTTTCATCCTTTATCTTTTCTTGAATAGGGGCCAAAAAGGTGGAGTTAATCTGATAGATTCCATGCTCATCAGAGTTATACACACATTGGTTCAATGGTCTTTCAGGATTTTCAACATGGTATCTTTTCTCTTTTTCGGAAAACAATTTAACAAGTGAAAACTCAGATGCTGGCACAGTGGCATAGGTCCAATCCATTTGGATTGATCCTCCTAAAGTGGCGCCCCACTTCCTAGAAAGCAACATTCCCCACTTATCTGGTACATCAATAACAAGGATGTCCATGGTAATCTGGATGCCCGAATACTTAGCCAACCTAACCAAATGATTTTCAATCATTCCTTCAACTTCCACCGGTCTAGAATCCAAGGCACATACATTTTGGTATGGTCTTGTAGTTTTTAAGTTAAGTTGTTGCATGACCTTTTTAGTCATGATGTTGGAACTAGATCCTGAGTCTAACATACAATTCTGTAGAAGAAGATCACCTATCATCAATGATACATAGAAAGGGGGATGATCTTCTTTTCTTGGGTCACTAGTATGTAGAACCATAGGAGGATCGACAAAAACATTGTTTGAGGTTCGTTCCACGGTGTCAGAGAAAGTGACCTCCTTAGGGGTGGAAGGTTTTGGAGGGTTTGAGAGAGGCTCTAAAAGTGTTGAAGGACTCGAATCAGTTGGGGCATCTAAGATTTTGAAAAGTTTTTCTTTCTGTCCAGGTATTTTACATAATTCTAAAACAGGCACCGAAATTTTAGCATTAACCAACCAATTACCCAAATCAAAGCCTAAATCAATTGACTTACTAGCATCATTTGGAATTGTTACCTTAGGAGTATTCTGTGTGAAAGGTCCTTCATTTGCTTTCCTTTGGTAGGTAACACCCTTGAACTTTTGCATGTTGTTAACTTGTTCTTTTGAAGGTTTTTCACCGAAACACTTAATCAGATTGCCAATTTTTTGACTATGTTGTTTCGCCTCTCTCCAACTTTCTCTAGAAATATTATGCATATCACCAACATTGTTTATATATGCAGGCGCGCTTGATGACGCTCTGGGACCACAACCTTCAGGAAAACCATGTTCTTGAACATAGCATGCATAATAGCAAGTAGACTCCTCATGAAAGTCTTCACAAGCTCTACAAAAGGCGTATAAGTTTCAGCCATGTTAGCAACCTCTAGCTGATGAGGAGGCCTCTGATCATGGTTGGGTGCTTTTCTTTGCCAATTTACTTTTGGAGCGAAAGTTCTAGGGGCAGGCTGTGACTACGCTCTTTCCATACTAATGACCTTGTTCTACATCTCTTTCATCTGAGCTAGATGTTTATCTTCCATTCTTTCAAGTCTTTCCTTCATTTCCATCATCTGCTTTTTATAAGAATCATCTTATTTTTCCTCGGTTGATTTTAAAGGGGTTGAGGACCTAGAATAACCAGGAAGGTTAGACTCACCTGAAGACTGCATGTTTCTATCTATCTTGACTGCTAATTCCTGTGCTTGAAAAAGAGTAGTGGGTTCCTTATCTCTGATCTGATACTACATCTTCTCACTAAGTGCTTCAATGTAATAAACCAATATGGTTGGTGTAAGTGGTTTATAAGTGGCCGGAATGGCATTGGATAGTTCTATGAATCTTTGATTGAACTCATCCATGGTCTCATTCTCCTTCTTCTTTATGTTTGTTAAAAAAGCCAGTTGATGCCTAGGTTCCTTCTTTTCACCAAACTTGTTAGTGAAAACAGTGTTGAAAACTCAAGTGTAGCAAAAGTGTTGTCTGGTAAATTGTTGTACCAATCACCAACCCTTCCATCCAAGGAAAGAACGAAACATTTCATGTAAACATCATCATGTTGATGTGCAGGATCACTGATGAAGGCATTAACACATCTGGAGAAACTTCTGAGATGCATAGCGAAAGTGGTGGCATTAGTGCCAGTGAACATAGGGAGCTTCTCTACAACTTTGTCTAGAAGACGATGGGGTTGACCTGCTATCTAAGAGAAGTCGAGTTGAGTAAAATACTCGCCCATTATGTCAGAAAAAAACAATTTTGGTTATTATTTTCTTCAAATAAAGTGTGGATGTCTAAAATAGACTCAGATCCAAGATTCTCAAGGATCCTACGAGAAGCTAACTTATTCAATCTCTTCCTATAAACCTTTTCAGGCTCAGGGATGAAATTGAGTAAGCCTTCAGAGTTTCTTCTAGTTGAATACCTTGGTAAGTTATTTGACAGTGGAGTCGCCAGATGGATCGAAGTCTATGTTCAGAGAATTGATTGGACTAAAATTCTATCAAAAAAGGTAAAAGCTAAGAAAAAACTAAGGTTAAAGGTCGTCCAGGAACAAAAATATTTGTCCCCGGCAACGACGCCAGAGATGTTGTCCGTTGAATGCACACCGTCAGCAGAAATCTTTTGGACTGTTGTTTCCCTGAGTGGGAAAGGTGTGGCCTTGGGGGCAAGCAAAGAGCCAGGTACTGTCACCTGAATCCCAGCTCCTCCGTTTAGGCTAACTCCTAACGAATCCAAGGGGGGTAGTCCTTAACAAAGAGTTTTCTATGGCTCTATGTTTTTAAGTGTTTTTGGTGTTGTGATGCAGATGGGTGTTGTTTAGGAGTTTTTTGAGATACAATAAAATACGCAATCCACGTTGCAATTACAAAACACAAATATCAAGATGAAACAATATATGATGACTTGGAATTTAAATAAGCATCCATAATATAATAACTTTAAGAATTAAAGGACAAATGGTCCAAATCAGGGTGATACATGTAAGTTTTGAAGACCAATGCCAAATGGAGTCAATGAGTGCTTGGGATGCTGCAGATACAAGTATCGATATAATGTTTGTGTGATTGTTCGAAATTGTTCTTGGTTGATTTCATAGTATTTTAAGTAATCTTGTTTTTAAGTGTCTATGGAAATCTAACCGGAAATACTTTCAGTGGCTCCGTTCGAAGACATGTCGGTGTCTGTCTGGCTCACAAGCTAGGTGTTTGGAGAATTTAACCAGCAAGCGTCCAGATTGAGCAATCCGACATCCCCACTTGGAATTTGCCCACTACTTGAGTATTTATCGAATCAACGCTGATTCATTGGTTATGGGGTTGAAAGTTTTATTATGTTGAATCTTGTTCGATTAATTAGTCCAATACCGTTTCTGAGTGTACTCCAGTTTTTTAGGCTTGTCAGAGCATACTCCGGCAAGGTAACAACGAATAAATTCAAAATTTATTAAAGGGGAGTGATGAGTTGCGAATTTTAATAAGAGCACACAGATGAACCTCTCCAACAAAGAGTGCTCTTGACTTGTCTTATGACAGAGGTTCAAGAGACTTTAACTAATCTATATGCTAAAATGCAGTAAAAGTGCAATGCTTATGCTCTCCAACAGAGAGTGCTCTTGACTCGTCTTATGACAAGTTCAAGAGTCTTTGGTTCCTTTTAAAGATAAATAAAGCATACACAAGGAACACAAGTGATGGCTCAAATAATAATAACAAATGCAAAAAATGAAACTATCAATTAGTATTCTAAAGCAAAATGAAAAGCCTATCTAAGTACTGAAAATGAAACTAAGCTAAAGAACACAACAAGACACTCTTCCCCAAATGTGGAAGAAACACAAACTATGAGAGGCTTTATCCCACTTAGCCTTATTTCATTAATATTTTACAAGATAAGGGAATTTAACCCTTGAACATGAAGAAAGTGGCTAAACAAGAGAAATTGAAGCCTTATTATGACTTGTACAAAGGATAAAGGTTTTTTGGGTTCAGATCCTTGTCTTTTGGATCTAGCTTTGCTTGCTCTTTTCTTGCTTGATTTTGCTCTTGGTTCACCTGTAAGTAAGAGCTTTAAACAACAGCTAGTGAGAGTGTTAGGAAATCAAATTTCAACTTATGATTCGAAAAAATGAAAGTGAATGAGATGATAAATGCCCAATGAGATAAATAAGAGCCCAAAACAGGAAAACAAGACCAAAAATCAGACCTTGAAAATGAGAGGAAAAGCTTGCCTTCTATGACGCAAAATGCGCGTTTTTCAATGAAATGACTTGAAATTTTTTGAGAAATAAAATTTTAAGGATTTTTAAAATATTTAAGGCTAATTTCCAGAACTGGAAAATAATAGGTAATTGCAAAAAATTAGTCAAAAATCAGCGAGCTTGAAATGGCACGCTTTTCGAGAAAATAATAAAATAAAATAAAAAATAGAAAATTTTGAAAAAATTTCGAAAATTTTCTAATTTTTAGGCTAATTTCCAGAATTGGAAAATAACAGAAAAATGTCAAAAAATTAGCAAAAAATAGCAAGCTTAAATTTGCATGTTTTTCGAGAAAAAGTACACAAACTTGAAAAAATAATTTTTGGGGAAAATTTTCTGATTTTTAAATGAATTTCTAGAATTGAAAATTAATGAAAAACACAGAAAAACCAACAAGTCTAAAAGTGGAAAATTTGCACTTTTTTCGAGAAAATTCGTGCACGTTTTCCAAGGCAAAAAGGAAGTCAAAAATTGACTTTCAAGCGCTAGTCTTGAAATTTCCAGCTAGCTGAAAATACGCAAGAGATAGTGGATAAAGAGAAGTGGCACGCAAAACAATGCGGCAATTGGGAACAAATCCCAAAGTACTTCTCAAGACAAAGGCTTGGCAAAAAGAATGATGGTCTTGGGCAAAAAACTTAGAGATATTTGGCACTTAAAAAAAATAAAAAATGAAAGAGTAACAAGCCAAGTAAAAGGAAATAATGGATTTACAAGTTTGTAATGAAACTAGGATCTTAGATCTAGTTAAAATTAAAGATTGAAAATAGTAGATCTCAACCCAAGGAAGTAGATCAATGTGTGAAACTTTGATCTACTTAGCCAATCATAATGCAAGATCTAGAGATATGAAAGATTTGAGAGTATTGCACTATTTGGAAAGCAAATCAAAAGATAAAACTTGTGAGTGCAGTAGATTCACTTTGTAGTAATCAATGTAACCAAGAGATTTTTTGGAGTAGTTTGTTTGATGGATGAGGCAAGCAAGCTTTGTTTCTTGACTTTTTGAAGTAGAAGCCTCCTTTGGAAACTTGTAGGATGATTGTATAAACCAAGCAAAAGCTCTTGCACCTGGGATAATACTTGAAAGCCACAAAACTCAAGAGAAAAGCATAGATCAAATAACATTGTGCTAGATTGTTAGCCTTCTAATCACAAGATCATATACTTAAGAATCAAAAGAGATGAGCTAAGAATGGTATCACCTTAAACAAGATGAAGTATAGCATACAAAGAACTCCCACATTGACCTCCAAAATCTTCTTGCTTTATTCAAATTCAAAAGATATTACAAATTTCTCCAGAGTGTACTTGCACAAATTCTCCATCTGCAAATGGGAAGAAGAGCCTCTTATTTTTACAAAAAGGAAACAAAATAGGGCTCAAATCCCTCAATCTAGACTAAGAATAACAACGAAGCAATTCAATGAGCTCGGCATGATGATTTGGAGTTGAACTGAGCTGCAACTGAGATAAGACTGAGTTGTAATGATCAGGGGGGGTGAGGTGGCTCATCCCCCTCATAATGATCATCGGGTCAATAGATAACAATTACTTCAACCCAAAAACGAATTTGACCAAAGAGGGCGAATTTCTGATGGATAGTACAACGGCTACACTCCAACACTTGATCTGAAACTGACCGATGTTGATTGGAATCATCATAAATTCTCCGTGTTGAGCTAATCAGCTCTTTACTTTATTCAATTTGGCCTTTTTTGAAGATATTTTGATTTTCTCCAATTTATCATTTTTTATTATTTTAATTAATATTTCTCATTTTTTTGGTTTTTTGAGAAAATATTAATTATAAGGCCAAATAATAGTCTGAAACTTTGGGATAAGTGTCTGAAACTTAATTATTACAAATTGAAAATTTTCAATTAAACCATGGTCAAAATGGTTTAATTAATTGAAAATTTTAATTAATTCCCTATAGTCAAAAAATAAAAAATAAAAAATCACCACGCGTCAAGGAAAAAAAATTTCAAACATTGTTTTAATATATCCCGGGGCTTAAAAAATGACCATAGAACATACCAGTAGTGTCTAGTAGGTTCATATTTACTAGTTGGACTCTAATAATCCCCCAAGACCCAAAATTCAAAATCGAACATTCCAGCTTTGGAGGAAGCGGGAGAAAACCTCATCGATTATACTCGGCTATAGGCAAAGCGTAATTGACAAGGGAAAAAACTCCCTAGAATACTTTAGTTGAAATTTTACTCAAAACCCCTACTAGCACACTTTATTACAAAAATCTCATGGGGCATAGTCATTTCAACATAAAAATAACACTGATAGTGTTCCAACACTGGCGGCTCAACAGGAGATTCAACTATGGTACAAAATAGTTGGTAACAGGACTGATCAATATTAATTAAATATTAGTTTTTTCAAAAGTGTGTAGGTTTTTTCAATGACGGATCAAAAATGTATATAGTGTTGTTGTGTTATATATTTTATATTAATAATTATTTGATTTTAAAATTAAAATTAATATATGTGTGTGTGTGTGTGTGTGTCAAATTCCGGTAGAGCAAACGGTCGAGAGGGGTTTTGTTTGCTTGGCGGCCTAGGATCAAAAACCATTGCTCCTAGAAGGCGACATTTAAATCCAACCATGCTAAGGGTTGGTGCAGCCACGCCGGGTGTGATCCCCAGGTGATTTTGACGGCTTAGATGCCCCTGGATCGTGGTTTCTCAGACCAAAGGTTCGCCCAACAAGTCATAGGGCACTTAACCAACAAAAAAAGATATATATATATATATATATATAGAGAGAGAGAGAGAGAGAGAGAGAGATTATAGTTGCAAAGTAGTTAATCATTGTTTTAATATTATTTTTATGTTTTGTATCATTAATATTAAATAAAATATAAAATTAATATATAAAAATTATTGTAAAAGAATGTAAATGTTAAAAATGCATTTTTTGATGCATTATCAATAATAAAGGCTTGTTTCTATATTCTACTTAAAGATACTTTACTTGCGCAGCCTTGAACTTGCTACTTAATAAATGGTAATGGTAAATAAACTTTCCTTAACGAAACACTTATGCATACATGACATGCATATTATGTTATCATTACTCAAAGAACTAAACTATGTCTCCAAGGAATTCCCAAATTCCCACAATGATTGATAATCAAAGTCCAAATGGAAAACCGAACAACTAGGTCGAGATATATATATATATATATATATATATATATATATATATATATATATATTGGATACACTATCTCTTTTGATTTTCTAATTAAGTTTTTTGTTAAGTAATTGAACTCGATACTATTTGTGAATTTGCAAGGAAACATCTTTCAACTCACTATTTTGCATACAAATATGGAGTGTCAAATGTTGTATTATAATTTTTTATGAGATGATTTAATGGATTTCTACATAAAATGTGGCTTTATAACTTATATAGATTAGAAATTCCATTTGTATATTTTTTGTGCACAAAATTTACTATATTTTGAATTTCTTTTCTATTTGCCAATTCTTTGTCGAGTCTTATTCGAGTCGCAGAGTCAGCCAAGTCCCAAGCCATCCAAGTCTTTGTCGAGTCAGAGTCTGACAACATTGTTGTAAACCAATCATTTGGATCTATGACTTTGGAACATTTACTTTGTTGCCGCCTTACACACACCTAGGGGGGAACGCAACAGAACTCTTCAAGTTGTTTGGCATGTCCTTGGGGGCAAGTCTCGAGTCAGGTGTTGTCACCTGATCCTAACTCCTTCGTTTAGGCCATTCCTAACGGAGCCAAGGGGGGTAGTCCCTAAAAAGAGTTACTAAGGCTCTTTTGATTTTATTGGTTTACGGATTAGATAGTTTCTTAGGAGTTTATTGAATGAAAATACTAGAACAAGAAAAATTGCAAAAATAAGGCTTAACTCAACAACATAAGATAATATAGCATTCACAATATGAAATGACTTAAAGCGAATAATATTTGTAAATGATACAGTGCCAAATGGAGTCAAATAGTTGTTGCTGAAGAAATGGGAGATGTTTTGCAATTTGTTCTTGGTTAGTTTTAGTTATTAAGGATGAATTAAGTTATGGGAAAGGGGATTCTCGGTATACTATGAAGTACTGAGAATATGTCTGGATTCTGAGAAGACTAGCTCCGCACGGGAAAATGTGGGCTAGATGGAGTCATGGGGGGGTGTTTGCCACTACACCGACAAGGATGTAGCCTAATGGGACCCCACAGTCACTTTCTAGTTGTTACCGCTTTCCCTGAAGAATTTTCCCACTGTTCCTTAAGTTCATAACGCCAGATTTTCGTGATTTTTAAGGGTTGTAACTTTTATTAATTTGAGTTGTAAAATTAGATGTGAGGAATTAATTAATGTGCATTCTTGCTTTTGATTATCCCAAAGCTCAGGTCGAACCTACGATAGGCAAGAGCATACACTAGAATGGAAAATTGTTATTCCAAATTGATATTGTAAAACGAAGAAAGGTAAAATTGGTGAGACTAACTACTACAGCAAGGAATATCTTTTCCCCAAACGAGCAAGCTCTTTTGGGTAATTTGGTAGATCAATGTCGAGTTAGTATTACTTTCCAAAACCAAATAGAATAATGATGCATCAAAGAAACAGAACAAAAATATTATACTACCCCTACGACAAAGAGTATCTTTTCCCCAATCGAGAGGAATCTCTTAGGTAATTCAGTAAAGCAATGTCGGATTAGTTCTAAATGAAGAAAGCAAATAAAGATTGATTGTGTTATTGTGTAGTTAATCAAACAAAAACTAAAATTAATCTAAAAGCTTGCAAAAGTAAACAATCACACAAGAGGCGATACAGGCTTCCCCCAAATGGGGAAAGATGGGTTGTGGAAGCCGTAATTCCACCTTCCTTTTATTAACTTTATTACAATGCATTTTTTATGAATGGGGTTTCCTTTTGATCTTGGAAAGTGATAAAAAGGGATTACAAAGCTTGTCAGAGAAGGGGAATGAAGAAGGGGGAATTAGAGGTGATTTGAGGAGCCTAAAACCTCAAAATTTCTCCAACATTTCCGCTTCACCTGTCACAAAAAGGGAAAAAAAAGTCATTTATATGTTTATAGATTAGTGGGTTAATCAATAAAATACAATAAAAATTACAACTTTAGTACGTTGCAAAAACTTGGATGAATTTCAACTTTTCAGTACTAAAGAATCTAGCTCTTAGATCTAAGCTTTACAATGAAAAAACTGAAGCTCCTTCTTAGATCTACAATAAACAAGTAAATAATTATGATATGCCTTTAAATCTGCTTTTACTTGTGAGAACAAGTAACCGGGAGAAAGGAAGTTGTAGTTTTGAAGAGAGAAGAGAATGCGGATGCTCAAGTTCAAATCTTTTGAAAAGCCTAGAATTTGAAGGGGAGCCAAAGAGTGTTTTAAACCGAATCCAAGAGAAGGAGATGCAACTTAGCTCAACCTTTCACTTGGGATAATGATCTGCAGACAAATGCTATCACACTTGCAACAAATATATTATATCTGGTACTTTTCACAGTTATAAATCAAAAAAGCATGAGCTACAACTTAATAAAACATGCATTCTTAAATCGCTAAGAGTAAAATAGTAAGTACATAAATTGACGACTGCAAATATTTACTCTACGTGCTTTAAGATAACCTTCTAATCCAGATCGATTATGAAAAATAAAACATGACAAGCATGCAGCAGTATCATCTCATCCACAAAGAATATGCACCCATAGAGGCACACTTCATAAGCCTTCAAAGCCTTCAATTTTATTCAAATAGCATAAGCATAATAATACATGAGAGCAGAGGTTTCTTGTTTCTTTCTAGAATGAGGAAGAAGGCCTCGCTTAAATAGAAAAATCAAGCCCAAGGGGGGCGCATCACAACTACCAGTGAGAGATGAGTTAACTTGAAGTCAAATGAGATGATCAAGGGATTGATTGGATGCGATTATAATGAGGAGGCGCCACCTCTCCAAAGAGAGATGCGCCATCCTTTGGATGCTTCACCAACCAAGTTGTGAGGGCACAAGAGGGGACGCACTCTCGAACTATTCGCTAACCTCTAAGCAACGTGAGATCACACACTTGATTCAAGGAATGACTTACTTTTATTGCCTTGATTTATGGTGAGATCGCCTTGATTTATGGTGAGTCAACTCCACACCAATATAAACATGTCGCATAACCCCCACGTGAGGGCCCATAAGGGGGGTCGTACTTTCCAAGCTTTTTCCACATGATATTTAAACCCAAGTTACATTCGCCCCTCTCTAGCAAACATAAGCGACACTACCTCCATGTCAAACCAATAAGATTTGACTTGATTTTTTACTTTGTCCTTAGTGCCATTTTGTCAAAATTTAGCAGTTTTTGGGCATTTTGTCGCACCAATAGATAAATAATTCCATACGAGACAAAATAGTCACCCAGAGCATGGGAAAAGTGGGACCTAGGGTAAAGGAGGTGCTATGAGCTTGAAAACAAGCCCATCCACGCCAAAAACGGACTCTGGATCACACATTTATTACATTTTGAATTTTTCCATTTAAACCATTAAAACATGGCCTAAAAATGAAAATTTTTGTGGGGGGGAATTAATAAAAAACTAAGGGGGGCCTAGTACATGTTCATAATGACTCAAAACCATGTCTAACACGCTTATATACATCGACACATGAATTTTAATAGCCTCCCAGAGTTTAACCACCAAGACGAAAATTCCAACTTTGCAGGAACAGTGAAAAACTCGAAAATTATACATCGCTTATTCAACATTGCATAATTGACAAGGGAAAAAAACACCTTGGAATGATTAGATTGATGGCCAAGTCCTAGGAAGCCAAGTCCTTTACAAAAAGTTTGTTTTGTTAGAACATTTATTACAACATCCCTAAGGGGTATGAACCAATGTTACAAATATCGTGTTGACGAATATATCGCCGAGGGTCCAAAAAGATATTATCGGATTTATCGACGAAAATGTCGGCAAACATCAGCAATATATCGGCAATATAAAAAAATACAAAAATATTCATTTTTTTTCAATTTTCTAAACATCTAAAGCAACAAGAACATCAAATAGACTCTTCAGGCATTAAAAGTTTAAACTTTAAACTTTGGAGGTTGTATTGTGGAAACCTCTACAGAGGTCTGTTTTAAATTTTAATGTATATATCAGACTGTAATAATTGTAATTTAGAGCACTGATTTAGTGTTATTGTGAACAGTCCATGGTTAGTTACTTTCTTGTATGTAAAATATCTTTCAAACTCATTCATTAATATATGCTGAATTTTAAAGAGCCTTCCCAGACTAAAAGATAATTATAGACTAAGTTTGAGGGAGAATTTAATAATTTATAGTGCACTAAAATTTGGTGGTGCTATGTGTAGTGTGTAGTAGTGTACACTGTAATGTATTATTTTCTTGGAGTAATGTATTATATTATATATATGTAATGTATAATGTAATGTATATATTATATATATGTAATGTATTATATATTTTCTTGGAGTAATGTATTATGTAATGTGTACACTGTAATGTATTATATTATATATATTATATATTATATAATATAATTAATGTTTAGATTCTAGAGATATTATCACATGTTTCAAACATTGATAAGTTTCCCTCAAAAAATCTACCATCTATTTTCCTAAAGTTTGCCGTGGGTTTAGTTAAATGTTATTTTCAAGATGAACAACCGGTATATGATTGACTATAGGGAAACTTGTATGGTCGGTTTATAGGGAATTATATTCATTTTGTAGGGAAGAAATCAAATTTGTTTGGTTAGTATATAATGAATTATATTCATTTTATAATGAAAAAAGCAAATGTCTATCGTTTTCTTTACAATGAACTATATTAAAGAAAAATGCAAATTTTACTATGTCAATCATTCATCCTGAAAATAAGACTTTATTTTATATAGGCCAAATTAGGATACAAACTATTTTATTCTTTGTACAATAAAGATATGTTTGAAAGACGAAAGTACATATTAATGTGTTAATATATATTATATATTATATATAATACATAATATATTATATATAATATATAATACATATTACATAATATATAATACATATTACATAATATGTAATATGTATTATATATATAATATATATTATATAATACATTATATATAATATATAAGAGATATTATATACTATACCGGCAGTGGACTGTGGTATAGTATATAATATATTATATATATTATATAATATATATTATATATAATATAATATTATATGTATTATATAATATATATTATATAATACATTATATATAATATATATAATATATTATATACTATACCACAGTCCACTGCCGGTCTACCCACAGTCGCGACAGTCTCCCCGCTCCACGGCGTATTCAAAATTCAAATTTTATTGCACAGTTGAGAGTCGAGACTCCATTGCACAATGATTTACAGTTTACCAACCTCTGGAGTCTGCGCAGAATCCGGAAGCTCGAGTCAGCTCCTCCTGTCGGCAACTTCAAAGGAAAACGAAAGTTGAAACCCTCGCTGCTCTCCTGTCGGCAAGTGCGATAACTTTAACGGAAATGAAATAAAACAAAAAAAAACCAGCCGTTTAACCTTTTATCAGCCGGGTCGGAAAAGTTAGCAACGATATTTTCGAAACACATCGCGTTAAATCGCAATTTTTCTAAGAAAAAATCGCCGGAAAAAATCGCCGATATTTAGCGATAATATCGCCGAGGAGATCGTATCGCGATATCGCCGATATTTGTAACACTGGTATGAACATGCATTTATTAAAAAAGATGGGACCACATTTGGTCCTGATGTAACCATGGACTTTTGAGCACAGAGTAAGAACAACTAATTTGTTCTAAGCCTTGGTGGCTCGCTGGAAATCCCTAAGTACAACTTTGTTGATAACACACTGCAGTTACCATCCACAATGCATATCAAGAGCTCAATGTTGAGCTTGTTCCTCTCAAGTTTTATGTGCTCCTTGTTGCCACCTAAAACACACTTCCAACGTGGAAATGTCTCCAACCCACTCAGTGTGTTCTTCAAGGACAACTAGGAGTGTAGGACCCATTGTCACCTCCACTGCTAACTCCTTTGTTTAGACCCAACTCCCAAAGGTCAAAGGGGGTAGTCCCTATCTATTAACTTTCAAAGGTTTTGTTTTAGGAGTTATAATTCGACAAAACTTGACTAAAATTATATGACAAGCGATCATGCAATGTGTAACAAACTAATGGCATTCAAACCTTTACAAGTAATCAAAGCAAAGTTAAAGAATGGAACAATTGTTTTTTACAATTCTATTGTGTTATCTATTGGACCTTAAAAATACAATAAACAATGCTTGTTAATAATTTGCACAAGATAGACAAAGAAATTGCAATAAATTGCTTTCCCAATCCTTACAAGATTCAAAGATCAAAAATCAAATCAAAAGGGGGGGGGACTGTTACGTTTTAAAACCTTATGCTAAGCCCAAAGGGGGTTACCACTAAGGTGGGACCCCTTACTTTGGCTTATTTTCACTTTTCTCATTTGCCATAAAGAGGGAGTGCACCCCCTAGGGAGACCACTTCAATCTAATGAAACACTTGCATGGGGGGCTCCTTTAGATTCTAATATCACCTTAGGTATATAATATGACTTTAGGAAACTTAATTTCCCCCTCTAAGTGAATTTAGGCACAATACAAAAATTTGTCATTCTAATTAATGGCCATTTTACTGATTTTTTGGACCAACTTAAAAAAACATGACCAAAACCTTATCAAAACTCAACGGCTTGGCTCAAAACTTGGTCCAAGGTGTAGCGGGTCCCATGCCATTGATTTTGAGTACATGTACCTCTATTTATGGGCATTAGGTGCCACTTATCCCTCTTTACATTACAATATCTTTATGTTGAGTGACATTTTGTAATTACCAAAAATAAAATAGAAAATTGTGCAAAACTTAATGAAATTCCACAAGACTGTGGATAATGTCTAACATAGTAATATACAACATGCCTAGACCTTAATCACCCCATGGGCTTGATCATTAAAACACCTTTTACCACTTTTGAGGAATTTTGAGTGAAAAACTCAAATAATTAAAGTTGCTAAAGAGAAAATTTAATTATCCAAGGAAAAAGACACTTGATGAAAGGACTTCCCTAATGATAAAGTCCTAGGAAACTAAGTTTTACAAAAATTGACCATCATGTTAACATATCCTTACAAGATCCCCCATAGGGGTGCAGAAATTTCATGAAGAAAAGGAAGAGAATAAAGGGGCAAAAATTTCTTGTTGGGTATTTTGGAGATTGAAAAAAACTGCTAGGTACACTTTGCTTGTCTTAATGGCATAATTCAACTATACTTGAATAAAATTATATGACAAGCAATCATGCAGTGTGCAACAAATTAATGACAATAAAACCTTTTACAAATAATCAAAGCAAAGTTAAAGAAAGGAACAATTGTATCTTACAATTCCAGTGCCTTATCTATTGGGCATTAAAAATACAATAAACAATGCTTGTCAATAAATTGCACAAGATAGACAAATAAATTGCTTCCCCAATCCTTAAAACATTCAAAAGAATACTCGCATATAAAAAACAACTTAACTTGAATGAAATATACTTGAAACTAGAAATAACTTGCTTTGAAAAGTAAAGAACTTGAACTGAAATGCTTTGGAAATTAAAAGTAAGAAAGAGGCAAGCGATTGTAGTGTTTTGCAAATGATCTTGTAAATTTTAGTTAATTTTAGGTCTCGCTTTAGCTTAAGGGACTAATGTTTGAGACAAAAAAAAAGCAAAATCTAACTAATGTGTCTACCCCAAACACTTATCTCTTTCGATTTGAGATAAATTGTTGGGAGCTCAATAAGCAAACACAAAGCTCCCTTCTAGCTCCACAAATCAATTCCAAAGATTGTCGAGTGCTCAACAAGAGGACACGTTGTGCCATGAGGCTCCCAACAGCCTCTACCCCTCTAGCTCCATGGGTCAACCTTTATATTCTCAATTTCAAAGGAAATAGATGTTGGGTACCTATCATTCTAACCAACACGAATCTTTGCTCTTTCTTATCACCCATGATCGGATGAACAAGCAAGTCGAGTGAATACAGGGCAAAGATGGGACAAAGTTTATTAAACTTGAATTGAAGAAATAAATTAAACTTCTAACAAAAACTAGCCAGCACGATATTGCAAGGATGGGCGAAGCCCCTTCACTTGCAAGGTGTGGGCACAATAAAGAAATTGATGCAAGAAAACAAACTAACTCTAGCCACTCAATTATCTTTCTAAATGGAAAGGGTGGGGCAAAAACTAATTTTAATAAAACAAATAAAAGATATGAAACTAGTACTAGACTTCTTCTTTTGCAATGCAAGAGTGGGCAGAACCCTACAATCTTGGCATGCAATGAGTGGCTTAAAATAATCAAATGAAGCTAAGTAAATCCTAGCCCTTCCTATCTTGCAATGCAAGGGTGGGAAGACCCAACTACCTTTGCATTTACGTAAAAATCTTAAGACAAAATTGAAACTCAAAAGAAATGGAAGATGGGCTGAAGAGACTCTCTTGGCCCTTACAATAAGAAGTATCAATCTGTTGTAGATTTTAGTGAGAAAGAAAGGGAGAGGAAGAGATATTGACCAATTTAGGCAATGCACTTTGAAGTGGTGACCTTTGGGTGTCCTTTGCACTATTTTCTACCCAAAGTTTCATTGAGTTTCCCCATGTGCTGCGCACAAAACAACAAGCATATAAATAGTAAAAGGTGCCCAAAATTACTTTGGGACACTATGAATGTGAGTATAAAAATTTTGTACCAAATTTATGAAAAATTGATTGAGTAAACAACTTCAAATAACTTGTAAAAGTGAAGATTTTAACTAGATTCAAAGGTGCAAATAGAGATAAAATATTATACAGAAATTTTTCGAATAAGGAGATGAGAATGTGCTCTTTGCTCTTCAAACAGTTGAAGAAGTGGAGTATCCAACCGAGGAATTCCACTCTTCAATCTTGGATGACCTACAACTTGTAAGATGCGATTAACAAACACAAAGAAAAATGAGATTCCCATAATGATTCAAAAAATCAAACTATTCAACCGAGAAATGCTTGAACTTCTTACATGCAAGAGAGAAAAACTCATAAGATCTACAACAAAAATGAAAAGATCTTACCAAGGCAAAACAATTTTCAGCTTTGGCCTCAATAGAATTTGAAATCTTGTAAATGTAAAAGCAAACCACCACCAAGCAAAACAAGATATCCTCCAAAGTTTTTTATTAAAATGCCCAAATGGCTGGAAATTACAATAGCTGACAAAATGAGAGCAAAATGGAAGCAAGAGAGTGAAAGAGCATGAGAACATCCGAGATTGTAACCAAAATGAGAAGGACAAGCCTCCTTATAAAGGAAAAGAGAGAAAGGGGAATCCATTTGCATGTGTGACACTTGTCACATGAGAGAGAGGAGGCTCAAGGAGAAGGGGGGTCACTTCTCTTGGGGGCGCCTCCTAGGGTCAAGAATCAAATCAAAAGTGGGGGGTAACCCCCCTCTTAGGTTTTAAAACCTTATGCTAAGCCCATATGGGGGTACCACTAAGATGGGACCCCTTACTTTGGCTTATTTTCATTTTTCTCATTTGCCATGAAGAGGGAGTGCACACTCTCTAGGGAGACCACTTCAATCTTATGAAACACTTGCATGAGGAGGCCCTTTTAGCTTCTAATATCACCTTAGGTACATAATATGTCTTTAGGAAACTGAATTTCCCCACTCTAAGTGACTGTAGGCACAATACAAAAATTTGTCATTCTAATTAATGGTCATTTTCCTGATTTTTTGGAGTGACTTAGGAAAACATGACCAAAACCTTATCAGAACTCAACGACTTGACTCAAAATTTGGTCCAAGGGTGTAAGGGGTCTCATGCCATTGATTTTGAGTACCTGTACCCCTAGTTATGGGCATTAGGTGCCACTTATCCCTCTTTACATTACAACTTTTTTATGTTGAGGGACGTTTTTTAATTACAAATTTTTTTTTTTAAAAACTATGCAAAACTTAATGAAATTCCGCAAGACTCTGGATAATGTCTAGCATGGTAATATACAACACTCCTACACCTTAATCACCCTATGGGCTCTATCATTAGAACATCTTTCACCACTTGGAGGAATTTTGAGTTAAAAACTCAAATAATTAAAGTTGCTAAAAACCAAATTTAATTATCCAAGGAAAAAAACACTTGATGAAAGGACTTCCTTAATGATAAAGTCCTAGAAAACTAAGTTTTACAATAATTGACCATCATGCTAACATATCCTTACAAAATCCCCCTTAGGGTTGCGGAAATTTCATAAAGAAGAAGAGAATAAAGAGGCAAAACTGCCCTGCTAAGCCTTTTGGAGCTTGAAAAAAATTGCTAGGTACACTTTGCTTGCCTTCATGGTACATGGTTGCCCACCTAGTTGGTTAGGTGGTCAACACTCCTCTTTTAGCAACTCTTGGACATCTTTTCCCGATTTGATGGAATTTAAATTTTGATTTTTCTTCACCTTGAGACATGTCTTCTAATAACCATATAGATGAACAGAGTCCATTTAATCAAAACATAGTATTTTTGGTTCTTAGATATTTTATCGGACCCTGGAAATTGAATTTATGCCATTAACTTGATTAAGCAGTCCAGCATTCACAAAACATAATTTTTTGTTTTTTCACAAAGCAAAGCTGCTCAAAACTTGGCAATTATTTTACAGAATGACAACAGTTCGCGAAAATATATTCAATATGGTATATTAATTCTAGTATGGCGTTTAACATTGTTAATGAATGTCTATATAAAAGCAGTATGAAAACTATACCAAGCCCACTTGCCCGTTTTACAGAAAAATTGTTTGCTCTACAGTAAGGTGCTCAACTCAACCAAAAATACACCACTACCTTTGGAATGAATTTTGCAGCATCGATGATGATTCTTCACGTGTAGATGGAGAATCAACTATCTTTTTTGTCGAAGTAAGTGGACCAGCATGACACTGCAATGTAGCCTCCAACATGCTTTCAGCCATAATAGCTCTCTTTTCCATTGCAGCAAGTTGGTTCATTGCCTCTTCATACTTTTCCTACCAATAAGATGATCAAGTATTATGTATTGCAAACTAGAATCTATTACGAATCAGGTTAATAATAGAAAAGATATTCCTTTCAAACTCTCAGGTTGTTATTATATTTGCGTCAAAATGAAAATATGTTCAAACTTCAAAAACAGCAGTGCTTCAACACAAATGAATCATAATGATAATAACACCAACAATAAGAAAAAATCACATGCATCAACTATTATGTCATTAACTTATTGGTAAGTCAAAGGATACCCCATTAGTCTATTTGTGCATTTCAGAGTCCTTATTTCGCACCTCCATCTTGGAGGTCTACACAGGAAAAGCATGAAGGAAAAAAAATTGAAAAAATCAATTAAAGATAAGTCTTGACTTCAAGGATATAGAAATATCCGAGAAAACAAATCTCTACAATGGTATAGAACGGTAAGTATCCAATAGATGAACAGAGGAAAGCTTAATGAAAGATAAGCTAGAATTCTCAACAAATAAATACTCAGCTCAAACTAATTTCTAATGATTACAACCATACGTATATGAAGGTTCATCAATGAATAGCAATCTTTCTGAAGCTGCCTTTTGGTTGATCTGGTGAGCTGATATTTAGGCTCTGCTTAGTGTAGATTTAATTTGTTCTGCCCAAATGTTGTGGCATTCAATGGCCAAGGCTACCCTAACTGACTCTTCTCATCTTTCAAAAATGCTTATGCAAATATACTAGTGAGTGGTGAGGGACCCCTCAACCCTAAAATTTCTGATATTTAGTGATTGCAGGAGTTGCAAAAAGAAGGGAAGATTGATGTTTGCAATCACTGGAAAAACTGGGAAAAACATGCATTGAAAAATGATTGCAGGTGGAATCAAAGAAAAATCTAACTTCGTAAAGTGATTCAGTCTTCTTAAAATCTCATAGGGGCGTGACAAGATTCAAAGAAAGTAGCTCATCCTCGTGAATTTACTTTGATGGGCAAATTAATAATATGTTGCCCACAATGACTGTTCTAAAGAATCTACGTAGCCAGTAACTAGAATAACAAAATGTAGGGAGCAAAGGGTTGAGTCTTATAAAAATGGTTTTGTTATTCTGGCCTTCAAAAATTTCATAAACTGCCAAATAATTTTAAAAATTGCTACTAGTTCACAGGTAATAGCAGCCCTTACATAGGTTTTTACTTTTAGTGAATAGATTTTAAGCCTACAAAAGAGGTGCCCTCAGTACATGTCCCTTTTCTTCTACGACATCTTTACAAGAAAAAAACCTTTATAAGAAAAGGATGGCTCCTCTCCTATGCCCTTTAAGTAGGACTTCAAAAAGCAATTAAGTGTAAGGTTCAACTAGAGGAGGCAAAAAAGGAGCATTCATATGTGCATAAAAAGGTAGACCAAGAAAGTACTCATATAATAAAGTGAAATGCGAGCTCGTTGCAATGGTACACGTAACACACTATACATTAAATTCCATTAGATATATAGATAAGAGTACAAAGTTCATAGGTGGAAGTAGTCGCAGAATTAAGTGAACAGATAGGTGAGATTTATAAGTGGTGTTTCTGAATGAGGTAGAGTGGAGGGTTAGATTTACAAGTGTCTTTCGGAGTAAGAGTTACAAATATAAGTGGACAAATATGATCCATTATCCACTTTTGAACTATTGATTCTTATCATGTGAGAATCTAGAAGTTTCTAACTATTGTTTGTGCCATAATTATGGCGATTTCATGGGAGAAAGTCCCAAGAGAAAGGAACAGCCTGCTGTGAAAGAACAACAAAAAACAAACTAAATCTTGGGGAACCCGAGGGCCGCATAAAATCTAAAGCATTGTTGAAAAAATCAGCATGAGCAAAATATCACCAATGGTCCAAGCAATGGGTTATTGCAAAAATTGGTGAAAAAATCGGTAAAATCAGCAAGCTGTGGCAAACATTAAAAAATACAAAATAAATTCAATTTTTCCAACTTTTTAAAAACATAACCAACAGCAACATCAAATAAGCACATTGGTACATAAATATGGAGAAAAGCACTAATATATATGATGTAGTGGATGTCAAATCATAAATCATTTATCAAAGTCGATATTGAAGCTTGATAGTTGTCCATTCAAGACAAATAAATGCAAAATTACATCAATAATAAGTGTACCTCACCATCATGAGTCATCTACAATGATTGATCTAGCAGTTAGCTACCAATTCCCTCTACCCCTTTTATAGGGAGAAGATCTATTATGGGAGAAGGTCTGTAGTTGGTGATGAATGTCCATTGGTGAGAGTCGGACACGATGTAGAAGATGGTATAGAGGCTGGCCCATTAGCCTCATCACTCTCAATCTCCTCCTCCCCCATAGTGGTTATGGGTCATCTTCAATTGGCCCCTGCCCCAGCTCCTCATGGTTACTCAAGTGTCTCCATAACAAGGCTCTCAGTGTCCACCCATCCCCATGCAAATATGTATGTATATATATTAAGAAACGCAGAGATACATTAATATAAATCCAAATCAATGTTTTAAAACTCAGACTCAAACTCGAAATCAACTGAGGTCAACTTGAACTCGGCTTTGAATCAGACCAGTTTGAATTTTATGATTTGGTTTACTAAAAAATACATAAAATATTAAAATGAAAAAAATATTCTAAAGATTTCCAAACATGACTCCAAACCATTACAGGCAAAATATGCGAAGTCTCCTCATGTATATATCGAAGGTGAATATATCAAAATGGCACCGAGTGCAATACATATCTGAAACAATACATAATCAATGAGGACTCTAAATCACCTCTAGAGTCAAAAAAACAAGCTACAGCTATTCGCCTATACATATCACTAATCAACATGATCAATCATCATGATTAAACTCATCACCACTGTTGGAAAAGGGATCCTCGACATCAACTATAGGACCATCCAACGGAGTACCCAAACTCATTGGACTCCTTCGTGACATCTGCATCTGTAGTAGTAGCTATAGTACTACTTAGGGTTTTTGTTTTTAGAATACCTTTTTAGTATTTACTCTACTGAACTGATCCCCAATCTGTACAGGATGTCAAGTAAAAGCAGTTGGGGGTCACCTCAACCAATTATGAGCTGAACATTTTTAAAAACAATAATCCAAACCATTAGACACCAAAAATGCAAAGTTTGCTCATGTATATAGCATGTAAGGGTGGATATGGAAAAATGACACTAATTGCAATATTTATTTGATAAAAAATACAGGAACATCAAGGCTCTAAATGGATTCTAGAGTTAAAAAAAACATGATGCTACAACAAATAACTACATATATCAAAATCATTCCTTATATTGTGATCCTTATCATTAGTGGCACCCTTTAATTCATCCTCTGGCCTCTACCTCTGCGTCAATCCTCCAGGGGCATTGGTGCTACTTGGAATCCAAGTCCATTCACTCTATTGTTGCTCAAGTTAAAACCCTCCAGTTTTGATGGTAAAATGAGGTAGAAAGCTTAACATGTCTAATAAGTGGTTTTGGCCTGAGTGAAGGGCACATCTAAAATCTTGAAAATTGTGAAGTCCACTGAATTCTAAATGTTATTTAAAATTCTCCATTCTTCATATGAAGTTCACTATATCTTATTCCATGCCATGTTACTACATACTTATCACTACATATATTTGGTGGTAGTGAATGGCATGACATTAGCATCCCTGATAAGATATCATAATAGTTTGGATGTTAAACATGATGATGGCTTCACTGCCTATACTTCCATGACAAAATTCCATTTGCATTCGTGACTTCATCCATTGCACACATCGCATTACTAGAATCATCATGGCCCTCCTTTAATTGACATTTCTTGAGAATTCAATATTGCCGGTTATGACTTCCAATAGAAAATAAAGTAAAATGACCTAAAAAATCAAGTTTGGGGCTTAGTTTGGCCTTTTTCCACAACCTTGGCAATTTTTTTCATAAAGATAGTAACTATTTTTTTAAATCACGGTTTTTTCAAAGAAAATGACGATTTTTCTACAATCATGTTTTTCTTATTTTTTTTCCAAAAGTGTCGATTTTTCCTTGATTTTTCAATTTACAATTCAACTCGCAATTTTGCCAATAAATTGATGATTTTTCGACTACCATCCAAAGCATCACACAAACTCTCGAGTAGAACAAGGTTGTCTAACAAGGGAAAGTAACTGATGAAAAGTGGGTAGCAAAAGTGGAGGCAAACATGAATAAACAATCAAGAAAAACTGAAAGGAAATCACCAGATTGAGAACCCATATAGAACTAACCCATGAAAAGTGGGTAGCAAAAGTGGAAGCAAACACGAATAAAGAATGAAAAGAAACTGAAAGGAAATCACCAGATTGAGATCCCATATAGAACTAACCCCTCCTCCCCTACCACAAAAATAAATGGGCATGGTTAACTAAGAAGGCTCTCAAATGATGAGTGGTCCATCCCCTTCATTAAGAATGGGCAATGCTCATGAAATAATGATGATGAAGGAACCTAAGAACTTTCAAAAAGGCGGCACAATTTGAAGGAAAAGAGTGTTCAAAAAGAAATTAAAACAGACATTGAAGCAAGTATCCAATAGTAGTCGGCATCGAAGGCAAAATAAGAACAAAAGGGTAGGCATATTATTCATTTGGGGGTTAATACATGACTAAAGTTGGAAGCAGGGTACATGTCCGTGCATCCTGCTGTGTATACTACTGCAGGGGTTGTGCAGGTTTGGAACCATTCATGGTCTTTATGCTTCACTTATAGCACAGGTTTGGCGTGTTCTGCGCCAACGAGCACTAGGATCACTAGAAATGCTCTGCTTTCCTCTATTGCTCCAGACCTGCATTTTCTTCCTTCTCAAGAGTCAGGTATGGTCGCTACTTCATACTCCTTTTTCGTTTTCATTCAACATCTATTTTTTCAACTCTAAAAAATCTAAATATACTCTAACGGTTGATTTTAATTTGTTTTCCTTTTTATTTTTTATTTGAATTCTCTTCCTTTTTTCAATCTTCAATTCACTATAGCTATAAATGATAAATCTCTCCTTACAAACCCACAAACCCTTTAACTTTTCTCAATCTTCAGACTCTAGAACAATATACTTTGAGACCATGTAGACAATGTTAAAGTTTAGGGTTAGGTTAGGGTTTGATATAAGCAAATTAACATTTTATACTTTAATGCATAAACAGAACTAAAACAACAAAGTTAGATCCAGAACAGTACTGCTGTAATAAATTCAAACGTAATTTTCATCTCTTTCAACTTTAACACTCAACTGGTCACTGGGTTAAAGTTGGTCCTTGAGATGTTTTACCAATTGCAATGTACAGAACATAAACAGTGATAATGAATAGTAATTAAGAACAATAGCAATATGCAGAAAATAAAGTAATAACAGCAGTACTAAACAGTAGCAAAGAGCATTAACTATAGTGGTTTAGAATTGTTTTGAATCATCCTTATACTCAGATACTTTTAGGATCAGATCTTGTAACTGAAAGGGCAAGTCACCAGAGGAACAGATGGCATACCTAGAGAGAGAGAGAGTTTAGAGTGACGTAGGTTAAGGTTAGATACATACAATAGTAAACAAGATACCTCAGTCACCAAGTATGAAGTGTTCTTTGCCAAACATGTATTTACGAAATTTTGCCAAACATGTAGCACTTTAGGATGTGAGTGCAAATGGAGTGTGTTTGAGAAGATACACTCGAAAAAGCAGAACAAGTAAGACTTGGACCTTAAAATTAAAATTTTAAATTTGTTCATATTGCCCTTTCATATGTTTATGACCCTCAAGAAACAAGACTCATTAAATTTATTTATGGCCTTCTTACATGTTAAAATTTCCACGTCTCAATGATTTGGTATATGTCCATTACAATATTCAACTGTGGATGAAGCAGTTGGACAAGGTGCCTGATGTGGAAGCCATTTCTTTGGACAATATTGACATATTGTCTGAGTGGAGGGTAGAGTCTGAGGCCCCTATTATGGCTGAGTCACTTGCATGGTTGGAGGAGGAGCAGCAACGGGAAGAGGAGGAAGGGGAGGTGCAGGTAGAGTCGGGTGATGACGACCTTGACATCATTGAGACTGATGTGCCAACATTAGCACCAATGCCACCATCTACACAGGATGATACATCTACACCCTCTAGTTGGCGTCAGACAGTTGATCCAGATGCAGGGCCTTCTAGGGGCAAAGGAGACATGACCTTTTCCCGTAAAAGGGGCAGAGGTTATTGATAGCTAGCTACAAGATAGCCTAGATTTCTCATTCTAGATGACTCATGATGATGAGATGCATTATATATATTTGATGTCATTTTGTATTGATTATCCACTTTTGAGTCCCTTACTTGACAACTATCAGGCTTCACGATTTAGTATTGACTCTGATGTATCATTTTGATTTGGCATCTACTACATCATATATATATTGGTGTTTTTCCTAAATTTATGTGGAAATGTGCTTATTTGATGTTGTTGTTAGTTTATATGTAAAAAAAATTAAAAATGAATTTATTTTGTATTTTTTAATTATTGTCGCGGTTTGCCGATTTTTTCCCCGATTTTGCCGAGAAATTGTAACCAGACCCCTTGCCGATTTTTTCCGTTGCCGATGTTTTCAGCAATGGTATACACAGTAACAATCAAGGTTTAGCAATCACAACCAAGTCTTGGAAGGACACAGTCCCACATATTCCACAAATCAAGTGCATAAGGTCACAACTCAACAGGACAGACACCACACAGTCCGCGTATCAACCTAAAGAGAGATAACACAATCTCAAGCCAGTAAGGGAGAGTACCCACAGTCATGGCTCAACTAGTGAAGGCTATTAACAAGCAAGCCCTAGTCACAACAGACTTAGCAACCCTAAAATAATGACGCCTAGGCTAACAGTCCAAGAGAAGCTCACAGTCTATAATAACAGCAGCAAGGTGAACTTTGAATCAACCCAAAAACAATCACGGGTCAGTTTCATAGAGTCACGGTGCAACAAGAGAGACAACACACAGTCCACCAATCTACTGCAGAAGGTCACAATTCACGGCCAAGAAAGAGGAACACTAACAGTCCATTGTTCACGGCTCGGTAAGGGGGGCACTAACTAGTCCACAACACAGTTCACGGCTCAGCAAGAGGGACTCTAACAATCCATTGTTCACGGTTCAGCAAGGGGGACACTAACTAGTCCACAACACAGTTCACGACTCAGCAAGAGGGACTCTAACAGTCCACGGTTCACAGCTCAGCAAGAGGAAGGAGCAACCTTCAAACTCAGATCTGATAACTTAGGGATAAAACAGTGAAATCCTTGCAGCAAACACCAAACATAAAGATTAGAGCTGAGATCTAACTTCTTGGATGATTACAATGAAAGATAAGACTTGCTTTTATAACTTGAAAGGAAACCTAGAAGGGTCCTTGACTCCTTCAACCCTAGCTTTTAGGGTGGTTACCAAAAAAACATAAAATAAAATTAAGTGAACTTAGGATAGGGCATCAATGGTCCACAGGTCTTACAAAATAAAAACCATAAAGTTAAGTTGACTTAGGATAGGGTACCAATGGTCCAAAGGTCTTACAAAATAAAAACCATAAAATAAAAGTCATCATTCTAAAGGTACACATAATAAGAGTGCTAGGACCAAGTAAAAGATAAAGGACCAAAAGTAAGCCAAAGGGGTCATAATAAGAAGGTAAGACAACCCTCATACCCACAATGTAATATCCCAAATCCTGATATTTTCTATTTCTATGCAAATTTACTGAAACAACCAAGCATGCAAACTACCATGCAAAATTTCCCTATTTTATAGCTGAAATTAGGGTTAGGGTTTGCCAGATGAATCTGCAATAACCTTCGGACTTATACTGGAATACTGGATAATGATGAATGCAATAGATATGGTGACAAACCTGGATGGTTTATCTTGAAGGAGACTAGGGCAGATGTCTCACTACTGAAATCCCGTTAGCTGAAGACGTCATCTCCAACCCCAACTGTTGTGGCCCCACGTTGTGCTGCTTCTCAAGAGCTCCAAAATAATAATCATCAAAAGTAAAGTCTCCATTCACTTTATCTTTCTTTTATAACTTTCAACTGCAAAAACCCTAACTTTTGACCTAATTAGGTCACTTTAACTCCTAATTTGCAGTTGACTTGCATGCATGCGCATGGAGACTTAATCAGGTGCATGCATCATTAAATAATGCTTAGATGTCATGCATGTCACTTTTAGGGCTTGAATGTCACTTTTAAGGTTTGCATGCATATCACTCTTAGGGTTTGCATGCATCTCACTTTTAGGGTTTGCATGCATGTCGCTTTTAGGGTTTGCATGCATGTCGCTTTTGGGAACATTACACACAAGTCCAAGGTGTACCAAAAAGGTGAACAAGCAATCCCTTTTACCCATAGGACCAACAAGACCAAGGACTTTAATCTTTTCTCTCTCAAGGTATATTGTCACATGTGTTCCATATATATATTTTTATCATCACAGTATAAGACAAAAGATCCAACCTGGATGATGTGATCCTTTGGTCCTCAGTACTGCTCCCAAGGGTTAGGTGCCAGTCAGTGTTTTAAAAACCAGCCGAGTCCAAGTCCGAGTTGGCCGAGTTGGCCGAGTTGACCCCTGGCCGAGCTAACTCGGCCTGCAACTCAGCTCAGGTGGCCGATTTTATACTTAGTCGGCCGAGTTGGGTCCGAGTCAGCCGAGTTAGGGTCCGAGTTGGCCGAGTCGGCCGAGTTGACTAAGTTGCAACCCGAGTCAACCGAGTCAGTTGTGGCAGACACCCACAAGAATGCAGACTGCAAAATAACATGTTTATTTTTTATTTTTAAGATTTTTTTTATTCTAACCATAACCTGAGGCCATAAGATGACCCCCTGCCTTTCTATTTGCCTCACACTTCTGCTGTAAGATGTTTGTGAGCATTTGGCATTATTGTTGTTTGGATTCATGGAGGCTTAGAGGAGCGTCCAACAGTGAAGAACAATCAACATGATTGCAAGAGTTGGACTGTTGAAGACCGGTTTTCTGTTACGTAGATGTATGTTAGCTTCTAGCTAGCCATTGTTTCTTTTTTCTCATTAAATTGACAAATATCAGTCTTCTTTTCTATTGTTTGCTACCAAAATAATAAGATTTTTTTCTTTTTTCTTTGCATGTTTAGACTTGCTTTGCATTTAGATTCTAGATTGGCCCCAAAAGGAAAAGATCAGGCATGGATCTATGCTAATGTCATTGAAGGGAAAAAGTATTGCAAGTGTTGCAAGACATGGATTAAAGGAGGGGGCATTAATAGATTTAAACAACAGTTGGCTGTTGTTAGAGGAAATATTGCCCCATGGGAAGCTGATTTAGAGTTTATTGGTGAGATTATGTTCAAGTTGCAACAACAGTTTGATGAATTTGAAGAGAAGGCTAAGCAAAAAGAGATGTATGATCATTGACATATGATGTAGTGGCATCATAGCATGTTGTTTTTTGGACTCCACAAGCCATTTAGGCCTCATTGATTATGTTTTTTGTTCTAGATATGTATTGCACAGTACACTCAATGCCATTTTGATATATTCACACTTATATGGTTTATGCATGAGTAGACGTTGGATATTTTGTCTCTAATGCTTTGCAAGCATGGATTAAAATCTTTAAAATATTATTTTTCTTTAAAATTATTATTTTATGTATTTTTTGAGTAATCCGAGTCATTAAATTCAAATCAGCCGAGTCATTACCGATTCCGAATCCGAGTCCGAGTTGACCCTTGACCGATTCCGAGTCCGAGTCCGAGTTTTAAAACATTGGTGCTAGTGACATCATCAAGGGGTGTTCATCCCTTAAGAAACAACCTAGCAATAACCAAATAGGAGAGAGGACATCACACATCATCATTTTGGTCAACTGACCAAGAAACTGCCTGGTTAACTGACTAGGAATGTACCTGCAGGAAATGCTTGGTCCAAGACCAAGAATCTGCCTGGTCCCAGACTAGGAAGTCTCTGTCTCAACTTGTAAGATCTGCATGGACGTCGTGTCCAAGAAACTGTCTAGTCCCAGACCAGAATACCCTAGAGACATATAAGGGCCCTAACCATATGTTAGGGACTTTCCCATGGCATCAACCTGCTTGGTCCCATACCAAGAACCCCAGGAGACTACTGGGGGGCCTAGGGTACCTTCTAGGGACTTACTCTACCCTAGTTAATTGACTAGGGTACCATCCTCCCTGAGAATGGATCTCGCAGGTGCACTATCTTTGACAAACAATCAGGGCACATACACATGCACAAAATGATGTAAAGAATATAAAATTGACTTCATTATCAGAATTGCAATAATACCAGTGTTCCACGGGGACGCGCCTCCCAGGGTCGGTGGCTCGCCACCTACGCTTCCCACGCCCCGGGGGCTGGGGAGCTCCATGGGAAACGTTTCCCAGCGCCCCCTTTCAGCGAAACTTGGGGAAACGCGGGTCTGGGAGTTTCCTGGATTGGGGGGCTCCCACACGCCCCCTCCTGAAAATGAGGGGCTCCGACAGGCCCCCACTGCCCTCGATTTTTTAAATTTTTTTACTTAAAAAAGAAATGGTTCATCTTAAATTTTAGGATTTTACACTAAATAGTCATTTTAAAACGAAATAAAAACAAATAAAAAGAAACAAACATCGATATGATATGCTTGGCTATAACGATTACATTAAATTACACTAAATTCTTCGGGAACATAAGCATGCTAGTATGCAAATGGTGATGGGATGAGGAATTGATATGTTTATATGTTGGGGTTCATATTTTTTTTTCTTTTTTATAATTTAGAGACCGACCCCCCTATGTTAGGGACCCTGACGTCTCCCCGCCCCCCGGTCCCCCAAAATACCCCAAAATTTTGGGGTGTCTCTACACGTCCCCAATGTGTGTTTCCCCGCTCCCACGCCTCCCCGTCCCGGAAACTTGGTGGAACACTGAATAATACATCTCGTACACACATAAATCAACTTATATTATATATTTATAACACCTCTAGTTGTTCAAGTCATTTAACCATCTAACCTGTAATCTGAACATTCATCAATGCATTGTTAAAAATGTAACTGCGGAAGATATTCTATTTTCTATTATTATTATTATTATTACCCCTTCCGAAGATGTTGATCCTCTGATTAGGGATGTCATTGATGTATTTGGTCATGTAAAGTCTTGAGGTAAAACCTCCATCGTAAGTCAGGTCGATAGTACCCACAAAAGTATTATTGAAATGTATTTTTGAGTCTTCCAAGGCAAGTTGGCCCTGGCAGAAAGTAGAAGTCGACCATGTTGGGTTATTAGGCCTCTCAGCTAATTAGTATAAATAGGAGAGGTACCTCCCTCATTTGAACAAGCAAAACACTCAAGCAATTGCGCGAGACAGAGAAGGAGCAGTCCATCTGGAGGAGAGGAAGCGGTCTAGTCTTATTCTTTGGGTCTTACACTGTACTTGGTCGAAGTCTGTATAGAGGAAGTTTTGTTGGGTTTTCTTCCCCATGAGGGTTTCCCAGGATAAATCTTTGTGTTCTCGTTTGTTCTGTTGTGCTTGTTATTCTTTCAGAGATCCTTTTGTTTTGGTAATAACAACTTTTAAAATCTTAACATGGTATCAAAGCTAACCTAAAAGAAGACATTGTGCAGTTGTTTTCCTGTAGTACAAGCTAGGCCTCACAATTACAGACAACTCCTTCCACAAGTCAATCGAAAAAGATGAACCATTCAACTCGCCCTAGGAGGGTGCATCTTTCTATTGAAGCAATTTTTAATTCTGTGGATTTTCATTTTCTGACCTACCATTGTCGCCGAAAAAAATTAAGGCACCAAATTTCTCAAGGTTCTATCCACAAATTTAAGAAAAGAAAGATACAGTCTAGTTCGCCTTAGGGAGGCGCATCTTTTCCTCCAATCAGCTCTACAACTGATCCCAGTTGGAAAATTAGGGTTTTCCAATCAAACCCTAAGTCATCCTAAAGCAGATTCTAGAAGTAATCCTCAAATTGGTAAGTTCTATCCCCTTTAGTTCCATTTGAAGTTCTCATTCATTAAAGATGACAAACAGCACCAAGCTTGATGAAAAGCTTGAGAGAGCAAAGAGCTTCAGAGCATGGAAGTACAAAGTCATGCTCATCCTTGAAGAACATGACCTAGAAGGTTATATCAAAGATGAGGTCAAGGAACCAGAGGGAGAGGAGGCAAAGGCCAAGCACAAGAAGTATATGTTCAAAGTCAAGAGGATCATAACTAATTCCATCAAGGATCAATTGATCCCCTAGGTGTCTTCCAAGAATACTCCAAGGAAAAGTTTGATGCACTAACTAGTACATTTGAAGGCAAGAACATCAGCAGAAGAATGACCTTGAGAAACCTACTCAAGGGTGTGAAGGTACAAAAGACAGAAACTATGCAATCATACCTCTCAAGAGCATCTCAATTCAAAGAATAGTTAGAAGCCATTGGTGACATGGTGGAAGAAGAAGAAGTTGTGATGACCACCCTAAATGGTCTCTCGAGAGAATGGGATTCCTTCATTAGAGGAATATGTGCTAAAAGAAGGTTAACCAAGTTTAGCAAACTATGGGAAGAATATGTACAAGAAGAAGGAAGGATAGCTAATAGAGAAGAGAGGCTAAATGATAATGAAGATCAAACTCTAGCTACTCACACCAAGAATGGAAGAAACAAAAGGAAGAATCAAGGATCACCTCCCAGAAGACCACCAAACTTCAAAAGGAATAAGAGACCTAGAAAGGATTATTCATCCTTTGAATGCTATTCATGTCATAAGATGGGACACGTTGCTAGAAATTGTCCTCTTAAGAAAGATCAGTTCAAGAAGAAGAACTGAAAGTACCATGCCCATGCAACTGAAGAAAATGAATCATATAAGGAGAGGGTCAGAGAAGATGAAGACGCTAATGAAAAGTATCTCCTAATTTCAGCTCTCACAGGATCAATCTCTCATGGAAGTAACACTTGGCTTATAGACAGTGGTGCTTCCAAACATATGATAGGTCACAAAGATTCACTCTCTTGTCTTACCCAAAAGGACTATTCACACAAGGTACAACTTGGAGATGATTATTAGTACCCCATCAAAGGAATGGGAGAAGCCTCTTACAAATTAAAATCCGGAAGTTCATGAAGATGAAAGAAGTCTTATATGTTCTAGGATTGAAGAAGAATCTTCTTTCTATCTCGGCTCTAGATAAGAAAGGTTTTAGAGTTGCCTTTGTAGATGGTGAAGTTCTACTGTAATTGGTGTTGAAGGACTCTACAAATTGAAAGGACACACAGATTCAGCCCTTACAACCAGTAACATCATCCCATGTGAACTTTGGCATAGAAGACATGCTCATGTGAACTACAAAGCATTGCCTATGGTGAGCAAGGTAGTGACAAGTCTACCAGAGATCCAGATCAATCATGAAGGAGTATGTAAAGGATGTGCTCAAGGAAAGAACATCAACAAACCATTGCCCAGCAGTAACAGCAAAGCAAAAGGGATTTTGGATATTGTACACTCAGATGTGTGCATACCGATGTCAACCACTTCCTTAAGGGGGTATGTTTACTATGTCTCTTTTATTGATGACACTCTCGTAAGACTTGGATATATTTCTTGAAAGGCAAAGATGAAGTATTCGAAAAATTCAAGGAATTTAAGGCTCTTGTGGAAAATCTATCCGAAAAGAAGATCAAGACTTTAAGATCAGATAATGGAGGAGAATTCACTTCAAATGAATTCAAGGACTTCTGTAAGGAAGATGGGATTAAGAGGGGAGCTTACCACACCCTATAATCCCTAACAAAATGGAGTGGCAGAAAGAAAGATTAGATTTATCACGAAAACAGTCAGATCAATGATCCATGATCAAGATCTACCTATGCATTTATGGGTGGAAGCAACAAGAACCGTGGCCTATGTCCAGAATAGAATATCTCATAGTGCTCTTGGAAACAAAACCCCAAAAGAAAAGTTCACTGGTGAAAAGCCCGAAGTAAGCCACCTAAAGATATTTGGTTGCCACGTATACTTACATGATCCAAAAGAGAAAAGATCCAAATTGAACTCTTCAGGAAAGAAGGGTATATTGTTGGATACAGTGAACAAACAAAAGCTTACAGAATCTAAATTCCAGGTTTCCATCAAATCGAGATTAGTAGAGATGTTATATTTGATGAAGATACAGCCTTAACCAAATCCAGAAAGATCTATGTAGATGAAGATCGTGAACAAGAAGAGGAGACTCCTAGAACCACAGAAGCTACCAGACCATCAGTGAGAAACATTGAAGAATATACTATACCAAAATATCATGACCTAGCATAACCCCAAGGACCCATGGAAACACCCCAGGAGATGATCTCAACAAAAAGTGGACCAACTTGGGGTCATGATATAATCAGAGAAGCAGAAAGATATGGTGCACCAGAAGAAAGCAAGAGACAAAGAATCTACTCAAACTATGCGGCATTAATGGGCAACCTTGTTTATGAAGAACCCGCATGTTTTGAAGAAGCTTCAAAGAAGAAGGAATGGATGAAGGCCATGATCAAAGAATACTAATCTATAATAGTTTCTTCAAAATGGATTTTCAAGACAAAGCATTCAGCAGATGGCAGTATTGAAAAGTTTAAAGCAAGATTTGTCACAGGAGGATTTTCACAAAAAAGAAGGAATTGACTATGAAGAAACCTTTGCACCAATAGCAAGATATACTTCTATCAAAACTATCCTTGCCTTGGTAGCCAAGATGAAATGGAAGCTACATCAAATGGACATAAAAACAACCTTCCTAAATGGTGTCATAGAAGAAGAAGTATATATTGAACAAACACCAAGACTTGAGACTCACGACAAGGGGACACACACATGCAGATTAAAGAGAGCTCTATATGGGTTAAAACAAGCCCCCGGAGCATGGTATGGAAGAATTGATGGATTCCTGGCAAACTTGGGCTTTACCAAAAGTAAAGTTGATTCCAACCTTTAAGGTTGAAAATGATGGGATCATTATATTACTGTTGTATGTAGATGATTTATTTTTGACAGGAAAGGAGAAGCTCATCAACGAATGTAAGAAGAAACTTGTGGCAGAAATTGAGATGAAAGACCTTGGCACAATGCATTATTTCCTAGGTCTTGAAGTATGGCAATTTCCAGATGAGATTTTCCTAAACCAAGGAAAAAATACAGTTGAGATCCTAAAGAGATTTGGGATGTTGGATTGCAAAGGAATGAACACTCCGATGGTGACAAACCTAAAGCTTCTGAATGATGATTCTTCAGAAAGAGTATATGTCACATTATACAGACAGATTATTGGCTCACTGATGTATTTGACAAATACAAGACCAGATATATGTTTTGTTGTGAACACCTTAAGTCAGTATATGGTGGAACCCCGACATGTTCATCTAGTTGCAGCAAAACATGTGATGACGTACCTAAAAGGTACATTGGAGTGTGGCCTCAAATATGCAGTCGACAGTGAGTTCAGATTGTATGGCCATACTAATTCAGATTGGGCAAGAAGTGTTGAAGACAGAAAGAGCACCTCAAGATGTTGTTTCAGTTTGGGATCAAGTGTGATCTCATGGCTTAGCAAAAAGATTCAGGAATATGACTTAAAAATAAAACCCACTTCATTAATTAAGAGACAGGGGCTTGCAAAGATATTGAATCAGGGGAATGAAAAAGCTTTAGGAATGATTTGTCAGAATAATAATCCAGAACAAAGTGTATCAAACGAGCTTCAGAGATTAGAGCAACAGTCATGGTATTCAAACATCATTTTCTTCCTTTATAACCTTACATGCCCTGATCACCTACTTGGCCATAAACGAAGAGCATTAAGGTTAAAAGCAACTAAGTATTGTTTAACAAAGGATGGTTTGGGTTGGAGAAACTCAAACAGCTTAGTACTTAGATGTGTTGATGAACCAGAGTCCGAAAGACTCATGGTTGAGTTTCATGCAAGATTTTGTGGTGGTTATTTTGCAGCAAGAACATAACTACCCATAAAATCCTAAGAGCAAGTTACTATTGGCCAAACCTTTTTTCAGACGTGCATAAGTTTGTCAAGATTTGCCCTCAGTGTCAGTTGTTCACTGGGAAGCAGAAGATGAAAGATTTGCCCTTAAAGCCAATAGTGGTCCAAGCCCCTTTCCAACAGTGGGGGCTTGATTTCATCAGTAAGTTTAAAGACAATTCAAGCAATGGTTATTCTTGGATACTTACCTCCACAAATTATTTCACCAAGTGGGTAGAGGCAATACCCACCAAGAAGGCAACCGATGTTGTAGTCATGGAAGATAGGATTATCACAAGATTTGGTGTACCAACCAGAATTATCACAGATAATGGCCCATGTTTCAATTCTTCAGAAATGTCATCATTTTGTTTCAAATATGGCATTATCTTATCACATTCATCCAACTATTGTCCTCAAGGAAATGGTCTAGTTGAGTCAAGTAATAAAAACTTAATGACCATAATCAAGAAAACAGTTGGTGATAACTAGAAAGCATGGGATAACAAGATTAGGTATGTGTTAATGGTTGATAGGATTACCAAGAAGAGTTCAACCGGAAAGAGTCCTTTCAAGCTTGTCTATGGCCTAGATGTCACCTTACCCATCCATTTAAAGCTTCCAGTGTATCAGCTTCTCCGGAACTTTAGCTCGGATCAGCATGCTATTTAGAACGAAGTTAATCAGTTAATTGAGCTAGATGAGAACAGAAGGAAGTCCCTTGACCAAAGTATTAGAAATTCAGATAAAATCAAGAGGACTTTTGATAAGTCTACTAGACCTGGATCCTTTCAAGTAGGTGACACAATTTTATTATGGGACAAACGGAGGGAAAAAACGGGAAAGCATGGATGGGACCTTACATCATTTGCGAAGTAGCAGGCACCAATTCCTTCTATCTGAATGACCTAGAAAGGGAAAGAATGAACCCTCCAGTAAATGGTTTTCAGCTCGAGATATTTTTCAGCGACACTGTTTGATGTCTTTATTGTCATCGATGGTATCAAGGCCTATTCCTAAACTAATCATTGCATCATATTGTTGTACTATGGATATTGTATTAGTGTGTTTTTTTACTTAACCTTGAAGGCCCCTGTCGTATACTAGTTTTTCTAAATTTTGTAAAGTATTATTTCTCTTTTGTACATCATATTGTATACTAACTTTGTACAGTAACTTATTTTCCCAGTTGGTTTCCTTTTATATATGTGTTACTGATGGACTTCAATTTCTTTGCAGGACCCAGAGATTATGGAGTTCTCACGTCCTCTTTTTTATTAGAAGATCAGTCAGAGCATGTGTCCCTAGATGGAGCCAGATGTTACCCACTAAGTCATACTTAGTTGGCGATATCAAGTGAGTCGGATGAGACAAACAAATATCTTTGTTCATTCTTTAAAGCTCAGAAGTCAGCCAAGCTTCTTCTGGGAAAAGTTTCTAAATTTTTTTTGTACCACATGTTCATACCCCCTTGGGGGAGTTGTAATAAAATGTTCTAGCATGGTAGAGTATGTAAAAGACTAATAAACGACTAATAATTTCTGAGTTTTTCACTCATACCTCCAAAGTTGGGGTAGTCGTCTTGGTAATTAAGCCTAGGGAGGTTATTAGAGTCTCTATGTCAATGTATATAAACATGCTAGGCATTAATATTGAGTCATATGGACATGTGCTAGGTCCCCCTAGGTTTATTTTTAAGTTTTGGTGAAAATAATTTTTCCCGTAATCTTAGGTTATTTTTTAATAATCGAATTGGAAAAACTAAGTGTAATAAAAGTGTGGTTAGGGATCGTATTTTTCCATGGGGGTGCTCATTTTCTAACTCAGAGCACCTGTTTAACCCAAAACCCCACTTTTCCTAAGTTTTAAGTGATAAATTTATCGCTTAAGTCAAAAATCTCCAAAAAATAAAAAATATTAATTAAAAAATAGATAAAATTAATAAATGGAGAAAATCCCCAAATTCCTAAATTAGTGGAAAATGCTTTGGTTCGACTGAAATCAGTTTCATTGGCTCTCAGTAGTGAAGGAGAGTTAGACCGATGATGAAGGTGAGTTGTTCTGGTAGGTGAGAGAGGTGGTGTGAAGACTCCCAGTGTAGGTTGCGACCTCTCTTCCTCTCCCTCACGTGCGCTGGAGTTGGCAGTTGTTAAGTGGATACCTCTTGAGTTCCACTCACCTTCAACTCACTTCAACTCCACTCAAACTCCTCAATCAACTCAATTCAACTCTCCCTCTCTCTGCCAGTGAAAGTTGCAACTTGCGCCCCCTCTAGGCCTCTTTGGCTATAAATAAAGTTGTCATTCTCTCATTCAAGCCAGTTCGAGTTGGATAGAGAATTGGCTTGCTTGTTGTAATAGTTATAGTTATTTTTGTTGCTTGGAATAAAGAAGGCTTTGGAGGCAAGATGGTGTCATGTTGTATTGTGTGGGCGAGCTTGCTTACTATGCTCTTGTGGATCTAGCATTGAAAGATTATTATCAATTGGTAAGGAAAGAGCTTAGTTAATAAGTTTATTGGGTAATTTGTTTTCTTATATGCATGCTTAGAGATCTAGATCTGACATGTTTTATAAGATTATATGCATGTCGTTTTAATCTCTCTATATGTGTGTATTAACTGGATCACACAAGCATTTTGGCAAGCCTTTGATTAGCTGCAGGTATCCTAAGTTGGAGGAAGCGTTGATCTAGTTTGCTTCTTCATTTTCTCCAACATTTTCAAGGCATAGTCCCTTGACATTCCACCGAAAAGCTTTAGGGTTGATCATTCGAGCAAGCACCAAGCCACCTCTTTCACTCTTTCTCCTTTTAAAAATCACTGCTTTCCCTGGTTACTTGCTTCTTATTTTTTAGATCTATGGTTTATAAGCTAATATCTTTTCGAGATCTGAACATATAAGAGTTACATGCATAGATCTAAATTCATTTAAAAGGATCTAAGTCTTTTTTCTGTAAAACTAGATTTAGCTGCAAGAAAGTTTTCATTTTTTACTAGTTATTTAAAGTAGATCTAAAGCTTGTTTAGGTGTCTTTCCTTCAAATCTAAAGTTATATCTTGCAATCGTAGTGCATATTGTATTGGCTGCCCAAAAAGCATGCCAAGATCCCAAGGAAAGCTTGGTCGCCATTTTGTTCAATTTCCAAGTGCCTTCCTACTATTTTGTTTCATGTACTTTGATTTTCTTTCCGTGCTTGATTCCCCTACCTTATATCTCAAGGCGGCTAATTTCTTGACTCCTACAGGCTTACAATTGTAAGGTGACGGGTTTGCGCATAAGTATAAATAGGCAGGTCTGGGTGTGGGTTTACTCTGTCTAGATTTAGCTCCTTGACTTTCAGATGCAGTTTTGGCTTTCAGGTGCAGGTTTAGCTCTCAGGTGCAGGTTTGGCACATATGTTTCTTCAGTTTCTACTGTTGTTGCGTGCGTGCGGTTTATGAGGGCGAGTCAAGTGCAGTTTGCTCAGGATTAGAAATTTCTGCAACTAATTTATAAGCAGTTTTGGTAGTCTGTGATCTTGATGCAACAGAGAATAGTCTAGCTATTGAGTCGCTTCATGACTCCTATGCTATCACTATGAGTCACCAGGGATGTTCTTGTATTTTTTCGTAGTTTAACTTAGCAATTTTTTACTAATTTTTTGTGTGTTGTCCAAAGACACTTCCAAAGTGTTTTTGGGCACATTTGACTAATATATGCTTGTTGGTTTTTAGCAGGTCCACCAAAAAAGAGAAGGAAATGCTGCCCAAAATTCCATTTTTTGGCCATTCGAAGCTTCCCAAGGGTTCCCCCTACTTTCGTGGTTCCTTTTCTCATATTTTGTAATCCTTTGGATCCCAGATAACAAGGACCAAAGAGCATTTCTCATTAAGCATTGTAACCGAGATTAATAGAAAGATCTTGAGTAGGGTCTTCAAAGCCCACTCCCCATCCCCCCAGGGAGGATCCACCTCTTTGTCCTTTTTCATTTTTTTGTTTTTCTTTAGTTTAATTCTTTCATGCAAGCTAGTATACTTTGATAAATGCTGCAATTTGTTATATCATTACATATCTTATTTTGAATCAAAGTAACAATAATACTTACCCCACGACTTCCCGAGTTACCCGAAAGGGGAAAGAGATGCGAGGTAGGCTTTATTAGACAACCTATTTTTATTTCAGTGCTTTAGTTTTATTTTACTTCGCACTTTAAAATTTACCCCTCCTTGCTTTCCCAATCGAGGTTCATTTGAACCGAAAGAGACTCTTGGAGGTTATTTTTTATTTTTTTAACAAACAAACATAGTCTTTAAAATCCTTAAAATCGACAAGACTTTGTTGTGTATGCTCTGCATCGTTGCGGTTCAACCAAACAGTTGGTTGCATCAAAAGGAGCATGGGTGACTAGTCTAATTAGTTTCATACCTCAATTAAACCTCCCCAGGCGAAAATCCAATGCCTCGATTTGATCATTTGTGGTGGAAAAATTCACAAAGGAAGCAGGAACAACCGGGTAGTGACCTCGAGACACCATCAGGTTACACTCTTGTTGATATAGTGTTGGACACGTCTTAGAGACTCCGACCCGCCCACATATTCCTTGTGTGGAGCCGCATCGGATAAGGGTTTTGGACATACTCCTCATACCTTCAGGTATATTTGGAGTTCCCTTCCCCCTAATTTAATTCACTCATCTTCCACAATAATTTAAAACTCACCAAGAGACAATTGCAAAACATCTACTTCAGCATTCTCAGCACATACAGTCTTGTGACTCCATTTAAATTCAGCACTGGTCTTTATTGGTTCTATCTGCATAATTTATGAGTTGAATGATTTATTTACAATTTCTTGTGCTATTTATGCTGTTGTAATCAGTTCATCTTATAAATCTCTTGTTTCCATTATTGTTTGAAAAACTCCTAAAAACTTACTCATCTAAAACATCACCACTAAAACCTAATCGACCTTAGCAACTCTTAGGGTCTACCTCCCTTGGCTTCGTTAGGAGTTGGCCTAAACGGAGGAGTCAAGAACAAGGTGACAGCCTTGACTCGAGACTTTCCCCTAAAGGACACACCGAGTGGCTTGAATATTTTTGCCACATTCCCCCCCAAGTATGTGAAAGGCGGCAACATTTTCTAGCGTCGTTGCCAGGGATAAATCTTTTTCTTCCCGAGTACGACTCGACTTTTCTTTTTGTTTCAAAAAGATAAAAAGATAAAAAATTGATAGATCTTGTTTTTAAAAAATAAAATTAAAACTTGATCCATCTGGCGACTCCACTATTTAATATCCCTTCAAGGTATTCTACCCGAAGGAACTCCGAAGGAGTATTTGATCTCATCCCTGAGACTGAAAGAGCTTATAGAAGGAGATTGAATAGACAGACTTCTCGTAGAATCCTTGAAGATTTAGGGTCCCAATCCCTCTCAGATATCCATCATCTATTTGTAGAGAGTCACATTCATCAATCTAAAGAAATGTTCGACTTCTTCAAACCCCTTGACTTCACTCAGATAGTAGGTGCCCCTCATGCCATTCCGAATGATGATATCAAGAAGCTGCCTACCTTTCAAGGAAACAATGCCATCACAGTCAAATCACACCTTCAGAAGTTTTCAAGGCATCTAGTTGGTTATTGCAATCAAGTTGCTCATGACCATGATGACGTAAAAATGAAGCTTTTTGCTTTATCATTAGAAGAAGATGTTGGAGAGTGGTACCTTGACCTAGCTGATAATTCATACAAAACACTTGATGAATTCCTAGATGCTTTTAAGAAAAAATGGGGAGAGAAAAAGGAACCAAGACATCAGCTTACTGCTCTCCATAACATTAAAAAGATGGAAAATGAAACTATGGAGGAGTTCAATAAGAAATTCAAAGATCTTGTTTCTAACCTTCATAAAGACATTAAGCCACATGATGTTGTTATCCTCATCTATTACATTGAAGCTTTCATTGGTGATCAGTATTTTAAAAACCGGTTGAGTCCAAGTCCAAGTTGGCCGAGTTGGTCGATTCGACCCCCGACCGAGCTGACTCGACCTACAACTCGGCTCGGGTGGTAGATTTGATATTGAGTCGTCGAGTTGGACTCCAAGTCGGCCGAGTTAAGGTCCGAGTTGGCCGAGTCTACCAAGGTAGGGTCCGAGTTGCAACCCGAGTCAGCCGAGTCAGTTATGGCAAACACCCACACACATGCGGACTCCAAAAAAACATGTTTATTTTTTATTTTTAATATTTTTCTTATTCTAACCCTAACCTGAGACCATAAGATGACCCCTGCCCCTCTATTTGTCTCACACTTCTGTTGTAAGATGATTGTGAGCATTCAGCATTATTGTTGTTTGGATTCATGGAGGCTTGGAGGAGCGTCCAACAGTGAAGAACAATAAACAGGATTGGAGGAGTTGGACTGTTGGAGGCCAGTTTGTTGTTACCTAGATGTATGTTAGCTGCCAGCTAGCCACTATTTCTTTTTTCTCATTAAATTGACAAATACCAATCCTGTTTTCTATTGTTTGCTGCCAAAATAATAAGATCTTTTTTTAAATTTTTTCTTTGCATGTTTAGATTTGCTTTGCATTTAGATTCTAGATTGGCCCCAAAAGGAAAAGATCAGGAATGGATACATGTTGATGTCATTGAAGGGAAATTGTATTGCAAGTATTGCAAGAAATGGATTAAAGGAGGGGGGCATTAATAGATTTAAACAACAATTGGTTGTTGTTAGAGGAAATAATGCCCCATGGAAAGCTGATTTAGAGTTGATTAGAGAGACTAGGTTGGAGTTGCAACAACAGTTTAATAAATTTTAGAGAAGGCTAAACAAAAAGAGATGTATGATCATTGACATATGATGTAGTGGCATCATAGCATGTTGCTTTTTGGAATGTACATGCTATTTAGGCCTCATTCATTATGATTATTTAGGCACAACTTAATCATATTCATAATAGGTTGGTAATGATGGAGAGAAATCAAGTTTCTCATGCACCCAGGAACTTTCAACATAAGCCCAACCAAATGTGTCAGAAGAAAGCACCAACTCAAGAGCCTATGATTTTGAACAAGTTAAATTCATCCAACATGGTAGAGGATGCAATTTCATTTTGTAGGCCTTGTGATCAGTTCCAACAAGAGAGTACTTGTTATATTGCCAATCAAGTCATGGAACAAGGATTCCCCGAGACTAGTAATCAGGAAGCACTTTCAAGCGAGCTTGAGTATGTGAACATGGTAGGCCAACCTACCCTCTATCCAACCAGCATTGGCAGCAGGCCATAGATTATATTCAGGAGAAGGATTTCATCACCCAGAGTTATGGTGAAAAGCCTTCTCAGGAACAGGTTAAAGAGATGAGGGATGCTAGATTCAAGGGTGCTACTTATCAAAGGAAGGAGAAGTCTACACCAACTAAGCAGTATAAACCTAAGGTAACAACTCCTCCTGTTTTGAACCCCCCAGTGGTTGTAGAATCAAGACTTGACATGGGAATGTGGCTAAATAGTGTTAAAGTCTCAGCTTATGCAACCGATATCCTTCAGATTCCTGGTCAAAAAGAGAAATTGTTGAAAGCTTTAGAAAGTAATCAAAATAAAGTCCATGAAATTGTCAAAGAAACTGCTCTTCCAAGTAATAATGCCATCTTTAAAGATTTTCCTGTTGCCCTTAAAGATTTGCCTATAGTCCTTCACAGTGTTGATCCAAGAAGAGAAGATCACCCGTCATTTTATGTCTCTCTTTTAGTTGATAATCTTCTTCTCCATAACTGCATGTTAGAATCAGGTGCTTCATCAAACGTAATTACAAGAAAAGTAATGGAACAATTGAATTTAAAGATCACTCGACCCTACCACAATGTTTGTGCAATGGATGCAAGAGAAGTTGATGTGGTGGGTATAATTTTAAACATGCAAGTAAAATTGGCTAAGTATCCTGACATCAATATGACAATGGATGTTATAGTAATCGATGTGTCGGATAATTAGGGAATGCTTTTGTCCAGAAAGTGGGCTGCAACTCTAGGTGGACACATCCAAATGGATTGGACGTATGCAACTATACCTGCATCGGAAAACACAAGGGTTATACTTCACAGGGAAAAGGAAAGGAAGCAGCATGTAGAAAACCCTAAGAAACCTGCAAATGAATTTGTCCATTGTACTGACAACTTTGGAAACTATGCCATCTTGTCTAACTTCATGGCCCCCATTAAAGAATATGTTAAGAATGAAAAGGTAGATGAAGTTTGGCAAATGTATTTTGACGGGGCTTATTCCAAATATGGAAAGGGTGCGGGCATCGTAATCATTTCTCCTTCTAATCAAATCTACAACTTTGCTTTTAGATTGGAGTTTGAAGCATCAAACAATGTTGTTGAGTATGAGGCATTCTTTCTAGGATTAGAAACTGCTAAGGACATGGGTATAAAAATGTTGAACATAAAAGGTGATTCAGACTTAGTCATCCTCCAACTTAAAAACAAGTATCAATGTAAGGGTGATAAACTAAAGAAATATAGGAATGCCATATGAGATGATTAATGGGAATGGCAAAATGGAAATTAATTTCAGACCTTCAATTCCTGATAATATAGATCATTGGCAAGTGTTTAATGATGATAAACAACTCTTAAGATTCATCCATAATCTCCAGGAATTTGAGGATTGTAAGATCAATTACCAACAGGAAGATAAAGAGTATCAAGAACATGAGGATAATGTAAGAAATCGCATTCTGAGTAGCCTTATAGCTTTTGAGAAATTGTTTGACAAACAGGATCGACAAAAAAATAAAAAAGAATCAATAAAAATTGGGGATTATGTGGAAATAAACATAGGTACAGACAAAGACCCCAATAAAAATTGGAAAAGGTACCTCGAAAAAAGAGAGGAATAGGTTAATCAATCTAATCAAAGAGTATAGAGATGTTTTGGCCTTTAGCTATGATGAACTTAAAGCTTATCGGTAAGATGTGTTTCAACACACTATTCCCCTTAAAGAAGAGGCTAAAGAGGTAAAACCTTTCCGACAAAAACCTAGGTGAATAAATCCTAAGTTGGCCCCTATTGTTCAGAAAGAGTTACAGAAGATGTTAGCAGCAAGGATAATAGCACCTACAAGACATTCATAGTGGTGCAAAAACTTAGTTGTTGTTAGAAAGAAGAATCGGTCAATTACAATACGTATAGATTTCAAAAATCTAAATACATCATGCCTAAAGGATAATTACCCATTGACCAACATGGTAACATTGCTTCAGAGAGTAACAGGTTCAGGAATGATGTCCATGTTGGATGGCTTTTCTAGATATAACCAAGTGTTGGTGAATAAAGAAGATCAACATAAAACAACATTTACCACACCTTGGGGCAAGTATAAGTTTTTATGAATGCCTTTTGGCTTATTAAATGTGGAGGCCACTTTCCATAGAGCCGTGAACTTTGCCTTTAAGGAACTCATAGGTAAAGTGATTGAAATTTATCAAGATGACTTAATTGTTTTTTTGAAAGAAAGATCTGACCACATAAGTCATCTCAGGCAGATGTTTATAAGATGTCGTAAATATGCCATTTCCTTAAATCCTGCCAAGTCAATCTTTGGGGTTGACGAGGGCAAGCTGTTGGGGCACATCATCTCAAAGGATCGGGTCAAGATTGATCCTGAACAAGTAGAAGCCATTAAGAAGGTCCCCTTGCCTCAGAATTTAAAATCTCTCCAATCTTTCAATGGTCAAATCAACTTCATAAGGAGATTCATCCCAAATTTAGCATAACTAATGAAACCCTTACAAAAATTGTTGAAGGATGCTAAATTTGTGTGGACGGGTGAAGGAAAAGATGCCTTCAAAAATATCAAAGATTTTATATCTAAATCACCTGTCTTAATCAGTCCGGATTATTCCAAAGAGTTTCAAATTTTCTCTTTCGCCTCGAAAGACACCATGTTGGTGTTTTACTTCAGAAAAATAGTGAAGGACAAGAGCAACCTATAGCCTTTATGAGTAGAGCCTTGCAACATTCATAGTTGAAGTATACTACCATGGAAAAGCAAGCTTACGCTCTTGTCAAGTCCCTTAAGCACTTTAGAACTTAAAACAGAATTGCAATTTTATATGGCTATGCCGAAATTGAAGGAAAGGGTACACTATTCTGAGATGTACAAATCTTGAGCAATGATAGTTGGTGTACAATCTATATTTTGGTACTAAATGAATCTTGTGGAAGGTTAGTAGGCATACAGCCTATATTTTTGAACTAGATACAGAGGTTGGATCCTTATAACAAGTTCCTAGAAAACAAAAAACAAAAATACGACCTTTGTACCATAATTGTTAGAGTCTTCCAAAACTCAAAAGTCTCTTTAGTCAACCAAAACAAAACTACCCACCCAAGACTATTCCAAAAATTTTGTGATTTTGCAAGGCTCGCATAGAAATTGAGAAACTTGAGAAGACTAACAATCCAACCTCAAACAGCAAATTAGGAAAGTCAGTAGACCTATAGGACAATATTGACCAAAAACACAAAAATAGGGGAAAATTACCATTTCAAATAAAGGGAGGAAACCTTCAGGCTTAAGTTAAGATGCACAAAAACGTGAAAATTGCTATGAGTTCTAAAAAATAGATTTTTGTAAATAATACATAATTTGCAAGAAAATAAGAATGACACACACATGGTAATTTAGCAAGGAACCCATGCCTGTATTTACTCCCATAGATTATTATATTATTCAAAATCCAAAAACAACCTTTATAGAAGAGGCTATATATCGAAAATCAGCAATGACCCAGCAGTGGATAATGAAATGGAAGAAATGTATCCAGTCTCATTACTATCAATAGTAACAGAGGAGATGTCTGAGTCAAAGGATTCAAGATCTACATCCCACTCTTTTACCACAAGTAAAAATCTTTTTGTTGTTATAGCAATCCCTTGCTGCAGAAGAAAGTGTGAGGAATGAGTGAAAACAGGAGGTTCCTAATGGGAAATGAGGTGTTTGTTAGGGTCTCTAGATTTTTTTCTTCTTTTCAAATGAACGTAAAAACTAATTACTTGTTTTAGGAATGAATTAGAGGTTAAATCAGCATTTGTTTACATGTATTAGTCATTTCCAAACATTGTGTAGGTCCCAAAACATTCGGAAACCATGCTGCAATGCAGGCTTCATAGGCCAAAACACAATGGAAACATCCGAAACACTTTGGCTCATTTCCAGTGTTTCAACGTTTCAAAACACCGAGGGGGGAATTCATTTCCTACAACTTGTTACCACCTAATTTGTACTTGGTGGATATTTCAAGCAAGGCAGCGAAGTGGAACAAGTATACTTGTTCATTCTTCAGAGTTCAAAAGTCCACCAGGCTTTTATCAGGGCCAGTTGTGGTCCCTTTTTCGCATGTTCACACCCCCTCGGGGGAATTGTAATAAATGACATAGCATGATGGTTTCTTTTGTAAAAGGCTTGGCCTTCTTAGGACTTGGTCATCAAGGTCATCATCCTTGAGTGTTTTTTCCCTCGTCAATTATGTGACGCTTTTTTTAAGCGACATATAATTTTCGAGTTTTTCACTCAAAATCCTCCAATGTCGGGATGGGGAAATTGGTGAGTATGCCTTAAAAGGTTTTTAAATCCTAGGGTCTATGTATTATACCATGCTAGTCATAGTCCCAAAGTTTAGTGGACATGCGCTAAGTCTTTCATAGAATTTTTTTTGTTAATTTTTAATAAAATAATCGATAAGGTGTATTTTAATTGTAAAAGTTCAAAAGGTCACAAAATTGGGCCTAGGGAGCCAATTTGGTCATGAGGATGCTCGTTTTTGGACCCAGAGCCCCCACTTAACCCCTAAACCCACTTTTCCTAAGTTTTAAGTGCTTATTTATCACTTAAGTGAAATCCTCTCCAAAAAGGCAAAAAGTGAATAAAAAATTAGAAAAAAAGGAAAATAGAGAGAAAAAAACATCGCTAAATCAGTGGGAACTTGTCCCAAACATGTTCCAAGTTAACTAAGGATGATGTTGGGGGTAATTGGAGACCAAATCAAGATCAAATTGGCTTGATTCAATCAAATTTATAAGGGGGTGAATTTCTCCTTTGGGGGGCACATTTATCCATGAAAAAGCTCACCTCTTGTTGTATACGTGTCACAGAAAGAGGGGTGGGTGACCTACCTTGTGAGAGGTGGCGCCTACTACCTCTAGTTCACTCTAGTTCGCCCTCAATGATCTCAAAAAGCTCCAACACTTGGCAAATTCGCCCCCCTTAGGGTTTGCTCTCAATTTTCTATTTAACCAGGCAACCCCTATTCATTCCAGATGGATGATTTGGGCATTGAACCTTTGCTCCTGTACTTTGTAATTCGTTATCATTGTGGAATAAAGTGAAGGCTTTGGAGGCATACCTATGTAGGGTATCAATGCGTGGATGATCTATTCTCTTGTGTGAGGTATACTTGTATCAATTTCATTCTTTGTTAGTATATTGTAATAACCATGCATGGCAGGACAGATGTTGAAGAACTAATCCAAGTTTGTTTACTTGCTTAGCTATTTATCTTCTTATTTGCAATGGGAAATGAGGTGTTGTTAGGGTCTCTAGATTTTTTTCTTCTTTTCAAACGAACGTAAAAACCAATTACTTGTTTTAGGAATGAATTAGAGGTTAAATCATCATTTGTTTCCATGTATTAGTCATTTCCAAACATTGTGTAGGTCCCAAGACATTCGGAAACCATGCTGCAATGCAGGCTTCACAGGCCAAAACACAACGAAAAAATATGAAACACTTTGGCTCATTTCCAGTGTTTCAACGTTTCAAAACACCGAGGGGGGAATTCTTTCCCTACAACTTGTTACCACCTAAGTTGTACTTGGTGGCTATTTCAAGCTAGGCAACAAAGTGGAACGAGTATACTTGTTCATTCTTCAGAGTTCAAAAGTCTGTCAGGCTTATATCAAGGCCAGTTGTGGTCCCTTTTTCGCATGTTCACACCCCCTCGGGGGAATTGTAATAAATGACATAGCATGATGGTTTCTTTTGTAAAAGGATTGGCCTTCTTAGGAATTGGTCATCAAGGTCATCATCCTTGAGTGTTTTTTTCCTCGTTGATTATGTGACACTTTTTTAAGCGAAATACAATTCTCGAGTTTTTCACTCAAAATCCTCCAAAGTCAGGATGGTGAAATTGGTGATTATGCCTTAAAAGGTTTTAAATCCTAGGGTCTATGTATTATACCATGCTAGTCATAGTCCACTATGCTAAGTCTTTTATAGAATTTTTTATTTTTTAAATTTTTAATAAAATAATCGATAAGGTGTATTTTAATTGTAAAAGTTCAAAAGGTCACAAAATTGGGCCTAGGGAGCCAATTTGGCCATTGGGATGCTCGTTTTTGGACCCAGAGCCCCCACTTAAACCCTAAACCCACTTTTCCTAAGTTTTAAGTGATTATTTATCACTTAAGTGAAATTCTCTCCAAAAAAAAGCAAAAAGTGAATAAAAAATTAGAAAAAAGAAAATAGGGAGAAAAAACACATCCCTAAATCAGTGGGAACTTGTCCCAGACATGTTCCAAGTTAACTAAGGATGATGTTGGGGGTAATTGGAAACCAAATCAAGATCAAATTGGCTCGATTCAATCAAATTTATGAGGGGGTGAATTTCTCCTTAGAGGGGCACATTTATCCATGAAAAAGCTCACCTCTTGTTGTATACATGTCACAGAAAGAGGGGGGTGTGACCTACCTTGTGAGAGGTGGCGCCTACCACCTCTAGTTCACTTTAGTTCACCCCCAATCATCTCAAAAAGCTCCAACACTTGGCAAATTTGCCCCCCTTGGGGTTTGCTCTCAATTTTCTATTTAACCAGGCAACCCCTATTCATTCCAGACGGATGATTTGGGCATTGAACCTCTGCTCATGTACTTTGTAATTTGTTATCATTGTGGAATAAAGTGAAGGCTTTGGAGGCATACCTCTGTAGGGTATCAATGTGTGGATGATCTATTCTCTTGTGTGAGGCATACTTGTATCAATTTCATTCTTTGTTAGTATATTGTTATAACCATGCATGGTAGGATAGATGTTGAAGAACTAATCCAAGTTTGTTTACTTGCTTAGCTATTTATCTTCTTATTTGCAAAGATCAAGAAATTATATATTTTACTTGTTTGTATGCATATTTTTCTAATCTCTTATGCAAGCATTTCAGGTTATTAACGAGATCTTTCAAGGTTTAGTTCAAGTTGAGCAGGTATCTCATTCAAAGAAGTGGTGGATCTTGGTTGGCTCTCCCACATCTTTGTGTCATCATTGGAAGATCTATATCCCTCTTATTTCCATTGGAAAACTCCATTACCCAAGCTTCCAAGCTTTGGGGCATTTTTCTTCTCCTTTCTTTTCGTCACATAAAACTTCAAATTTTTAGTTGCTAGTTCTTATTGCATATTTAAATTTCATTGAAATATTGGAAAATATCTTAGCATTCTGATTTACATATGCACATTTAAAGATTCAGATCTGATTATTAAAGTAGTATTTTACCAAATCTAATCATAAGCAAGTACTAGCTTAACATCTAGATTTTTTCTATCTTTAAAGTACTTGAACTTTTGGTCAAATTTTTTATGTTTTAATATGATTATCTAGCATATTTGATCAAAGTTTGTTCGATGTTTTGCAGGATAGATTGATTGATGTAATGTTCCTAAAAGTGACATGCATGCAAACCCTAAAAATGACATACATGCAAACCTAAAATTGACATGCATGCAAACCCTAAAAGCTATATAAGAAGGTTAGTTGAACCAAAAGGGTATCTATGTTATTATTCATCTTTTTGGAAACATGTTTTGAGAGCTCAATGAGCTACTTAGGGTTTAGGGCGGATTGCCTTGACCTAATTGGATTTGATGGCGAAATCTATCCACCCTAGCCAATTCAAAGGATAGATCATCCAGATCTATCACCGTGTTCACTGTGTTCGAGGACGACAAAGTTTTGTTGAATTTGGATTGCAGATTCAACTAACTTAGAGGCTATGCATATTACTTCTTGGAAGCCTGAGTACAAGGGCGCAACAACAAAGTTATCTTTACTTATCTATCAAAGCGTTGTTGCCAAGGGTTTGCAACAAAGACCATTCATCACTCGTGGGCAGAGAATGTTTATACAAGCTACGTGTTCCATTGTGGAGGTCGTGGTCTTGGTTGATTAGTAAGAATCCATTCATAGAAGGCATTTAACCAGAGCAGGGAGTCACCATTTACCCTTAGGGCAGTGAATCTCTCCTCTACTGGTGGGCAGCGAACTTATCCTTACTGCTGCATGTTATCTCTTGATGTCATGGTCTTCCTTGATAGTTGTCCATCAAATATATAGTGAACTCTTTTTTACTGCTGTGAGTTCTTTATGGAAATCGTGGGGCCCTAAACCATATCTTGGCAACCAGTTCTTAATGAGAAGAGAGTGTACTGTTATTGGAATCACAATCTATATCAGTGTTTACTCTTCTTTGGTTGTGTGGATGAAAAGGGAAGGGCGTGAGCAAATAATTATCTTTGTAAGTTGAGCCACTCTCATGCACTCACTATCTTCAGACTGTATGCACCAATCTGATCGCTGAGAGCAGCTGTACAATGGTGTATAAATCAACATTGTGTAAGAGACCACCCTATTAATAGCTATAAGGAACGAGCATGTCCAGACTCCAAATATAGACAAAAGGGTCAGATTTCCCTGACCACTATAGACAAAAGGGTCAGATTTCATGATATTACATTAACAACTATAAGGAACAAGTGTATTCAGCAGCTGTAGCTTACAGCTCTTGGGAGAATCCACGATTACTGGCATGAAGGATATTTGGTGACAGAGGGGATGCTTTCATGCTCCATTCATAATTTGGGCATCAATTTGATCACTAAAATCAGTTGTACAGTAATCTACAATTCAACTCTGTTAAGGCTCAAAAGGCTGCCATCTTAGTTATTATTGTCCAAGGTACTTCTGAAATCAGATCTGATAATTTCTTGAATTTACATTATTTCTACGTTGTTGTTATTTATGAATAAATATTGCAATTATTATGAATCTATGGCTTAAGTCTAATCTTGGATACAAATAGAGATCATTACTGAGTATACATATCAGCAAGTCTAGAATGATAGAGAACCCTAAATTGTATTGTGAAAGTTCCTAATAATAAACTCTATTCAAGCATTACATCCTTATTTACAAACAAAACAGAGGTTAAGGAATGTATTGAACAGAGAAGTGTCAAGATTTATCAACCAAAACACAAGAACAATCTCAATAATCTATACCAGATCCAGTTTGGGATATTACAATTGAACAAAGAGGCACTCTGGAAAAATTTTGAGGATCTAAGTCAAACCAGAGATCCCTCTTCTCATACTTCTCTCAATGGTCATTTCTTTAAGGCCCTGAATTGTAAAAACTTGTGTTTTCTATTCTACAAAGGAGCACAAGTGTTTCCTATTTCTAAATCATTGTAAAAAAGAGAAGCAAGTGGGCAGCCAAGTGCCCACACCCCATCACTTTTTTTCAATATTCTTTAATTTTTTCAATTTCTTTTAAGTTTATTAAGTAAAATTAATCAATCCGACTATGTTCTTGGTAACGAGAGTATCGGCACTGAGATTTAAAAACTCACACTTAATTCTTAAAAAACTTAAAATTTACAAGACTTCCTTCCCCGTATGCTCTTGTGACCACTGCAGGCCATTGGTTGGATCGGTGGGACAATCTAAAAGGGATTAAGTGACTAGTAATCAATGTTACAAATATCGTGTCGGCGAATATATCGCTGAGGGTCCAAAAAGAAATTATCGGATTTATCGGCAAAAATGTCGGCAAACATCGGCAATATATCGGCAAAATAAAAAATACAAAAATATTAAAAAATACAAAAATTCAAAAAATTACTATATATTCCAAAAAAACGGCAAATATCGCGATAAAATCGGCAAATATCGCTATATATTAGAAAAAATCGGCAAATATCGCGATCAAATCGGGAAAAAATCGCCAAAAAATCGGGGAAAATATCGAGGCGATATATTGTCGATATATCGCCAGTGAGTTGACATCGCGATATATCGCGATGTTGCCGATATATCGGCGATGTTTGTAACACTGCTAGTAATTAGTGGAACACTTCAATAAATCCCTATAAGTGAAAATTGGGCACTTCATTCGATTTCGCCAAGGTTGTGGTGAAATTCTGCAAGTGAAGCAGGAACTACTAGAAAGTGACTATGGGGCACCGTTAGGCTACACCCTCGTTTGGTGTAGTGTTGAACACGGCCCTGCGACTCCATCTAGCCCACATGTCACCCACTCCTTGGTAAATCCGGAAATATTCCTCGTACCCCCGAGTATATCTAGAATGCCATCTCCCCAGAATAATAAAGATCATTACCACATCTATAATAGAATTTACCAAGAATTGACCCACTCTCTAATTACTCATTTTATAATTCTAAAACTGACCAACTAAGACAACTGCAATACTTCTCGAGACTTCACTAGCAACCCTTTTTACAGAAGCACTCCATTAGCACTGGTCTATTTGGCAATCTTATTTATTTTTATGCTTAAGTTAATTAATGTGTTGTGCGAAAAAGTTTTTAATATGCTAGTCATTTAAATCATTTGCAGTTTATCTTAGTTTCAAAGTTTTATTTCATCCCATCTCCTAGACTAATTGTTGTATTGTTATAGATTAAATACCATAGTTTTTTTTACTAGGGACCACCCCCCTTGGCTTCGCTAGGAGAGCGCCTAGACGGAGGAGTCAAGATCAAGTGATAGCACCCAGTGGCTTGAAGATTTCTGCCACATGACCCGAGGTGCGAATTAGGCGGCAACACAACTTAGGGCTCTAGCCTTTCAAAATTTATATAATCATATTTCATGAGATGAATTGATGGATAACTTGCAATTTATAGGTTTGATGGATTGGAAAAAACAGTATTATAGTTTTTGCACAAATTTCTTGTATTTAGATTTTTTCTTTATTTGGCAAGTTTTGTTGACTCATGGAGTTGAGTTTTCCCGATTTGTTGAGTACTCTTGATTTGAAAGTTGGTCAAGTTTTTGTCAAGGTTGAGTATAACAATTTTTTTTTTACAACCACTTAGCATAAAATATATTAGCTAAACCTCAATATCAACTAGTTGGACATGAAATGTCTAAGTCAGCTCTTCAGGATAACTTCCTAGACAAAAATTCATGTAAGAGATTGTTATCCACTAAGTTGCACTTAGTTGGCTTTCCAAGGAGCTTCTGAATATTTGAACAAGTCACTTGTTCATAATCAGTGTTTAGAAGTCTAGCGGGCCATTTTCATTTGTTTTGCATGTTCATACCCCATAGGGAATTGTAATAAGTTGACATAGCATGATGACCTTTTGTAACAGGCTTGGCCAGCTTAGACTTAGTCATCAATATGTTACACCAGAGTGTTTTTTCCTTATTAATTATATGTTGCTTTTCAACGACATATAATTTCTGAGTTTTTCACTCAAACCTCCAAAGCTCAAGTAATTGTCTAGGTGGTTAGACCTTAGGCGGTTATTAAAGTCTGAGTGCCAATGTATATTACCATGTTAGTCATCAATTTTGACTCAAATGAACATGCACAAAGCCCCCCCTAGGTTTATTTTATTTTCCACTAATAAAAAAATTTCCCATACAACGGGCAATTTTTTAATGTTTTTAATGTAAAAAATCAAAAGTCATAAAAAAGCGGTTAGGAGGTGGAATTTTCCATGGGGGTACTCGTTTTCTAACCCAGAGCACCCACTTTACTCCAAAACCCACTTAAAGAGTCAAATTAGTGATTATTTATTACTTAATTTGATTTTCTCAAAAAATGGCCAAAAAGACCAAATAGATTCCAAAAATACCAAATAGATGGCCAAAAAAGACAAAAATCGGCATTCCTAAATCAAAGGGAGCATGTTGGGTACATGTTTGGAGTGGTGGTAATTAACTGGCAATCAAATATTGGGTTGTCTGGACTCTTAAGATCAAATTTGATTGATTGGCATCAAAATCTCATCCAAGCGAGTTAACTCAAGATTAGAAGGGGCACATCTCCTTGATGTGGGCGCATTCTTTGAAGTGGATGCATGGCATTGGATGGGAGTTAATCCAAAGGAAAAGGGACAAACCTCATGAGAGGTGGTGCCCATCCCAAGGAGAGAACTCAAAGCTCAACCCCATGAATGTCTCCATTCACCCCAGTCTACTCTAGTTAGCTAATACACCCCCCTTAGGATCCTGTGGCAATTTAAGCAAGGTGACTTCACCTCTATGGGGATGGATGGTGGAATCTATGCTCTTGTAATCTCTATTATTGTTATATTTTGAATAAAAATAAAACTTTGGAGGTGTGCCAAATCAGCTGCAAAGCTTTTCAATATTGGGGAAGAACTTAGAATCCTTAACTAGGCAATATAAGAAGGATACTCCTGAGTTTCAAAGCAACCCTCTTCAGAAGTATATTGATCAAGCTTGAAGCAGCATTGGTCCATTTCTGCAAAGAGTGAAGGAAGATTGGGTTGAGGCAGACGGAGAATAATTTTCCTATTTGATTTTACAGGTGGCCCAGGACAAAGTGACAGGGTGGCAGTATATGGGCATGGTGCAACATCGACACGGAAGGATTGTTCCTGTTTGGATACTTTTACACAAGATCCATGTCAGGGAATGGACTGGAGAGAAGTAATGAGTTGGTATTCCACCGAGGGGATAATTTGTGGAGGGATATCCTTAGACACGGACAGAGTACACTTGGAGTCAAAGGACATGGGAAATGATGGATGGCCAAGGTGGCAGTAGGGTCCAGGTGGATCTATTGGTGGCAGGATGGGTCAAAGGGTTGTTTGGGATCTAGGTATTGAGGGATCAATTCATGATGGGGTGGCAAGGAGGCATGGGGTGATCCAGTAGTTCATATGGGTATGGGATCCTGGTATTGGTGTATGGATGCAGTTTACAGTTGACAATTGTCGATTTCTTGAGGACAAGCAATCTTTTGCAAGGGAGGTGTTACCTCCTAACTTGTAGGGGCAATTTTTGAGCTTTTGGCTAAGGCGGTAAGTTACTCTGAACGGTAAAATAGTCGGTGGCAGCCAATTGATTTCTGAATCGATAGGCTCACTCTACGTTTCAGCGATGAGGAAAATGGGACAATTATTATGCCACGTACAAATGAACCAATCAACAATGGACGTGTATTCTAATCCAGGTGTTACCTCCTGATTTGACAGGGGGTGTCCCCAAAGTTGCAGAAGACATCACTCATATTACAACACCCAAGTCAATGTATTCTTCCAAGGGTTACAGCTTTGGTAAACACATTGAACCTGCAAAAGCAAGGCAAGAAAGCAATCGAGCACCCTATGATCTAGTGACAGTAGAAGCAGTTGAAAATATCATGAAGCAGTATACTGATAACCTGCTACATAAGGAATAAGGCAGAAGTAATGCTCTTCGCTTTGTCCACGCTGGAGGCCTGATAGTCCATGTACAATTGGCAGTTCTATCTTTAGCAAAGTGTTGCAAGGACAGATGCTTATTTGAATGCGATGCATGGGACACGAAAGCTATAAAGTCTCAAAGGGCTATTGAAACAGTTCAATTTGTTGGATATAATGGCACGGCCAAGTCAATCAGAGTTCCATCTAGAAGAGCTCGAGATATACTGGACAAAGCTTTTAAGGATGGGTGCTCAAAACTTATGGATGGCTTTCAGTCTTTTGGGCTCGAATCAGTGGAAAACTACCTTTCATCAGTTACCCAACTGTGTATGTTCTGAAGCATCAACAGGCTTATTCACGTGAGAAAGCAAAGACAGAGTTGGGTTATAAGCCCGAACATTAAGAGAAGGTCTAGCAGAGGTGGTGTCTTCGCTAAAAAGCTTGCAGAGAAATATGGAGAGGGCCTAGCTTGTGTCGTGAGGAAGAAGGTAGTTGCCTTTCCTCCATGGTTCTTGATGTCTCATACAGCTACCCTGGACAAAAGATTGGGAAAACTAGTGAATACATTTGTTGTTTTCGCCGACAGGATTCACTCAATCATAAGCGATGCCCGTGCGTCACTCAATCTCTGTCATTGGCAGCCGACTTAGATATTTCCCCATTTCAAATCAGTCTCGAGCTTGGCGTTCAGCAGAGCACTGTGAGCTGATAACCTTCACAATTGACGCTGAATCGTGGAGTGTGGAGGAGCTATTGAACCCCTGCTTCACCTATTGAAACTTGGACAGATATCGCCAAGCTCACTGAATCGGAGAACGAAGGATGGTACTCACCAAACGCGTCATCATGGGTAGACTTCACGCCATGGGCAGCCGAGCAGCTGATTACGAGGAGAAGGTTTGTGCAGTGTAAGATATTCATCGGCAGCCACTGGGCACGTCTTTTTTCCACGTAGCAGCCGAGTCTTCAAAATCATTGGCACTCAGCCTTTGCTCAGCGTGAACATCTGAGTCGCGAGCCTTGCACCTGAATGGTGATGTCTTCATAACGTGGGGTTGGAATAGCGCATTTTTCGAGCAAAGTTTATTTTGAACTGTCACTCGTCATTATGTTGCTACGCTTCGGCATCCATCTCTGACCCGCGTTTCTTTGTTGGCGGCTGCAGTAGTTTAGTTAGAGCTTGGCTCTCATTTTATCCGCCGAATGTGTGAGCGGTTGTTGAACCCGACTAGCAGTTGATCGCAGGGAGGAAATAGCATTTGTCGATTTCCGAAACTGGTGATTTGGAGTGCTGCCCTATAATCTAACTCAGTTGACCATCCACTTCTCGACCACGGCTGGGAGCATCCGTTTGCCTACTCATCCAATTGCCAGATTGCAGGGCAGACTCGTGTGGTGTTAGCTGCACGGTTAAGGTGTAGTTTTTGACAGCTGCCCATTTTCTTGACGGTGGACTATTCTCTTTAGCGTTTCACGCATGGCTCAGGGAAACTCTAACCCATTCAGAACTCCATTCTCTATACTCATCAAATTAAAAGAGTTGGAGTTGGTCATGACACATTTTAGTCTAGGTGGTAGTTATTCCAATAAAATAAAGTTTGATAGGATAAAGTAGATTTAGTCAATTTTAGATTGGAGAAAAAGGTGGATCTGGTTCCACTTTTTCTCTCTTGTTTATTATTTTATTTTTATTTTTTTTTAAAAAGAATAAGAGGTTTTTGGCCTATAAAGAAGCCAACCTCCTCCATTGTAAAGATGGAAAAAACTGGGAGGAGTTTTCTCAAGGTTTAATAGAAAATTATCTTTTTGGTTTACATGGTTGTTAGTCGAGTGCCCTTCATGGTGTGTGGCATTAACTTGTGGTATTGAGTGTTAGTTGTTTTAGGCTTTCTTTCTTTCTATATCTGCGTCGAAGACCATAAACCGACACTCTCGTCCTATTGGAAGGCGAAAATCCTAGCAGTTGCTTTCTTTTCCCCTTTGTGAGCGTGCATGCATGGATCAGATGCATACATCTTATCAAGCTTGATGGTGTAGCATCTCCTTTGTCTGCATAGCGCATTTCCTGCGTTTAGGAAGAAGAAGACATGGTAACTACCCCTCTGACACAAGGCCCTTGTGGGTTCTCCCTTGACTCCATTTCGTCCTTTAGGTATACCAGCACTGGTCCATTAGTGGGGTTCTGATCCTTCCCTTCTTCCGTCAACCTTTTTCAAATACTCCTATGCTACAACCATTTGGCTAAGGCAGCCTCTTCCAATCACCCTGTCCGCAATTGTTTCCTGCCGTAGCGATCTTAACACCAGGGACGCCCCCCTTGAGTTGGAGAAGAGACAACCTGAAGCGAGGAAGAGAGGAGCGTGGTGACAGTAGCTCCACTTTCGCAGTTTCCATCGGGCCGATGTGCCTAATTTTGGTCTTTGACACACGCACGCCGGTCAGGAGCGGCAACAGGAGGAATGTAATGTTCCATTAATGATAAATAGGGAATTGAATGAGTAATGATACATGGAGCTAAAGAATATATTAATACAACATTATTCACTGATTGGTAGACATAAGAAGGCCACCGGAGCAAGTAACAACTCACATGCAGAACACGCAAGCCATATATCAAATTGCATGCGACATACATCACTTAAGTTGCATGCATGCAAGGAAGTGCATGCTACATGTGACATGCATCAATTAGATCACAGGCATGCAAAAACTAAGTCATGCAAAACGTAACATTATAAAAGAAGATAAAGTGGAACCAAAAAGGGATATGTTATTATTCATCTTTTGAGATTTGGATTTGAGACCTCTCTGAGCTACTTAGGGTTTAGGGCGGATTGGCTTGACCTAATTGGATTCGGTGGCGAAATCTATTCACCCTAGTCAATTCGAGAGGATAGATCATCCAAATCTATCACCGTACTTCAAAGACAACAAAGCTTGTTAGAGAAATAAGCGAAGATCAAGTTCGTGAGGATCTAGGGCAAAGATTAGCTTACTGCACAGCTGGGCACATTCTTCATTGATAAGGCAGGCGTCATCATTTATTAATCAAGGGCATGTATGAAGCAAGGGCACATTCACCATTATTATAGCAGCATATATCTTTACTAATAAAGAGTGCATCTGTCAAATCTTTAAGGGAAAGAATCTATTCACATCAACTGGGTGATCTTGCTAAGCTAAGGGCATGAGCATCAAAATTGTTGGAGATAGGCCCAATCATCTTTCACTAATAAGGACACAATCTTCAAATCCTTAATGCAACGAACTCATTCATATCAGCTGCGTGGTCTCTGCTAAGGGCGTGAGGATCAACAGTTCGTGGAAGAGAAGAACAATGCATTCTTTTTGGGAGGATGTATGAACAGTAGGAAAAACATGATTATCTAGGGCATCCCATCATGCATAAAGGCAGTGGCCTCTGTACTGTCACATATTTTCTCTATGAACAGCTATTCAACCTCACCACAACCATTTATTATTCGAAGGACCAAGACTGATATTTGAGGTAGCGCATCCTTGGATCTTTCGCTGCTAGGGCAGCTAGATATACACATGAAACAAGGATCATTAAATAAGGGCAGCGTTAATCTATTCAAGCAACAAGTCACTGCTAAGTGTGAGAAGTTACTTGAGAAGGTGCATATATTTTGTGGAAGGCGTTAAACACCTAGGGCAGTCATTCGTTAATTGGAGAGATCAGCAAATTACTTCTTGTGTTGAGATCTGGACAATAGGGGTCACAATTCTTTGAATAATGCAGGGATTTTCTGGGTGAAATCGTGATCTACAGTAACCTCATGCTCCTTGGACGCATCTTGCTTGAAGTGGGGATATTCTCCTTACTAGGTTGTCATCCTCCATTCTAGAGTTGATAATCAAGTGGTATGCAAGCGTGGGAAGACAAAGTTATTCACTGGGGATTGTTATCAGACTTCTAGAGCAGCAAGAACAACTTCTGTTACAAAACGACAGTCATCTTGGGCAGGGAATGCCTTACATCAGAGATCTTCCTTCACATATTTCCAAGCATGTATCTACTATTTTCTCAATTTATAATTCAGTAAATATATGTCAGCTGGTGGATTATTTCCAATTATTTTGGTGATTGCAATAGTATTATCAGATTTGCTTGGGAGTTGTTATGAATTCCGTGCAAATGATATGAAACTATAAGGGTACATACCTTAAACTAAACCATTTTAATACAAACAAACCAGTTCAACTGTTGAAGGGTACAACAGCAGTAAGTTGGAATCTTACATTATTGTACACCAATATGCTGTATGCTTATTGTTATGTCAAATAGATCTTAGAAGGGAATAAGTAAATTTCTCATGAACAAAAACCCATGTGCAACAAGCTCAAAGAGGCATTGCATATTACAAATAAGTTAATAACCATTATATCAAGGATAAAATGGGCAACCTGGAGCATATTTGCAGCATGCCGTTGTGCAGCTGCATCCTGCTCTGCAAATAGTCGTGCATCCTCTGTAAGCCTTTGCTCCTGTTCTATTCGCATCATCACCTGAGTAATGCAAACTTATACTTAAGATCGGTGTAAATATACTTATCCAGGCATTCTTAATCGGCAATGTATTCACTAAAGATGATATCACAATGGCATTGATATACTTTCAAGAAATCCTTCTTCACTGGAGATGGCAGTAACAGCTGGAGGTAAAAACCTTGTACAGAATCCTTGAACATGCCTAACCCTCAATATAGCCAAAAGACAATACCAATACCTAACTTCTTTACATAATGGGAAAAGATGAAAAAAGAAATATCCTGTCATCAAGTAGCATAAAAATATCCGAATGGCAAACACTGAAGAAAACCTGAAGCATTGCACGTTCTTGCTCCTCCTTCTCTATTACAACTTGCCGTAGGTTCTCCATCTCAGATTCCACCTGCTCTAGCTGAAAACAAAATCACAAATAATTCTTATGTTACAGGTTGTTAAATACCTACAATCAGATCTAATTCAAAATAGCATGTACTATACAAATGTTATTTTTTAGAAGGTAAGCAATGGATTAACAAATAAATTTCAACACGATGATCAAACTACAGTACGAACAAAACAAGAGAAAAGTATGCAAGCATAAGAGAAGATTCCCTGAACCATAAACATATCTGTACACTCATTTGTACTAAGGATATATATACTACAGACTACAAACCTATGGGAGAGTGAGAGAAGATTCCCTGAACCATAAACATATCTATACACTCATTTGTACTAAGAATATATATACTACAGACTACAAACCTATGGGAGAGTGATCAAGGTTGACTACATAGTCAATAAAATACATAATGTGGGTGAATGTTTCATTTAGACTAAATTACCCAAAAGAGAAAAGGATAAAGTACAAACTTAATGCATGTTCACTACACTAAGTCTCATCAATTCCCCCCTGTTGAAATAAGATAAAACGAAAAATTAGATCATTTTAATAATGTTTAACAAATGACCAAAAAGTATGTCAATGAAACTAAAAGAGTACATCCAGTGTAGGTACAAAATGGGAGTGGGAAAGAAACTCCTAGATCAATCATGGAAGCAGGGAAAGATAAAGACTAAGTGTCTAAATAAACCCTAAATACCTAGCCAAGAGAAGATAAAAAAAAAGTGCCAATGTGAGAAAAATGCTAGAAAGTGTCAAACAGAAGAGGGGATGCCAAGGCTGGAGCTGGAAATGGCTGTTGAGGACCACCGAGGGACCTTAAACATATGAAAAGGGCAGATGATATAGTTCGGGGGTGATTGGGCTGAGAAAGCATGGCTACATGGTCCTAGGGGGAGTGCAAAAGCAAGGAAGCCCAATGATCCTAACATCGAAGGTTGTGGGGAAGACTTTTGGATAGAAACCTGGCTTCTCAAACGAATCTATTTAGTAGTGTGTTGGATGGGGGAAACCTAGCCAACCCTGCACCTCTAGGAATATAATATGGACTAATCGCCACACTGGGATCATGGGACTATGTGCTTGGTTTGGAAAGTTTACCAACATTTGTAGGTTTCGGTATAACGGCAAACCTTTCATGGTATCAGGTGTTTTTATTTTGTTTAAAACCGAACATATTTTTTATTATTTAATCTTTTTATCTATTAAAACAAAAACAAAGTATTAGCCATGGGTTTTATATATTTTGGATATTGTCGTCAGTTTATGTCATTTAATTAAAAATAAGAAACCTTTTAAATTTTGGTTTTAATTTTAACTCTTTTGAATATAAAGTTTGACTTTTATATTTTTTATTTATTTAAACTTATATTTAAAAGAAAGTTATTTTTTAAGGTTTCTTAAATACTCGTGGGAAAATCTCATATATGTTATTGGTCGTTAGCTTCTTGTTTTATTTTACATTAGTTTTTTTGCTTCTTGTCTATTTCATGATGTCTCTAAAGGTTATCACTTGCTCCTATTTATTTGTCACTATCCTATCCCTGTGGTAGACGCCTTTTTTGACATTTTAAGAGCCTGCATCTCTAGCTTTTTCATGATGACAGCAAGAAACCATTTAATGCTTTATATTCTAACAAGTGCTTAATGGCTATAGTTTTCCATCTCTATGTGATATCATATTTTAACATTTTATATTGTAATGGCTTGCAATAAGCTTCTTGTCTTTATTATTAGGATTTAGTTTCTAACATTCCTTCATATCTTAAACATATGTTCCGATTATCTCTGTTCTTTCATCGTTGTTCCTTGTTGATCAACTTATCCTTGGCAGCAAAGTGTGATCCTATTTGCCTCTTTATCTTGAATGTTTGAAGCTATCATTCAAGGGTGAATGCAATGTAATCTCAATCACGATATTCCAAATATAATGTAATGAAGCACCATCTTCTACTATTAACATCATGATGATTCTCTGCACGATATCATTTTTGATGGTAGACCATTGGGGTCTTATATTCATGATGAGGTCTATTGCAGAGTTTTATTGCATCTTTCAGCTTGGTTGTGAAGACTGTCTAGGCGATATCATTTCCAATGTATAGACTTGTTATCACATCCATAGTAGATGGGGACACTATGATGCAATAGATCAGTTTTGCCCCTGACCAAAGCCGGTCATACACTGAGAGGATCCTATATTGTCAGCAGTGATCAATGGCTATGTACTATCAGAGTATCAGAGCAGTGTTTTAGAGTTCCCTTTATAGATGATCCTTTTGTTGAGCCTGGAGGGAAGCTTGGTATGCCATGGTATATTCTAGGCAGAGCAGCAAGAGTACAGATTGCCTATGAGATCTCCTTGCCTTACCAGTGTATCAGAGACAAATCCAGTGCATATATATGGCTGAGAAGGTATATGGCATGTGGGTTATGCATTATGGTTATCTTTTACTTATCTTAGTAGACTAGACTTAGCTTATATGATATCTCTGGTGATTGTTATCTTCTTGAGTGTCGATTGGGAACAGTGGAGCAGTGTTAGTGTTGTGTCAAATCTATGCTTTCCGGTAGGATTATCCTGTGTCAATTGACTTCATCTTCCATTTATTTACTGGCACCATCCTTCCACTTGTCTTTGCGTCCACCTGTATCATCTATGCCGTAGGCTACCCTGTGACTAAGAACATGGTGGGTGTGATCAAAGAACTCTCCCCCATTGTGACCTCTGTGTATTGATAGGCCCCCTTGTTTAACTCTTGTCTCGGCTTTGGAGTGCAAAAGTGTCCCCATTAGTCCTCCAAGCAAGTTGTCCTACCATCATTACATGCATATGTGTGATTCTTGTTATATCTAAATAAATGCTAGCCAAAGACGCTAAATAAGATGACAAATCAAGCCAAAGGCTAGAATGAAATGAAATAAAGGGCCAAATAAAAGCAGATGAGGAACACATGCAAAATCAAAATAATTGTTGGCCACATAAGAAAGAAATGTCATGATTATTCCTCACAGAGCCCCAAGAAGGGTGTGGATGAGATGGAGTAAGGGACTGCTAATTCTAAGAGTCCCCTAGAACCTTATCAAAATACAGTCACTTGTGTACTCAAGACAAGGGTCATAGAAAAGATCCTCTTGGAGCCACAATCAAGCTTGGAAGTGAGTTGTAGGTGCTTGTAAGTTGTTAGAATCTAATGGGGATATCCTAAACACTCTACCCATATGTGAGACATGCCTTTCCCTAGTGTTTGTCTATCTTGCACATGTCACTTTGGCTACTCTTTTCACATCTTCCTCTGAGAGACCACCAAGTCACATCCCTCGACCGATCCTTAGTGTTTTCCACCTCACCCAAGAATAATGAGGGATGGCCTCTGCTTTACAAAGGGGTGAATGTGAAAGCAGTTATGTAGTTGACACCTTATTGGCACTACACTATTTTTCCTACCTTTACAATTTTTTATGCTTACTTTGCATTTTTTATCACAAGTGTATATTATTGCTTTTGTTTTTAAAGTCTACTGCTAATATACTGAAAAGAACAAATTTTAACCCCCACACATACAGAGAGTTTGATGTATAGTGCTCAGCTACATCATTTGACCAGTTTTGATTTGGTCAACTGGGTTTGATTGGTCAAATTATTGGCCCTGGGATAAATTCATATATGAAGATTCGAAATTGTATTTTTGGTATCTATATACCCCCAATACATGACCCCAAGCTTTAGTTGGTAACCATTGGCCACGGATCGTGAGATATTTAATTATTATTCTTTATTACTGGCCATATTTTAATGTTTTAGCATGGATATTGTTGTCAGATCATATATTGGATGTTCCAGGAAGTGCATGTACATGTTTATAATGGATTTGGGCCTTCTGAATTCATCTATGAACTCAAATCAGACTTCCAGGCACAGGAAATCATCATTTTTTGCTATTTTTGCAATGTGGAAATTATCAGCAAAATTAATTATTAAAAATCAGCATACCATGACATTAGTAAGTCACCCAAAAGGCAAAGTAAAGTGGAAAATCGGCATGGGGACTAATATTATTACATCTTGAGCATATTTGGACTTCATTGGGCATGCTTTACCCATGTTGTCTGACTCCCACTCATCATTGGCTCTCCTAGAGAAATCGACTTCATCATGGGGGGCGCATTAGTGGGGCAGCCTCTTGAGTTTTATCATTTGTATCACCTTGGCATTGTAAAGGAGGTTGCCTAGGGAGACTTAGACCCCTAGGCAGCCCCCCTCGTCTCATTCTTATGTTATATTGTGGCCCCATCATTTTCCCTAGGGCACACTTGGGCAAAATCTCCACTCTCTCAAATATGAAAATGTAACGTAATTCAAAGACATATCTCAACCATTGCATCCAATTAGGAAGATTGAATCTCAGCCTTTGATCTCTTTGAGGCTAGGGATTTTGGCTCTCTCATTTCTATATGGACTTTTGGCATTTGGAAAATCAATAGAGAGAATGTTTTCAGATATAAAACTTGTGTTCTCTCGTGGTTTATGCTGGTTATTAGGGAATTCCTTTTGTTTTCCTCTGCCACTTCTGAACCTAACAACTACAGAACGATCATGGTAGGCCACACGTTCTCAAAACTCTATGCCACAGTTCTTCATATGAAGCTTTCCAAAGACTTTCAACAGAGAAATCTTAGAGCTCGGGGTCAGGCAGGGTTCAGACCAGCACATCAGACTATTGATCACATCTTTACTCTTCGAGCAGTGATTGAGGAGGCACGTAACTGCTCCTCGAAAGTCTATTACTGCTTTGTAGACTTCCGGAAAGCATTTGACTCGGTTCCTAGAGAGGACTTATTGCAGCGACTCAGAAACATTGGCGTCTCGCCGATCCTTTTGACAACCAATATGCAACTTTACGAGTTCGTTCGGGACCGCCTTCGCACAACACAAGGGCTATCTGAGTTCATCCGCAGCACCATTGGGGTCAAGCAAGGTTGCCCGCTTTCCCCCACTCTGTTTGGAATCTACATTGACGAGTTGGAGACCTTCCTCCAGGAGCACACACAAGAAACAGATGGATGCCTCCTCCACCAGGTCCTAATCCCTATCCTACTTTTCGCTGATAACATTGTACTCTTTTCTTCCTCTCCGGAAGGTTTGCAAAGACAGCTTGATGCTCTAGTCCTGTTCTGTGAACTCCGGAAGCTGACGGTGAATCTGGGCAAAACAAAGGTTATGATCTTCAATGGGACAAAGAAAACCTCAGACTTTCGTTTCCTATTCAAAGGAGAGGAAGTTGAGATCACCAATACCTATACTTATTTAGGAGTTCAGTTTTTTGGGCCCCGCTTCAGTCTTCGGCCAACCCTCCAGCCTCGAATCAACAAGGGGTACGGGTCTCTAGCCCTCCTCGAGAGACAGTGCTTCCGTCACCACTTCCAGGATATCTCATCCAAAATGGACCTACTAAATACTTTGATCTGCCCCACCATTCTATATGGATCAGAAATCTGGGGGTCCTGCTTACTAGAGTCTGACTGGGCATCAGCTGAAAGAGTCCAAATCCTCCTTCTCTGACGTATCATCAAGTGCAAGCAGACAGTGCCACAACACATCATCCTCGCTGAATTTGGAGCCCAGCCCTTCCGCCTCGAGACAGTTTTCAGATTGGTCTCCTTCATACATCGGATCCGAGGTTTAGCCGACTCTTCAAAAGGCCGAGATAGGTACCCGTATTTAGCTTATTGCTCTGCTCAGACTATTGCCAGTGCTAACTGTTATCACATATATAGTAGCCAGGCTACCATATTCTATTATTTAAACACGGTACATTTTTCAGCCAGATCTCTTCCATATGAGATGCTGAGATGAGCAGTTTTGACGAATCATTATTGTGTTTGTGGACTATTGTACTCTCCCATGTCAGGACTAAGTCTCAGGACAATCAGATTTGAGGACCGATATAGCCATTTAGTCATTACAGAGCAGTTATTGATGCCCAGATGTATATCAGTGCTTTCTCATTGGACAAATGATGTTTCAGATGGATTATATGCATGATTATGACTCAGCTTTTTATATTGTGTTATGGTTATCATTGCTCTTATACTCATTTTTGTGACATGTATTAACATGTGGTGTTATATTGTGTTATGGTTATCATTGCTCTTATACTCATTTTTGTGACATGTATTAACATGTGGTGTCATGATCTGGCGGTCATAATCATATGGACTTGGATGTATTTTGTATTATGTATTGATGTCCCTACTTAGACTTGGAAGTTCCTGATCTATACTCATTGGTTTTACCCTCCTTAGGAAGAATAGAGGTAGTCATTCCCACCATTGTTTTGGATTGCTAGTGTTGTTTCATCCTTCATTGTCTCCACCCATCCATTACCTTCCGGCTTTGTTTCTAACCCGACCTACTACTTGACTTATGGCATGGAGGACCTTTTTCCCGGCTAAAACCTTTATTGGACAAGCCTCCCTGTTTATATTGTGTCTCAGCTCTGAGTTGGTGACAGAACTTGTCTTTGGTGAGTTGGATTGTATGCCTAAATCATTCTGGTCGGTTGTCCCGATGTTTGGCACTGTGCAGAACTCCCCCTGGTCACTTGAGATGTTGTTGGCTAAAACTGAAAGCTCATGTACTACTTGCATTGGAAATATTATATATGCGCCCATGGAAAATGAAAACACTAAAACTGTGTTTCTTAACATATATAAGAAAAGGTCCAAAAAGAAATGGTTAAAATATCCTATATCCAAATATTGTTGACCTTATAAATATAAATATGTCCCAGATGAAAGCTGCGATTAGCTGTGCTTTTAAGCACTAGTGAAGTCCCAAAAGGGTCATATAGGCCAAAAAGGCCATGGAAATAAAATTGATGATCCTAATAAACTTGGATCAAACTTGATGTAGTAATGATGCCTAAGTTGAATAAGCACTCTCTAAACAACTCAACCATTTGTGAGGCACTGCCATTCCTTGTGTTGTTGTTTGTCCGACATTGGTTTTAGTGAGTTTTTCCTTTCCATATCCAAAGTGTCATGATGTTAAGTAGGAAGTCATCATTTGCCCTAGCTTGGTAAATTTCATCCTTCACCCTTCACTAGCAAACTGACTACAACTATGAAGTGAGTATAGTCCTGAAAGTCTAGTCTGAGCAATAATAAATAAAGCCTTATATATGTATTTGGTTGATGTACCGCTAGTGAAATGACTACTACTTCTTGTGATTGTTGTTTAAATGAGTTGTAGAGCATGTCTTAACCTTATAACACTTGTAGCAGATGGATGATAGTCTGAGTTATATTATTGGTATCTGATCATTTACAGATGGTTATATTGTCTATTGGATATGGTTGATGATCAAGTAGAGACCTGAGAGGGGTATGAGTATACACCCTAGATGGATTTGGACTCTTTGAGTCTAATGAGACAATTTATTTTCAATTTCGGGCACTTGCAAAAATGATCAGGCTCATTTTACCTTTCTGATGCAGTTTTGCTTCACAGGATGATGTGTTTGAGCAGGGAAATGTTTTATTTGGATCTCCTAGGGTGTTGTATGGACATAGGGGGTGCAGCCACTTGTTTGTACCATAGTACCCCCATCCTAGAGAGCTTGGTGGGCTCAATTTGACAACGCAGGCAGCCTAGGAGGCTGTTTTGGCAGGTTCACATTTCTCGAGGCAGATTAAAAAATGATTAAATGGCTATTGAAGAAATCAATTTGGGCTACTGGGGCAAGGAAATGACATGGGATGAGTCATGATGATGAGAGTGATGTCCTCCACACCTTCTCTAGCAGTTGCAGCACCTGATTGGTCTCACACCTATTTTTGGGCATTTTTATATTATTTTCTGGAGCTTTTGGGAGGCTCACGATTTCTTCAAGGCACAAAGTCAAAGAATTAAAATATTATATTATTTTTGTGCCATGGGGACACCCAGAGGGAGTTAGTCAACACTCCATGGACCCACCATGTGCTTCATTTATTTCTTGTTGAGTGGGGTACCCTGTTGTTGGGTGTTTTAGTCCACTTTGATACTTTATGGTTATAGTGATCCATGTATTGTATGTTGAGCTCATCTCAACCATTGATTAGAATATTTTATCTTTTAATCTTAGCCACTCGTTTTAAAAGTGGTTAGAATTCGGTTATGATTGTGGTTCTCTCATTTCTATTTAAAGGAGAGAGCTTCTCATTTGTAAGGGGTCTTTGGCTCTTGGATCTGAATAATAGAAAGATTTTTCCGTGGATAATTTTCTGGATCTGCTTTGCATCTGATGTTCTCAAATGGTGATTGGATAGTCTTCTGCTTCCTAGCATTGTGGAGATTCATGTGAGATCTATATTTTTTCTTCTATCATTGTCTTGTCTATAGGAGGGCGTTTTTGTAGGGGGACCTCAACTCGTTTGATTATCTTCGTCTTTTATCAGGGGGTTTTCATTAGTGTCATTATGATCTATGATTACTTCTTGTTACTTTCCTATAGCATTTGGTTTCTTTATCTTGTCCTAGCAAATCTGATATTGTTGACGTTTTCTCATGCAGGATAGGGGGCATATTGGTGGCTTGGGGCTTACATCTGTCATAGAAATCACGTGGATCTTCCATAATTGATTGGGATAGCAAGGATCATTGATGTTAAGGCTTCTACAAGCATTTTCAGGTACGATCTAACAGGTAATGTTGATGGAAGGAACCCCTGCCTATTGTAATGCTGCTGCTATTTTGAATAATAAAGTTGAAGACTTTGGACGTCTACCTTGTGTCATTTGAGGAATGCTATGCTAATGAGGTGATATTCTATTGTTTAAAATTGCTCTGGTTCAATTTGTGTTGATGTATCTAGCTTAGAGGATCATTCATGATACGTAGAGTAAGCATTTACAGTTGTTAAGTTGCTTGCTTATGATTTGGATTTGAAAGAAATAGAAGTAGCTGATTATATTCAGTAATATGACTATGGAGGTTCTTTGAGTCTTTCTGCTTCAAGCATACTAGATCTAATCCAATCTTTGTCAGAGTTGTTTATAGTTTTGTAGGTCATAAAATCCAGAGGAAGCATTGAACTAAGTTGTTTATTCTCCTTCTTCGGCATCCTCTTTAGAAGCTAATATTTGTTGCAGGGACTCTGTTGCCGCCTAATTCACACTTTAAGGTACAGGAAAGTCACAACCTGCTATGTGTGTCCTTGGGGGCAAGCGAGAGCTGGGGACCACTGTCACCACAGTCCACAACTCCTCCGTTTAGGCAAGATCCCAACAGAGCCAAGGGGGGAAGTCCCTACGGAAGACTAAGTTCCAGATTTATTAATTAATTACAAATTAAATGGATCTTATTAAGGTGTGAGGCTAAGGTTTTGAGAGATGACAGTCAAACCAATGCAAGATACAATATTTTAATGACAGTCAATCATTTTAATATAACCAGTGCCTAAGTAATGGAGTCAGAGAATGCAACTTTCAATGGATGCAGTCTAAGTTAATTATCCCACAGGTTAAGTTATCTAGCAATGAGATGAAAAACAAACTATGAACAATATACACAGTTATGAAAGATTTATAAACAATATTATCAAGATAAATGAAAAATCATATAATCACAGTTGAGTAATATGAACAATATTAGACAGTTGAGCAGTAATATTATGAAATACTTGATGCTAACCAATGCTCAGATAAATAATAGAAAATGTAAACCAGTTGATTAATATCCACAAGTTAGACAATTACTAGTTTTGCTTTGCAGGTGCAACAACAACTGAAAGGAAACAAGTGCAATATTGGAGTGAAATGTTGCTGAAATGAAAATGTTATAGAACCGGTTTTGCAATGTCTCTTGGTTCCTTTTAGGTAAATTTTATTAAGGTTTTTTCTCTTGAAGTTTAGTTTTCGAACCAGTGGTGTGACTACCCCAATCTAGTATTTCTCAAGTCAAAGAAGGAATGCTGGTGCGCTCAACAAAGTGGGAGCAAAGCCCACCTGTAGCTCCCAGGTCAAACCCCAATGCCCCGGTGCTCAACAAGGAGGACGTAGTACGCCTAGAGACCCCCCACGGTCTTCTACCCCAAGTCGCCTCCAAGGTAACTGTTTTTAATCAACCGAAAAAATATCAAGATGGATGCCTATTAAACTAAAACTCCTCTACCCCCTGTCGTATCTCGTGAGTACCCCGAAGGGTGATAACCGAGTAGAGGAACAGGGGCTAAATTCGTTGTTGGTTAATTTTAGGAGGTAAATTTTAAATCTTGGTGATTAGCATGCAAGGTTAATTTTATACTATCAACAAGATCAACCAAGCGGTATCCATTATGGGAGATGCTGGTACTTGATCTTGGACTGAAAAGCAAAAAGTGAAGGTTTGTAGCAAAAAAAAGAATGTTGTTCTAATTAAGCTAAGCCCCCACTTCTCCTGCTTTTCATACCCAACTTGAAGTCCCTAAAGGGAGATGACAAGTGGGACAGAGGATACACCGGATCAGTGGGTTGTATGGTTACTCTTTTGATAGAAATAAAATTTAAATTTAACTACTTTGAACTGAAACTTAAGAGGAAAATGCAATTAGCTAAACAATGTCCTAACCGCACAACAATCTCTGTAACAGAGATATTGGTCTGTCACAGAGAATGGTGGGTAAACAGAAATAAAAAAAGAATAACTTTACTTCAATCCCTTAAGGGAAGGTGGGTAAACAGAAATAAAACTTGCATAAAAGTAAATCTAAGCAACTAGTTTCTAGGCTATCCCTACACTACTCATACACAGATTTACAGCAGCTTCTAAAGCTTTAGAGAATACCCCAAAGAGAACTTCTATTTTGGGGTTTACAATCTTGTAGAAGAGAAGAGAGGAAATGTGGTTTTTGGGCCTCTTTTGGACCAAATTTTTCTGGGGCCTTTTTAAGCAAATTTAGGCAGCATAACCCCCTTTTCTGTGCATAAACCTGCAAAAAACCAGCAACTTTACTTGCTGGAATTTACTCCAAAAAACTAAATCAGAAAGTTAGCACAGATTAGTATAAAACCCAGAAATTTTATTAAAAAATCTGAACATGAAGTTTTTGAAAAAATGAAGTTTTAATATTCAGAAAATGAACTTTTGGGCATCTAAATGATGTATTAACACCAGATTTATAACTCTATACTAATCTACAATGGAAGAAAGCCCTAAAACAAAGGTTTTATTCACTATACAGTGAATAAAACTCAATTTTAGGGGAGAGAAAGAAATATGGACGAAAATGCAAATTTGAAAAAAGAAACCCTTGGAGGAGCCCTTCTTAGCTTTAGATCCCTGCAAAACAAATCTATTAGGGCTACAATAAGTAAGCAAAGAGATGAGCACAAAAATAAATCCTACAAAATACTTTGTAGAATCTTACCAATCTACTCACAAATGAAGATAGAAATACTTCTACCTACAAGTCTCTCCACAAAATACTTTGTGGAGAGCTTCCAAGCTAAACAAATGCAACAATAATTGATAAATCCACAAGGTTACCTCACTAATCCAAGCATGAAATGAGAGATCCACACCAACAATTTGCCTCCAAAGCTTTCTTCTATTATAGCCCAACTAGGGCAAGATTCAATACAACAATAGCAAGAGGCTTGGACCAAATGCTTGAGAGAATATGAGAGGAGAATAAGGAAAGATTTCAGCAGCATAACAATAGCATGAGAGAGAGATATCAAATGAGGGAGTGAGACCCTCATTATATAGTTGAGGAGCAACCCCAACCCCTTGAAGATCAATGGCCAAGATTAGATGTAGATCTAGATTAGATCTCCACCACTAGATCTAGGGTTTTTGACTTTGCACCCCTCTCAACCAATCAAATGGCTTAGGTGCCTCCTCAATCCATGGCTTGGGTGCTTGATCCATGCCTCAGCCATTCTACACCCTTAGATCTAGGGTTTTGACCAAGACGCCCTCTTGAGATTACTTTTGTGGGCCCAAGAGCTAGGCGCCTCCTCTATATGTGGCGCCCTCCTCCACAAGTAGCGCCTCCTCTAATTTCATGTGATGCCCCTCCTTTATTTGGTAGCGCCTCCCTTTAATTGGTAGCACCTCCCTTTATTTGGTGGCTTTACCCTTGGACTTGGCTCTTCAAAGGTAAAATTTTAACCTTTAGACTTAGGCTAAAACTTCAAAATTCACTTTCACTTTCATTTAATTTTTAAAATTTAAATTTAAAATTTCCCAATTTTTTACTTAGGAAAATTTTAAAAATAATTTCAAAAATTAATATTTTGGCCATGGGGGGGTGGAAAATTTTGAAATAAATTTTCCTAGGCTTAGCAACCCCCAAACAAAATTACCATGGCACTTTTTTTATTTTTTACTTCAAAATCAAAAAATGTGAATTTTAACTTAGGGAAAATTAAATAATTCCCTAGGGGAGATAGACCCCTCCTGACTAAAATTGGTCTATCTCTTCAACCCCTTGTCTGAATGACATGGGACTCGAAGCAGTGGCTTTGGGGGTTTCATAGCAATTTACCTTGCATTCATAGCCCCTATTACAAGATGTCAGTGCTTGAGCAATTGCATTATTACATCAAAACTTAGTTAATTAACCACCAAGGGGTGAAATTAATTAACTAGCAAAATTTAATAAAAATACAACAACATAACGAAACTCCGCAAGACTCTATACAAATGTTTAGCATGGTCACGAATAACATTTTGAACCCTTAGCCACCCCATGGACTTGATCATTAGAACGCCCGTCACCACTTTGGAGGATTTTGAGTGAAAAACCTACCCAATTAAAATTGTTAAAAAACAAGATTAATTGGAAAGGGAAAAAACACTCGATGAGGGGACTTCCCTAACAACCAGTTCCATGGTGTGGCGTCCATATCATATGACCCACACTAACACATAGAATTACATTAATTTTCCCACGCAAGGGAGCGGACATTTCGTTTTACAACGGGGCAATTGCCCTGCAGAAGTGAAAAATCCTCAAATTTTTCCAAGGTACAATTTGTACAATTATGTACATCTTTATGTACATGAAGTTGCCACCTAGTCGAAATAGGTGGGCAACATCTGGCTCCAACTAAGGGACATGCGTTCGATCATCGGAGAGCATATGAAAACTCCAGACTCCTACAACCACAGATTCTCACCAATAACCAACATAAGTCCTTAAACAAAGACCAATAAATAAACAACAAACCATATAAATAAATGAAATTGCCATACAAAATAAAATAGACATACAATTACTCACATCTATATGCATAATGAATAAACCAATGAAATAATACAAAACTTTAAAGAAATGCAAGGGAAAAGGGTTAGAGATACGTTACAGAAGGGTGTCCCTTTGGACACCACGTCGACTCTATGTGTAATAAAACTTGAGCTGTTGACCATTCCTTGGAATGTTCAATGGCTCACCATCCAAGTGACTCAGGTTGAAAGAATTTGGACCTGTGACTGATCTGATCACATAAAGGCCTAACCATAGGCTGTCAAACTTCCCATGCTTCCCTGGCTTTTCTTTGCCTTTGTCCCATAGGACAACTGTATCCCCCACTTTGAAGTCTCTTTGTCTAGCTGACTTGTCAAAGGCTTTCTTTGTCTTTACTTGACTTTTGAAGTTCTGATCATAAGCTTTTCTCCTTATTTCATCCAACTCCACTAACTGATTTATTCTGTTTTGAAGTGCAGACTCTTCTATGTCAAACTCTCGGAGCAACTGATACACTGGCAGGGTAAGGTGAACTGGTAGCTGTGCTTCTACACCATATACCAACTCAAAAGGACTCTTGCCTGTAGATGCCTTCTTTGTTATTCTATCAGCCCATAAAGCATGTTTTATTTTACTGTCCCAAGACCTTTTCTTTTCCCCAA
>LPNX010268134.1:64078-90155 GCA_001517045.1 Pseudotsuga menziesii | reverse complement strand
CTTGCCCACAGGGAACAATGTTTTTGAGATCATATGATGCATCTGATAAGGTGAAAGATGCAAATCTGTTATTTAATCTTTTTGTTGAGGTTGTTGAGGGTGTGGGGGTAGCTAATGTTGTGCAGGTCATCACGGATAATGCCGCTAACTATGTTCTTGCTGGTAAGATGTTAGAGGAAAAGTACACAACAATATTTTGGACCCCATGTGCAGCACATTGCATAGACCTCATGCTTGAGGACATATGCAAACAGGATTGGATCAAGCACACTGTAGAGCACGCCAAAAGCATCACAAGATACATCTACAACCACTCATGGGTATTGAGCTTGATGAGGAAACACACACAGGGCAGAGAACTTGTTAGGCCTGCCATTACTAGATTTGCAACTCATTTCCTCACGTTGCAATCTCTCCTTGCACAAAGAAAGAACTTGGAACAAATGGTTTCAAGTGATGAATGGAGTTCTAGTAAATGGGCCCGCAGAACAGATGGAAAAGACACCAAGAAGAAAATCTTGGAAAGCTCATCTTGGAAAAAAGCAGCAGAGGTTTTGAAAATCACTGAGCCACTTGTTAAGGTGTTGCGGTTGGTGGATGGGGAAAGATTGGCCATGGGATACATTTATGAGGCCATGGATCAGGCAAAGGAGCAAATAAGGGCATCATACAAGGATAGAGTGGCCAAGTATGGGCCTATCTGGGATATCATCGATAGGAGATGGAACACTCAACTCCATCGCCCTACATGCAGCTGGGTATTTTCTTAACCCAAGGTATCATTATAAAGCTCGGTTTGGAGAAGATCAGACAGGTGAGCTCAAAGATGGATTGTATAAGTGCCTTGGGCACATGGTCCCAAATGAGATGGAGCAGTTGGAGATACACCAACAGCTTACCGCTTACACTAGAGCCACAGGTACCTTTGGCAAACCTGTGGCTAAGGTTGCAAGAGATATTGACCAACCAGGTAAACAATTTCATTGTTTTAATTAAATTTAGTTGTTTAATTTTTAAAATTTAATAACTTCAATATTTAGATAAATTCACAATCTAATTCGTTGATTTAACTCCATTTGCACTTGCAGCAACTTGGTGGGAGTCATTTGGTGGGCAAGGCATTCAGTTGCAACTATTTGCAATTCGAATCCTTAGTCAACCATGCAGTTCTTCCGGGTGTGAGCGCAACTGGTCTGTCTTTGAGCGGATTCACACGAAGAAGAGAAACCGTTTAGAGCAAAAACGGTTAAATGATCTAGTCTTCGTGCAGTACAACCTTCGCTTACGGCGTAACCAATTGATGAACAAAAGACCTGACACAGATCCTATTGTGTTGGATGATATTGATCCAACCTTAGATTGGTTAGTGGAGACTCAAGAGCCCGAGTTTGATGCAGATTTTGATATTGAGGTAGATGCAGCTGGTGATCTTGCTATGGAAGCAGATCCACTATTACCAGTACCATCATCAGTTCATGTTGATGCAGGTGTAGAATCTAAATCCATAATATTTTTCTTCTATCATTGAATAATATGAGTGTTTCAAATTTTCAATATAATATGTACTAATAATTTGATACATCATACAACTATTGAATCTTGATATAAAATTATTTCATTCCAGATACGGCAGGCACTAGTACGGAGGGGCACATGCAGGCACCTGTACAGCCTGATCCACGTCCACCTCGTGCTTTTACGCATTCAGCTAGTACTTCATCTAGTGTTGCTCCTACTGCAGCATTTGTAGATGACCCTGAGGGTTTTGAGCCTGACCCAAATGCCATTGCTTATATCATTGCTAGTCCGGGTTCTAGTTCTAGTAGTGGTGCTGAGTTTGATGATTGATTATTGATCATGTTGATCAATGATGCAGTGACATACTTATTACTGGCATCATAGCATTTTGTTTTTTGGACTCTTTCATGACTCACTCTACATCATATACATTACATGCCATTTAGGCATCTTTGATTATGTATTTTCATTTTGTTCAGATTTTCATATATGTATTATGTATTTGCTGCTTGCAGCCTTGCACATTGGCACAATACCATTCGTGCAATTTTGATATGTTCACCCTTATATGGTATATATATGATCATACTTTGGATGTTTTGTCTCTAATGCTTTGGAATGATGGATTATAATCTTTAAAATATATTTTTTCTTTAAAATTTAAATATTTTATATGGTTTTTAATAAACCGAGTCATTAAAATCAAACCGCCCAAGTCATTGCCGAGTCCGAGTCCGAGTCCGAGTTGACCCTCGGCCGATTCCGAGTCTGAGTCCGAGTTTTAAAACATTGGGAGCACCAAGGGGATCCCCTACGGGGGCCAATGTTGTAATCAAAAGTTGTAACTTAGCATTTTTATAAGCCACTTGAGCTCAATGAGGCAATTGACCCCCCTCATGAAGAAAGACATTTCCAAGCTTCCAACATTTTGTAAAAATAAAAAATGAGAATTAATCTCATCCATTGATCTCCTCACTCTATGCTTTAATCCCAACCCTTCATCATTTTCGACAGGGATCTTGCTCATCTCTTCTCTATAAAAGAGAGTGAGCCACCATTTTTAAAGGACTTTTGGCCATTTTCAACAGTAATAGAAAACCAGTCTTGTGTGTGTTCATTTCTCTTGTGTTTTGGATGAGTTGGAATGAATCATGGCCTTTGCCATCTGTTGTCTGCCGATTGCACACTAGTAGCAGAAATCTTCCGAAAGTTGTCTCCTCACTTAAGAACGTGGAAGAGGTGTGACCTTGGGGGCAAGCACAGCGCTAGGTACTGTCACCTACTCTTAGCTCCTCCGTTTAGGCTAACTCATAACGAAGCCAAGGGCGGTAGTCCCAACAAAAGAGTTTCTATGGCTCTTGAGTTGCTAAAGTGTTTTAATGGTTACGGATGCGGATGGGTGTTGTTTAGGAGTTATTGTAATTAAAGGTGTTTGTTTGTTATGAAATTGACACATGAAACAGAGCAATCCACGTTGCTAGCAAGAGATTAAAAACATAGACAATAATTCAAGACTTTACAAATATGCATTCACAGATAGAAATTTAAAAGGCCAAAGACAATTGATCCAAATATAATAATTATGCAAATATTTAAAAGACCAGTGCCTTATGGAGTCAGAATATTGTAATGCGTAAAAGAAATTAAGATCAAGTCTTGAAATAGAACTAGTGAATACTAAGTTGTGCGAGTGCTCTTGGTATATTTTTAAGGATTTTAAGTGATCTTGCTTTATGGTGTCAACGAAGGTTCGTCACAAGTCGGGAAAATATTCCAAGTTTAATCTGTTGAAGGCATGACAGCCCGCCCAGTATCCCAGGCTGGTATCACGAAGATTGACCAGCTAGCTGAGAAGCTTAGACAGCGGGGGTTCCGGCACCTCTACTAAGAAGAACTTAGGAAATTCCCTACAACGTCGGTGTGTTGGTTATGGGGTTTTAAATTTTATTACATTTCTCTTGTAAGATTAGAAATCCAATGCCGTTTCTGGGTACTCCGATTTTGAAGTCAATCAAAGCATACTCCGACAAGGAGAAAACGAAGTTAATTAATTATGGGGATGTGAGTTGCGGATTTTATTAAACAGATTAATTAAGACTCTCCGACAGAGAGAGCTCTTGACCCTGTCTTATGACAGCGGTTCAAGAGACTTAGCTAGTCTAAAATGCCTAATGCAAGGATGTGCAATTCTAACTATGCTCTCCGATAGAGAGTGCTCTTGACTTGTGTTACTGCAAGTTCAAGAGACTTAATTAATTTGTTAAAATTTAAAAGAAACACAAAGATCTAAACTACCCAAAAGTCTCTTTCAGGATTTTTAGGGCCCTAATCGGGAAAGCAAGGGGGTAAGTAAAACAGTAAAGAAACTATGCATTAGCTAAGTAAATAATCAAAGAAACATTTTTACTTTATTATTATGAATGATAGACTAATCAAAAATAAACTACCTTACTTTAATGAAGAAAAACAACTTCTAATGATTATGAAATTATTCTATCATATTCTACCTTTAGCAGTTTATTAAGCAAAAAATACAAGCATGACAATGGGACGATATAAGCTTCCCCCAAATGAGGAAAGAGGGGTGTGGGAGCCGTAATCCCACTCGCTCTTTATTAACTTTTTACAATCTTTTGATGTGTTTAGCCTCTTCTTGAATGAGCAAAGGTGAGAAAGGGAAGAAAGAAGAGGAAGGTGATTTGGTCTTTTTTGCTCTCTGCTTGCTCCCTGCTTTTGTAAGTCCCTTGGGCTCTTTTTTACCTACCTGTGGATCTTCTTAAGGACACTTGGATCTCTTAAAGCATGCAATTGCCAGAAGTTTGCACTTGACTCCAAGAGAAGAGGATGCAGCTGAGCTCGAACTTCTACTTGGTTGGATGGACTGATCTGCAAAAAATCAACTCATATGCTTGCCAAACAATGGATTAGATCATGTATTGTTCACAAATTGAAATATAAAGAAGCATGAAATATGACTGAATAAACAACGCTTCTTTTCAATTTCTAAAAGTAAAGCAATAAACAACTAATTTGCAAACCACAAATACCTGTTCTTATGTGCTTACAGAAGCCTTCTAAAGCATAGATCTTTAATCAAAATAGACAAGAAAGAGAAGAATTAGAACACAATCACCTCATCCATCAAGAGCATTCATCCACAATGTCACGCCATATGAGCCTCCAAAGCCTTAATTTTATTCCAACGGTTGCATAAAAGCAACAAGCATTTACAAAGTTTCTCTACACAAAAATCCACACCTGATAGAGCTGAAAGAGCCTCTATTTATACAATGAATGAAGACCAAAACCCTAAAACCAGAAAACCCAGACCTAGCTAGCTTGGCACATTACTCAAAGTCCAAACCTAAAGAAGAGGAGTTAAGAGTGAGGGGAGGCCTCCACCTAGGCAAGGCGCCCCCACTCCCAACCCTAGATCCCAACCTCCATCAAATGAGAGCCTCCCACGTGTGCTAGCGTGAGGCTTTGAAGGAGACACGTGAGCTCAAGGAGGCGCAAGGTAAGCCTTGTGATAGCTGCAAGTAGGTATGATGGGTGCCAAACCCTTAGGGTTAGCACATAATAAGGAATGCACTCAACTCTCTGCCTTGAACACATCACCAAGCCAATGAATACTCTCCACATCAACCAATTCGTGAGCCAGCTGAAGAGGGCGAGTTTGCTAATTGAAGGTGTCTTGAATAATCACTGAATGCTGACTGAAGCTACCTCCTGTTAACTCCAATCATTATAAATGCCCATTGCCATGTCATTTTGCATTTCATTTCGCTGAATTCGGAATAATTTGGAGAGATTTGGATTTTCTCCAAAATAATCATTTTAATTAATTAATCAACTTTTTCCCCAAAAATGACTTTTTTGAGAAAATATGTGTTATGTGGCCGAATGATGATCTGAAAGTTGGATCCGGCTGGCTGGTTGATCAAAAATGATTTTTGGCTTAAGGTTAGAGCCTTCAATCACTAAATTCGAGTTCCAGATGACTAACTTATTACAATTTGAATTTTTCCATTTAAATTATGGAAAAATTTAATTAAAAAACTTAGGAAAAAAAAAATCATAAAAATTTTGATGCATTCGGTAAAAAAAATTCGGAAAACGTTTTGAGGGTCCTAGTGACTTAGGACATGACCATGCTCTATTCTAATAATGTCTAGTAGGTTTATATATACTCAGTTGGGCTCTAATAACCCCCCCAAGGCCCAGAATTCAAAATCGAGCATTCTAGCTTTGGAGGAAGCGGGAGAAAACTTCATCAATTATACTTGGCTATAGGCAAAGCATAATTGTTAAGGGCAAAAAACTCCCTGGAATACCTTAGTTGAAATTCTACGTCTTAGGAGACCGAACCACTCAGAACACCCTACTAGCACATTTTATTACAAACCCCGCGGGGCCATGGTCAAAATTATTCAAACAAAAAACTGACTAACCAAAACTGGCTAGACACAAAGGCGGATCATCTGATACACTGGAATCAAACATTTGTCATGTTTATCAACTGGCGGCTCCTCAGCTAATCCAACTATGGTACAAAAAAGTTGGCAACACCATCCTCTTTAACTTGTTAGATTCCAATGCTATTGATTTGTAGCAACATTTTAATTGTTTAAATGCAAGGAAAGAATACCAATCTTGCCCAAAGCAACTTGGTGTTCTCAGCTTTACGCTAAGAGAAATCGATTTGCCCTCTTGCCTTCTTATTCACGCTAAACTTCTTGCTGATTTTGCATGTTTATTTCAAATTGTAATGCTAAGTTTGTCTTAATTCCATGATTTCCACTAACTAATCAAAAAATTTGTGTTGCGGGTTGGACAAGCCAAAAGGGCCAAGTGCGCCCCAATCAACAAAGGGTTTACACCAGCGTTGTATCTATACAAATTTTCGCTAGGAAGGATAGGACGACTTCACCGGTATCCAAATACAAGGTAAGTACCTCACAAACTAGGTTCTAGATAACTAAAAACCATTTGTCGCCTCTTCTCATTTTCTTTGTATGAGTTTTGTTGCATATGAGTGGGATTTTGTTATCATTTATATGGTTGTATCTTTCAATGTCATCTTGGGGTAAGTTTATAGTATATACTTGAAAATATGACATTAGTGACTCCATTTTCCCTTGGGTTAAGCATTAGTTCTTAAACAGTAAATTTCAGCAATGTGGATGCTTGGATTTCCTTTTCCATGTGCATTTTAGCTTGTTGTCCTGTAGGTTCAAATCTGATATTTCTATCACAACAGCCTTTTTAGTAATAAGATTGTCCTTAAACACAAACTAGCTCCGAAAACTCACTCACATTAGTCATATTTGAGGTTGCAAATGATCAAATCATCATAAAGGTCACCCTTTTAGAAGATGGTATCTTTTCTTAGCACTAAGTCAGTAAGGCATTTGTTATTTTTATTCCCTAGACATCATCTTAAATCTGGGCCAACGTTTTGCATCACCAAACTCTCATGGCAGCCATCAAAACCCGAATCTAGTGATCTTGATGTGCCTTACCTTTAACTCAAGTAACCTATGCAGTTGTTTTCAAATCTTTTATGCGTTGCTTGTGTAACTTTTGGGGTTACATCCTTATGTTGTCCGCCGATTGCACACCAACAACAGAAATCTAATGAAAGTTGTCTCCTCACTTGAGAAAGTGGAAGAGGTGTGACCTTGGGGGCAAGCACAGAGCTAGGTACTGTCACCTACTCCTAGCTCCTCCGTTTAGGCTAACTCCTAACGAAGCCAAGGGGGGTAGTCCCTAACAAAGAGTTTTCTAAGGCTCAATGTGATTAAAGTGTTTTACTTAGTTGTGGATGCGAATGGGTGTTACTTAGGAGTTTATTATGATTGGAAGTGTTTATTTATTACGAGAATGACAATTAATCAGAAGCAATCCACGTTGTTGACAAGAGATTACACAGATAAGCAAAGATTCCAGACTTTTAACTAAGCATTCAGAGATAGCAATTAAAGTGAACCACAAACAATTGATCAAGATAGATAATTATTCAATTTTAACCAAGGACCAGTGCCTTATGGAGTCAACGAAAATGCGCGAATAAAATGAAAAGTCTAGGAATTAAGCTAGTGAGTATTAGATTGTGCGAATGCTCTTGGTAGGTTTTAAAAGATTTTAATGGTGATCTTGCTTTAGGCGTCTGGAAATCCTAACTGGAAATACCTTCAGTGGCTCCGTTCGAAGACATGACGGACCTGTCTGGAATCACAGCTAGGTGTTCAATAACTTAACCGTGTCCAGATTGGGTTGGCCGGCGCCCACACTTGGAATTTGCCCACTACCTGAGCATTTTATCGAGATAACGCCGGTGCGTTGGTTATGGGGTGAAGTTTTATTATGTTTCTCTTGCACGAACTTAACAAGTTCGTTCACCGTTCTGAGTACAAGCCCAACCCGAAAGTCGACAGAGCATACTAGGTGAAGGAAGATCAACGAAGTTAATTAATTATGGAGAAGTGAATTGCAAAATTTTATTAAGTCAATTAATTAAACTCTCCGACAGAGAGCGCTCTTGACCTTGTCTTATGACAGAGGTTCAAGAGTCTTATCTGATCTAGATGCCTAATGCAAGGATGATGCAAGACTAATGATGCTCTCCGATAGAGAGTGCTCTTGACTTGTGTTTCTGCAAGTTCAAGAGTCTTTACTTATTAATTAATTGAATTAGAAAACAACGTGAAAGTAAAGCAAAGATGGTTTATTAAACTCTTCGACAAAGAGCACTCTTGATCCACCTTATGGTGAGATTCAAGAGATTTTGGTTCTTTTTAAGATTAACAATTATAGAGAAAGATACTACAGCATGATTAATAAAGTCTAATCTAGCAATTAGTAGCTATACTTAATGAACAACTACCAATTAGTGGAAATGAAAACTAAGTCTAATCAAAAGAACTAAGCTAAGTGCTTAAAGTTTAAACTACACTAAGAAAACATGAAAAGGAACACAAGACACACTTCCCCCAAATAGGGGAAGTAGAAAAGATAGGAGACTTGCTCCCACTAGCATTTTTATTAATTTTTTACAATGATCATGATGACTTGTTCTTTGCCTTTTCTTGGAAGAACAGGGAAGAAAGGGATGAAAGAAGAGGGAGAAAGTCTTTTTGTTCTTTTGCACATCTTGCTTGTTCTCTTGCTTGCTTCTAGGCTTTGGGCTTTCCTCGATTTATCCTGCAAATAAGAGCTTAAAACATTTTACACATTATGCATTAGTTAAGACTTTAAAGACAAACTACCAACTAAAATCTCGAAAAAGAGTACAAAAACCAGCAATGAAAAAAGAAGAAAAAGAGAGAAAATAAGCCAAAAAAAAGGAGAGAGAAAAGATGAGAAAGAGGGTTGTCCTAGAGGTGAGAAAGATGGCTGTCCAAAAGCAAAAAGAAGGCTGCAAAACAGTAAGAAAGAGGGCAGCAAACAATCAAAAGAGGGCTGCCCAAAAAAGAGAAAGCTAGGGTCAAAAAACTAGGGCAAAAAGAGACCAAAACTAGGGCAAAAGATGGCTAGCGAGAGGCAAGGCAATGGGGAGGAAGCCTAAAGGTTGAAAAAATTAAACTAGGGCTTCCTAAGTGACCGGTAACCAAAAAAGCATTCATTTTATGGATGGAACCAAAGAGAGAGTTAGACTCCCAGCTTTCTTTTTGTATTCTAAAGAAGAAGATCCCTGTAGGTCCTGCAATGAAAGTGTTAGATTCAAATGGTTGCTTGAAGCCTAGGATAGAAGCAGCTAAGCTCACACCCTTCTTCAACCTGTGAAGCCTGATAACACACCACAACTCAATACAAACGTGAGATCAAAATAACATGCTAGTATGCTAAGAAAATTTAATCATGATCAACATTACGTATGTACTAATTACTCATGTCCATCAAGATAGTAATCTGCTTCGCATAAACAATCAAATTGAAACTACAAATGATTATTCTACCGTGCCAACAATGGCCTTCTTGAGCTAACAAAACAATTGATCTCATACAAGTATTAAAGAAATAGGGGTTAGAGACAATATCACCTCAACCATTTAGAAAGCTACCACATCCAAGAGCTCATAGACCTCCAAAGTCGAATCTTTATTAACAATTCAAAGCAAATGCTCGATACAATTTTCTCAGAGTAACTCTGTTACAAAAGTCCATCCTAATAGAGCTGAAAGAGCCTCTATTTATACAATGAGAGAGTGCTAAAACCCTAAAACCAAATCACATAACCTGACTAGCTTGGGCACATAACTAAGAGCCCCGACCTAAAATGAAGAGCTGGGAGTGAGGAGAGGCCTCCACCTAGGCAAGGCACCCCCACTCCAACCCTAGCCACTGAAAACAACCCAAAATTGAGCCCACACGTGTCGAAGGCGCCCCCAGGCTGAGGGAGGGCGTGAATGGATGAAGTAGGTGTGAGTCTGCATAGGAAGGCTACCTGTTAGGTCTGGAAACCACATATGCTAGGTATGGAGGAGCCACTGCCTAGTGATCATCAGTGCAAGCCTCAGTTCTGCCTCGATCAAAACACCGGATGAATGAATGCTCTCCACCTCACCCACACGTTAGCCTGGCTGAAGGAGGCGCAATTCCTAAGTAGAGATGTCATTTATGTCACTGAATGCTCACTGAAACAACCTTTCGTTAACTCCAATGCTCATTAATGCCCGGTGAGATGTCATTTGGCCTTTTATTTCACTAAATTTGGATTAATTTGGAGAGTTTTAATTTTCTCCAAAATAACCATTTTTTCCTCAAAAATGATTTTTTTGAGAAAAATGGCGTTATGTGTCCGATTGATGATCTGAAAGTTGGATCTGACTGGCTGGCCGATCAAGAATGATTTTTGGCTTAAGGTTAGAGCCTTCAATCACTGAATTCGGGGTCCAAATGACCGACTTATTACAAACGGGATTTTTCCATTTAATTTATGGAAAAATTAATTTAAAAACTTCGGGAAATAATTAAAAATTTAAAAATAATTTTTAACCCGTTCGAAAAATATTTTTTCGAAAAATTTTTCAAGGTCCTATTGACTTATGACAAGACCATGCTCTACTCTAACAATGCCTAGTAGGTTTATAACACTCAGTTGGGCTCTAATAACCCCCCAAGACCCAGAATTCAAAATCGGACATTCCAGCTTTGGAGGAAGCGGGAGAAAACCTCGTCAATTATACTCGGCTATAGGCAAAGCATAATTGTCAAGGGCAAAAAACTCCCTGGAATACCTTATTTGAGATTCTATGTCTCAAGAGACCGAACCACTCAAAAATACCCTACTAGCACATTTTATTACAAACACTACAGGGCCATGGTCAAAATTATTCAAATGAAAAACTGACTAGCCAAAACATGTTAGACATAGAGGCGGATCATCTAATACACTAGAATCAAACATTTGTCATGTTTGTCAACTGGCGGCTCCTCGGCTAATCCAACTATGGTACAAAAAAATGGATAACACCTTATACTCTTAAACATCTACTTATCTAGTTAAGTGAATCTCTCTAGGGTACTCATTTTCTCATTAGCTAAATCCACAAGTACCGTATTCCTTTTAAATTCAGTCCTTCAACTACTGTAAGAAAGTTGGTTTAACGGGAAAGGATCTAGGAAATTTGGACTTGGGACACCTCTTGTGGTTAGTCTGGATCTACTCTCTGGGGATCCAATAAACCTAAAGAGAGGGGACCCTACCTAGCGTGACACTTTGGCGTAGAGTCCCAAGCTTCCACCAGTCTAGCATGCCGATATAGAGATTGCTACATCGTGTGACAACATTCATCAACGAAAAATGTGTAAAATAAGGATATTGATCCTTCTTGGAGATCATGTCCCACAAACTAAGGACTCTGTGAAGGAATGAGACAAATTGAATGAAGGCCTTTAGACAGAAAGGCTAGACCCCAAACTCCGCCTAGACAATGGTCTAGGGAACAATCCACCTGCATCTGATGATTAAATTGAGGAGGAAGATCTAGACTCGCTTTGTCAGCCTAGATAATCTAAAGCAAATTTGATCCTTAGATCACAGACCAATATAGTATCATCATTCCTAGGCACAATAATCTTGTCAAAGAGGTGCGTCTTGGACAATATATCATGGAAATGGTTCTAGAACCAATGTCTCTCAAGAAGGGCAAGGGAGTCATATCACTTGTTTCGTCATTGGAAAGCATGTTGTAGGTTGAAACGTGGCCCCTAGAACTAAACCCCAAAGTATGTGAAAGTTATTGTGATCTCGATCTTCTCCCCCAAAAGTAAAAATGGTGAGCATACTTTGATTTGTTGAAGATCAATAACCTTGAAATTATTTAGGTTAACCGTCAACTTTCAAAAATTACAAAGGTTGGATAAAGCATCAACCTATCTCTATAGGCCCTTAAACGTGTTTGGATATAAGTCTTACATGTTGTAATAAAACTAAAAGAAACTTTGTGACTTAGTTTTGTTTTTGTACATTTTGTGTAAAGCAAATCTATCACACATTCATAAATGGAAATGATTTGCTCCATCAATAACCATATATAAGGAGGTGAAACCCTGTGTAATAATTGCGCCATCTATTCATACAATCATATTGTCTTATACCTTATTGTGTGTATCTCTCTCATGTGTTTTGTGACGTAACTCTATTTAGGCTTTCTAGCTTTTGTAATAAGGCAATGAGTCCAAAAGGATCAAATCATCAACAAAAAGAAGCAAAGATATCAACCTATGGTGTAGGAGACGTCCATCATCATCATTAAAATGATCCTAAAGAAAAGACTACATCACATCAATGTAATTCCCAAAGAGAGTCAATGAGAAGACACACCTTTACTCAACTCTATTGTGCTCCGAATGAAATAAAAAAGGTCGCAGGTTGAGTGATGATGACCAAGAACAAACTCATCAAGTCTTACAATGGAAACCAAGAGTGTCTCCAAAATGACAACGCCACAAGGCCATTGGAACAAGGCCTCTCTTAGACTGTGTCAAAACACTTCCATAAGTCCAAAAAACAACAAGACTTTTGCAGAGAAATGACGAATTTCTGGCTGTGGGCCTCTTTGACGAATATCAATATATGCCATGGGTATCACATTTTATGGTGGTGTTTCCCTTTACTGACTCAACTATGACTTCCCACAATCAGGATCTTGTTTTGACACAAATATCTAACAATAATGTTATCACGAACCTTGTAGTTGCCCCGTAAGGTGATCCTATCCAGAATGGCAAAGGGGAAAGGCAACTAAAGTCGTTACCTATGATATCCAAGACCTATGAAAAAACTCAAATGTCACGCCAGTCAAGGATACCGCCACTTCAAATTCAGTTCAGATACTAAGCATAGGGGGCGTCCCTATAACCAAGATGACCTCAAAAATAAGGGATGCAAGTATATAAACCAAGGAAACTTGATTATATCTCTTATTAGGATAGTTAATTAGAGTTTGGCACAATTACTAAGAGAAAATGAGTGTATGTGAAAAGCCCCAATTTACCCTAGGGTTTTGAGTATGGAAATTGGAATCTAGAAGGAAATGGTGAAATTAAGCATAATTAGACACTCATATTGACTGCTAGGTGAAACACTCGACAGATGGAGGTGAAACTAGCAATACCAAGTTACCCACTTCTCCCAAGTATGTTGTCTTCCCCTAGAAGGTAGACCAGTGTGTTGGATGGGCAATGGAGTCTGATGATCATGAAAATTTAAACTAAGGGGTTTTAAATTTATTCCAAGGTGGGTTTTAAGTTTCATAAACCGTCGCAAACTAGAACTTACTAAACTAAAAGATGAGGGTTTTAAATGAGGGTTTCGCTAGAGAATATTTTAAACTACCCAAAAAATCTTGTACATGCCTTGCCAATGATTATTTATCATGTCTCGATTAATTTGAAGCGATTTCGTTGAAGTACCAAGTGAAAACGATCGGCCCAAATGAGGTAGCGCAACCTCTTCCCTGCGCAGTCAAACTACTAAAAGTGAGATTTGCTACGCATGAAAAAGACACTGGAGACGCAAGAAAATCAAAGTGCATATCAAAGATCAAAGATACTATAGAAAAACCCCCTGATTATAAAAACGTCTTCAAGAGAAACGAGATGGGAGATCCACAAAAATTCCCTACGAGAAAATGCCCTCCTGCATTCAAAACGCTATCTTCCAAAAATATTTGATACCCTGAAAAATATTGCAAATGCTAAGCAAGATAAACTTTCCAATCATAGACAAGAACATCCCACAAAGAAGATCCAAGAATTTCTGCAAAATTCTCTTTATTCAAATATCCAGAGCCAAGGGTAGAAAATTTCTCAATCAGATACAATGGGACGATCACTGATCTTAAATAGATTGAGAGAGTGTCCACTTTTCAAATAACTATCATCCTACCTTTGAGATTATAACATCATCAACGGTGGAGATTACTTTTACACGGATCAATACATGGATCATAGTGACTAAGTCAAATGGGGCACACCTTTTCCCAAGGACGTCTTAATAAGACATTATACATCAAAGTGCCAATGATATAACATGGTAATACATCAAAAGGGGTGCCCTAGGGACATAAATCACCCTAGGCCCAATATAACTGTTGGACACACCAGTTACACTGAGAGGGGGGGATGAATCGGTGTGCACAATTTCTATTACTTTTTCACTTTTATTAACAATCAACAACTTATTCAATATTATGCATTATCACATTATCATTATATCATCGGCAACATTATTATCATCATCATAACATCATCACTTCAAAAGCGTAGCATGAAACACATAACACCAGATTTTACGTGGAAACCCAAGTCCTGGGGGAAGAACCACGAAAGCCTTTATAATATTTTTCCAGAAATAACTGGAAGGAGGCAACAACCCCCTTATTATAATGACTTCGGTTCTCCAGCTACAACTGGAAGGAGGCTACAACCCCCTTTCCTTGCCCCATGCGACCACCCTAATATGAAGATAGAAACTGTTGAACCACGACCGCACTAATCCTGCGGACCTGCTAATCAACACATGTACTACACTGCACAATCTGTACAACACTGCACAACAATTGCCTCTACTAACCACTGCTCATCTAATCACTACCCATCAACTGATCACTGTCCATTGTATCACACTGCTCATCAACCTGTACAATCAATCTGTTGCTCACATCATCTGACTCGGTCAATCTGAGTCTAACCAGCTGCACACCAAACTCAGTCCACCTGAGTCAAAGTTGCACATACAACTCAGCCAGTGTGAGTCAAACCAACTGCACATAAGGCAACCTGTGCCAATCCTGCTAAATTGAACCAACCTGTACCAAGCTGCTTGTGTACCTGTGCCAAATCAATCATATACTTGTGTTAATCTAATCAAGTGCTCTGACAGTCAACCAACCCTTCTTACTTGGCCTAGTTCATCAACTAAGAGACACATTTGAGAAACCAAGATACTTCACATACGGTCAACCAAACTTTGTCAAACACACTCAACTCAATGACACCACAACCAACCTCAATCACAGTCAAGGAACACTTGACAAATAAACATGATAAACCACAACCAACTAACCTCAGCTAAGAAGATAAGACTTAACCATCTATGTCAAACTCAGCCAGGCTCATAAACCCTTAGACACAAAAGGATTTTTCACTCCACTCAAATCAAGTCAACAAATCAATCAAATATCAAGCAAATAGTCACTTACAATATTGTCAAATGTTGTCATTAACAGTCAATAACAGTTCAGCTCCACTTAGGTCAAGGACACAATGATCAACACTTGTCAAACTAGTTTTCAAAGAAAACACTTAGGTTGATCAAAGAAATCACTCACAAGATCTATTGCTTACATGTCAACTTCTCATTTAATACTACACTATACAACAGTTAAGATAAACACCAAATCTATGCCAACAATATCCAAGATAATCATCAAGTTCTATATCAAGATATATTCCAAGATAACCATCATCATAGCCTCCATAACATATTCAATGACTTCAAATCTATATACCAATATATAGGCTCACATACTAAGATCAAAGATGAACTCTATCCATGAGAGACGTGCCATCACAAGAGAAACCCAGAAGCATGAACCATACCTTTTTGAAGATCAGAAGATGAAGAAACAGTAGAAAAACCAAAATAAGCTCTAGATCATGTCACCACGTAGCACTCGTAACAAGCTTTACAACGAGCCAAGAATTTTGTAATTATGATTCCGTATGAGTAAGTTATGCCAATTTTTGTGAAGATGCCCAGAAATTTCTCCTCCACAAAGTTTTGCACTTTTCTCCAAGAGTTGCAAAAATACTGAGAGAATTGATGATGAACAAATGAAATGTTTGATATTCTATTTATATAGGTTGTGGAGGAAAGTTAGTACCTCAAACTAGGCCGATATGCAATTCAAAATTACAAATAATTAAATTCTCTTTTGTTTGGTCGGCTGACCCAAAAAGGTGGGGTACACCAACTTCAAAAATTCATATCTCTTCAACCGTAAGGAGTTAGAAGATGCTCCACATATCAACAAAAATGGCTTGATGCGTCTATTTGCAAATTCTTGGTCTAATACCATTAAATTCTTCAATATGTCCAGGACGTCAAAGACCCCACACATGAGGGTGCCAAAGACCATACCACCAACTACAATTGTTTCAAAGTCTTCTTCAACATATCAAGGCACGTCCATGGGCTCTACCTCCATCTACATTCCAATAGCCATATAACCACAAATAGGACCATACATCACCATGGTTCAAAACCCAAGGCACCACATGCAAGGGCTTCAAGGACTCTTTCAAAGATATCATATAATATTTAAACAAGATACTTTCCATGGACTTAGCCCATCACATAGGACTCCATCGCCAAGTGATGAGGGCATCATGACCAAATATTCCATCATATCAAAGGCTCTGAAAATCATGGGCTTACAAACCACCATATGTATGGATTCCAAGAACCAAATCATTTCCAAATGCACCATCGATGATCATATAGTGTCCAAGGGTCATCATGCATCCATTTATGTGGGTGTCAATCCTTCTCATCAATAATGACCATCTCCAAGGGTTCCATGACCCCAACAAGGGCTACACGGGCATCACGATCTTCATCAAGGGTTCCAAGTCTTCATCAAGTCATTAATGACCACATCATCACCTTTAAGGGGACAAGGACCATTAAGCCATCAAATGTGGGTCCAAGGGCTTCTTCAGGGCTTTTTCATCAAGCAAGGGGCTTTATAGGCTTCTTCAACCACACCAAGAGACCTCCAAGGGTCAAGATCCATCATGGCATCACCTGTCGTGTTGCTAGACCTTCTCCTGGGGTACCATGACCTCAATAAAACACAAATGACCACTAAAACGATCATTTGAACTCTTACAACTTCTTCAACCCACCAAGGACATTTTTGTAGGGTACTGAGTCATAAGTTGTGGTACTGGGGAACCAGAGAAACAACTGGGGAACCGTAAAACATCTTTGGGGTACTTAAACACTCTACAAGGTGTTCAAGGCTTTTTCCATTGTCCCAAGGGCTTCAAACTTGGGCTTGGACAAGATCAAAAGGTCTCTTTAGACACTGACACTTACTTAACCCTCAGGGGCTCCTCAAGGGGCACCAAGACATGTTTGCATCATTAACTATACATTGTTGGCATCAATGACAACTTAATCAGCAATAACATCATAATACAAGATATAACAATGAAGTACATCCAATAAACAAAGTGAGGGGCGCCCCATGGGGGGCGTCCTCACTAGAAGAGCCAAATAAAATATTTGGAACATGAAACTGACTGCAACTGATGAAGAAATGTCCGGAGAGTCACAATAAATCATCTAGAATAATTTCCTTGCCATTTCCTTGATCACACAAGTCAAATCAATTTCCTCAGTGACTTTCTTAGTTCAGTTTGTAGTGGTACAACCTCTGAAAATAATAAAAATCATAACTAGGGCAAACTGACTGCACAAATGTGTCTGGAGGCATGGTAGAATGGTACAAGTGACTACTCATACCTCCTAGGACGTTGTGGCGCCCTAAGAGAACCATACTGATCTGCAATCTGTAAGAAAAAATGTGATCTTACCATAATAAAGTGATAATAACCACTGATCATGAAAACTGGGGCCAAACTCTGAAAGCTAAAATTGTAGTATTGGTCCTAGGCATGTCTAGAGCAAATATAAACATTGCCAATTTTTGTAGTCACTGGCTTGGGAACCATGTTTGACTCGGTCAACTAGGTTGACCTGGTCAAAGTACCCAAACAAAAGGTGAGATAATGAACTAAAATGATCATGCATGCATCCAAGGTAAGAACTGCTCCAAGATGTATATTAAAACACAACTTAAATCATGCTAATAAAAATCATGGTAACGATAGTAATAATAATAATAAAATATACCCGTGTCTTTGAACAATCTTTGAATCTTCTGGAAGTCCCTTGCATATGCCATACTTACATAGTTTAATCAATTTGCTAATGTTGGGTGAAGATGGAAAACAAGGCTAAGGCAACAAGGTAATGACTTTTGATTGACTTTAACTATATGATCTCCCTGAAAGATGACAAATACACACAACCACAATGACATATGCATGACAGATAACAATAGGTAATGGTGGTGTCTCACAGGTGGATGAGTTGATCTTAAAAGAGTCCATTCAACTTTAACAACATGTCTACAGCTCATATCCAAGCTAACAATCAAGCTCCGTGAGGATCTTTTCTAGGACCCTTGCATTGAGTACACAAGAAACTGTAGTGAAGAGATCCTAGGGGACACTTAGAATTAGATTTCACTTAATCCATCTCATATCAAAACCTGTAGGCTCCGTGAGGAATTAATCATTACCTTTAACATAAGATGGCCAACAGTCTTTAGTTTTCACATTTATTTATTCACTGCTTTATTTGGGCCTTTTACAACTTCATTTCATAGCCCTTTTTGAATTGTGTTTAAAGACACAGTCTGCAACTTTATTTGAAGGGCTTGCATTTCACAGTATATAGCATATAACACATAATGCATGTAATGATGGTATATTTATTGCTTCAAGTTTTAGCTGACACTCTTCGGGCAACTAGGGGGGAGTATCCACAGTCAGGACCGAACATCGTGGGCAACTTACCAGAGAGGTCAAGGCTTCAAAACCCAACTCACCCAAGCTCAGGAACCAACACCAGCGGATTCTCTTGGCCCAAAAGGATCAAGGCATCAACAAGTTTTGTTGCACAACTTAGAGCCAAGACACAAAACAACATGGGATTTATCATGCATAGGGGTTAAAGTGGGGAAGATGATCTTCAATCTCATAGGTCTCAATCAATCATAAGTCATGGGAAAAATCAATCACAGATGAAACTAGATGGGTGAGGACAAATGATACATGGAACTAGCATAGCACTAAAGTCTAAAAGTTGTGTAAAGCATGGCATAAGCAATGGTCTTCAACATCATATTCTCCAATCATTCTCAACACAAGTTAATCATCACTGATCAGTAAAAACATATAATATAAGCATAGGTCGCCATAATTATCATAGCATAAAAAGTCAAAGGTGTTAGTAAACATCAAAGAGCAAAATCTTACCAAGAAGCAATATACCTGATCTCACCATATACATGTCTCTAACTGATATGCCCATTTGTGAATTGTGTACCATCTTTGTTGCTCTACTCGAATGAACTAAGTCACCACTGAAGTCATCTCAAAGGACAAGGAGATCTCAGTCTGTTGGAATACTCAGCAGAAGATGGTGTTCAGTGGATGGAGTCTAGTGTTCAATTGTATTGTTGGCATTGATGTCTAAATATGTCTAAGATAGAGGTAATTCACATATGACATATGCTCTAGGGATGCAGCTAAGTTGGAGAATCTACGGGCTCTAGCAGGCTGGATGTATTCCAATCTAAGTTAATCTTCCAAAAAGTATCTCGAATTTGAACGTTGATTGCTAGAAGTACCCTAAATCCCAACTACAAATGGACAAATTGTAATATTGAGATGCCCCCTAACTAATTCCACCAAGAATATGCGCGTACCCTAGTCAATGGGAAATGATCCTCTCCAAATGATGGAAAAATCCTCCAATAGCAAAGGGAATACCTTCAACGCTAGACATCGCATTGACTGCAAAAAGGGCCTCTAATCCAAGTCTCAAGACCTCTCAAATATTGTTTTCAGGTATTTGTCTAAGATAGAGGTAATTCAGAAGATAGAGGTTGGTCTTTGTCCAGCAAATGGCTTCAGTATCTATCACACCCTGAAACCCAGGGTAGGAAGTTCCCTGAAATAAAATAAAAAATATATAGTTTTACCTATCGATCCAGTTATAGTTCATAGAACATGTATTTGGTAATGAAATCATCAATGATCTATGGGGCATTGAGACAATGCTCTGATAAGTATATTCTCCCATTGAAATAAAGGTTTTCCTCTGAAATCTGAGCGCCTACTTTCCTGGTAAGTTGCATGGGCATAAGGATCCATCTTATGGAAGTCGATTATCACGTCAGTCTTACACACTGAAGGTCCCCAGTTCGAACCTGGGCAGCACCAACTTCTATTTTAACAGCCCTCCTTGTGTAGAGTTTGGTGTGTTGGAATATTCAGCAGAAAACGATGATGAATGGATTTCGTTCCTTAATGACAGTTGGAATTTCCGCGTGGTGTAACTACCTCTTGACATGGGAATACGAAGAGCTTAGTGATGAGAAGAATTTCGAAGAGATTAGAAAATGAATAACTGTTTCTTGCTTGCTATTCGATGAGAGATGAAGAGTCTGTAACTGCTTTCTGTAATGGTTTTGAGAGAATGAGAATCGACGGTGAATGTAATATATATAGATGAAAGCAGATTTGATACAAGGGATTGCTCGAAGGAGTATTTGCTGTGTAGAGTAAAAGGAACTCTATGTCACGAATGGTCACAGGATGAGCATGTTGAGCATGAGTATTTAACCAGAGATGAATCTCAGATACAGAACAGTAGAACGATGATGAGGAGGCAGAGAGGAGATTACAGAAACAAAAGAAAAGGTTGCTGAACAGAGAAGATTGAACCTGATGAGCAGAAGAACAATGCTAAGGAACGGAGATCTGATGTTGAGTATATGAACAGAACAGCAGAGCAGAGAAACAGAAGAGTGTGCTGAACAAGTTGAACAGAATAAGAGGAGCAGAGAGTTGATGTTGAACAGAGAAGAGTGTTTGGTAAGCCAAGATACATCTGTATTGTTGTGATTTGATTCATTTGTAAAGTCTAGCAAGTAAGGGAGGTAAGGAGGTGCTAGGGGAGACATTTTTGTCTCAGTCTGCAAGTGGGTGCTTGTAGAATTTGAAGGTTGGTGCCTTCACCCAATTGGTGTTGGGTAACAGTGAGAGTTGGTGCTCTTAGCAAGTTGGTGCTTGCATTCGGAGGTTGCGGCCTCGTTGAGTTGGTGCTCAACTAAGAAGAGATGTACAGCTGATAAGCCTTTGACATCCTAAGAAGAAGAGTTTTTTCCTTAAGGGTTTCCTCATGAAAAATTATGTGTCTTTTACATGTGCTTGAATGATGTGTTGCATGCTTTCTGTTCATACATTTAATTCTGAATTCATTGCAAGAATGACTATCACATAGTTTCATTGATTCTCAGTTAAAAAGAAGAAATTTGTTTAAAATTATTGATTTAACTGATTCACCCCCCCTCTCAGTTAAATACCTGTAACAATTGGTACCAAAGCAGTGTGCCTTTAGTGTAAGGTAGATCCTGAAGAGTTTACATGGCTAGTCAAGATGGTTCAACAAACAAAGCACCCATATTTGATGGTACAAATTTTGCTTTCTGGAAGGTTAGGATGAGAACCTTCATAATGTCTCTAGGGGCAGATGTCTAGGAGGTAGTAGAAACAGGATATAAGAAACCTGCCTTGGTTGAATCTAAAGATGAAAAATCAGCCTTCACTTTTAATGCAAAGGCTATGAATGCTATTCTCAGTGGTCTAGCTAAATCAGAATTTGTAAAGGTTATGCATCTTGAAACTGCAAAAGATATGTGGGACAAACTTGTAAATAGCTATGAGGGAAATGAAAAAGTTAAAGATGCCAAGCTACAGTCACATATACTAAAATTTGAACAACTAAAAATGAATGAAGATGAAAGTGTTAGTAAATTCTTCCTGAGAGTTGATAAACTAGTAAATGCTATGAGAGCTCTTGGTGGAAAAATAAAAGATGATGATACAAATCTTGTCCAGAAAATACTGAGATCCCTGCCTGATAGATTTAATCCCAAAGTCTCAGCTATAGAAGAAATGAGTGACCTCAAAACGTTAACTATGGATCAATTGCTGGGAACATTGATTGCCTATGAAATGAGGATTAATAAAGACCAAAACTCATCTAGGGAAGCTTCCTTTAAAGCTGAAAAGAGTACTGAGTCACATATGGATGAGCTAGAAGCAAAATTTGTGAGAAGACTGAAAAAAGGGTTAGGGAAATACAAAGGCAAATTGCCTTTCAAGTGTTTTAACTGTGGCAAAGTAGGGCATTTTGCTGCTAAGTGTCCCCATAAGAGAAAAGAGCAAAGCTCTGCTGATGAGGAGAGTTTTCCCAAGAAGAAATACAATCAAGAAAACAAGTTTAAATATAAGAAGAAAAGTCATTAGTGAATGATGATGAGTCGTCAGGAACATCAGATAGTGAATCGTCTCATGAGAGCAAAGAAAAAGATTTCATGCTAATGGCCATAGAAGATCTCGAATAGAATTGTACAGAGTATGAAATAAATGATGAAGATGCCACTGTAGATATGGTGGGAGAGCTGATGAGTGCTCTAGAAGAGATTGACAGACTAAGATTAAAGAAACGAAAACAAAAACAGTTGTTAATCCAGTATGAAACTAGTAGAGAAGACATCACTTTAATAAAGCTGGAACTTGAAGAAAAGAAAATTGAAGAGTCTTTAAAACAACAGTTAGCTGAAAGTAAAGTTAGATGTGAACATCTAGAAAAGGAAGTTGTAACTGTTAAGAAAGAGTTAGAAAAATATCGAGCCCTGTATCATCAGAACATATCCAGCATCAAAGCTTCAGAGGAGCTAAACAATATTTTGAACAGACAAAGAGCTCCACAGATTAAGTTTGGCTTAGGGTATGGCCAAGGTGGAAACAGCAGTAACCCAGAGAGTAAAGAGTCATCTAAGGTGATTATGTTTCAGAGCAGCAAACAGATAGAAGTTCCCAGCATAACAAAGGTTGAGACATGTAAAGAGAATAATGGAAATGAATCTAAGGGTACTAAACAGCAAGAAGATATAGTTTTAAAAGGCAAGTCTGTACCGTCAGAAGTTCATGGAAAAGAGCCACATAATAGAGTAAAGTACACAGATCAGAAATTATGTTGTGAACATCGTAACTCAATGTACTATCCTTTTAGAAATCAGCAAAGAGTCAGGTATGATAAATCCTTTAATGGTTATTGTTTCTGTTGTTCTAACTTTGAGCACAGAGCTGCCAATTGTTTGTATAATTTCAGAAATGTTCAGAGAAGAATGTCAAACTATACACAAAGGATGCATCAATCAGCATATAATCATATGGGTCGTATCTCTCCACCAGCTGTTAGAAGAAGAATGCAAAACAGAAATGCTAATCCGTTTGATATTCTATACAACGAGCCTGAATGTTACATATGTGACAACTTCGGGCACAAAGTTACAGACTGTAACTTGAAAGAGAACAAAACAGAACCAAGCATGAAACATACAGCTGAACGTAACGTATGGAGAAAGAAAGAGAGTTCTCATTGTAATCTTGTGCTTTCAGTTCAGAAACAGAGGAGTCATTGGTACATTGACAGTGGTTGTTCGAAACACATGTCGGGAGACAAAGAGAAGTTTATCACTCTATCTGAACATAAAGCTGGAAAGGTAACGTTCGGTAATGATGCTCCAGGAAAAGTCAAAGGAAAAGGAGTTGTAAGTCTCAGCAATGGTAGAGGGAAGGCTCAAGATGTACTCTTTGTAGATGGGTTGAAGCACAACCTTCTCAGTGTGAGACAAATGTGTGACAAAGGGTGTGAAGTCTTGTTCACTGATAAAGACAGTAAAATTAGAAACGTTTCCTCAGGAAAGCTAGTTGCCAAAGGAGTAAGAACAGAGAATAATGTTTACGTTTTAAAGGAGGAAAAAGAACAGTGTTATCTCAGCAAATACGATGAAAGCTGGCTGTGGCACAGAAGACTGGGACATCTGCATTTTGATCATCTGATAAAGCTCAAAACCAGAAACGCAGTAAGGGATTTTCCAGCAATATCTAGACCTCGAGATGATGTATGTAAGCCTTGCTAAATTGGGAAGCTAACCAAGACTCGGTTCAAATCGAAGAATGTTTCTTCTACAAGTAAGCCCCTTCAACTTGTTCATCTAGATTTATGTGGCCCATCAAGAAAAGAAGGTACTGGCAAAGAAAACTATTTTATGCTGGTAATTGATGACTATTCCAGATTGACTTGGGTTGCATTTCTTAAAGAAAAGTCTGAAGCGTTTGCCAAGTTTAAGATCTTCAAAGCACTGACTGAAAATCAGACTGGGAGCAAGGTTAAAGCGATCAGATCAGACAGAGGAGGAGAGTTCAGCTCGAAACAGTTCAAGGAATTTTGGGATGAGCATGGAATTAAGAAAGAATACACAATAGCAGGAACTCCTCAACAGAATGGAGTGGTGGAAAGGCAGAACAGAACAGTTCAACAAATGGCTAAATCAATGATGAAGGAGAAGAACATTTCTCAAGGTTTTTGGGTGGAAGCTATTCATACAGCTGTACACATCCTTAATAAAGCTCATTTGAGGCCAAAAAGTGATAAGACACCATATCATTTATGGTTTGGAAGGCCTGCAACTATTAAGCACTTCAGAGTCTTTGGGAGTAAATGCTATATCAAGAATAATGATGAAAATCTGGGCAAGTATGATGATAGAGCTGATGAAGGGATCTTTTTAGGATATGCTACAGAAAGCAAAGGCTATAGGTGTTATAACAAGAGGCTGCATAAAATGGTTGATTGCATAGATGTAAAAGTAGATGAAGATTGTCATGGAAGTATCAGTCAAAGGAATGATGATGATTCATGTTTGGAAGAAACAAATGAAGAAACAGAAGAACAGGTCCAAGAATCCCAGAAGAAAGAATCCAATTTATCAGAATATGAGGAAGTTGAACCTAAACAGCACACTGTACAATCTTCTTCCAGAATAACTAGAAAGAATCACCCTGAAAGCCAAATCATTGGTGATGAGAGTAAAGGAGTTCAGACTAGAAGGAAGATCTTGCAGGAATCTGAACAGTCCCATATTGCTCTTCTCTCTACAATTGAGCCCCAATGTTTTAATGAAGCTAGCAAAGACAAAGATTGGGTAGCTGCAATGAATGAAGAACTGGACCAGATTGAGAAGAATAGTACATGGGAACTGGTTCCTAGGCCATCAGACAAGAACATCATTGGATCTAAATGGGTATTTAAGAATAAATCAAATGAACAAGGAAAGATTGTAAGGAATAAGGCCAGATTGGTGTGTAAAGGATATGCTCAAGTGGAAGGGCAAGACTTTGATGAAACATTTGCTCCTGTGGCCAGAATGGAGGCAATCAGAATGCTTTTAGCCTATGCATGCCATAAACGTTTTAAAGTATATCAAATGGATGTCAAGTCAGCATTCCTGAATGGAAATCTTGAAGAAGAAGTGTACATGGAGCAGCCTGAAGGTTTTTCTCTCACAGATAAACCTGATTATGTATGCAAGTTGAAAAAGGCCTTGTATGGTTTGAAACAAGCACCGAGAGCATGGTATGCCAGATTGGATAAATACTTGCAAGACAAAGGATTCAAAAAGGGTTCTATGGACAGCAATTTGTATATCAAACATGAAGGTGATGACTTACTGATTGTACTAGTTTATGTTGATGATATTATCTTTGGCTGTACTAACAACTCTTCTGTTCAATGGTTTGCTAACTCAATGCAATCTGAGTTTGAGATGTCAATGATTGGAGAGCTGTCTTATTTCCTTGGACTCCAAATCAGTCAGAAGCCTGAAGGCTTATTCCTTTCTCAAGAGAAATATCTAAAGGAGATGCTAAAGAAATTTCTAATGGAAGACTCTAATCCTGTGAGTACACCCATAGTCAGTGGTTGCAAGCTGAGCAAAGATGATGCATCATCAGAAGTAGATTAGAAGATGTACAGATCCATGATAGGCAACCTGTTATATATCACAGCATCCAGACCTGATATTATGCTTGCTGTAGGGATGGTAGGAAGGTTTCAAGCAGCTCCCAAACAAAGTCATTTGCTAGCTGTGAAACGCATATTCAAATACCTGAAAGGTACCTTGTCCTATGGTTTGTGGTATCCCAGGAATCAGAATTTTCAACTCATATCATATTCAAATGCAGATTGGGCTAACTGTGTAGATGAAAGGAAAAGTACCAGTGGCGGAGCATTCTTCTTAGGACGGTCTTTGGTTGCCTGGCTAAGTAAAACGCAGAG
>LPNX010268134.1:0-62113 GCA_001517045.1 Pseudotsuga menziesii | reverse complement strand
TTAAAAAGAAGAAATTTGTTTAAAATTATTATTTTAACTGATTCACCCCCCCCCCCTCTCAGTTAAATACCTGTAACACAGTCCTGGCAAGGAAATACTCTACATCTGCCACTGAATAAAGGCTCTGAATGGCTCATGTTGCAAATGATGATCCATGTTGTATCCCCATCAATATGTTTGGCTAAGAGGAAAAGAGAAAATCTGTATGTTGCATCATAGTATCCCAGCTACAATATATCTATGATAACAACTACAACTCAATTATACCTTCACGCATACTATCTATCATTGACTTCCTTAACTTGGAATCAGCTTCCTCTTTAACTTTAAGTTTTGTCCAGTGTGTGTGAGCAATCCTTAGATACCTTGTTTGATCACAGCATCCCCTCAACTCCTTCATTTGCTACCTGGGCTTCTTCTCTTCATCATGGCTCTAATACCATGTGAGTTGTACACACACAAGCTTGGATAGGAAAACACATAAGAATGAGAAATAGTGGATCCATTCATTCATTAGATGATGCAATGTCTCATTACATAGTAGGAGAGAACTACATTACATAGCTCCCAAATACCTACCTAATAACCACTACATTAATTACTATGTTAAATGCCTCATTATCACAAGTGACAACACACCCACTCCACATATTTTTATGCAACAACTTAACTAGTGCATCCTCCAAGTCCTAAGAAACACCAAGCGGTGAAAATAGATGAAAAGGGGCTAGGAAGCAATTTGCCACCATGAGAATTTGTTTCTACAAGAAAATCCAACGTAAATATGATAGAAACTCCATAAAAGGATAAATATATGAATGAATAATTGAAAAATGATAACCATGCTTGTATAAATAACCATGCTGGGTGCCCTTTCATAAAGAGGCATAACCTTTCATCAAGGTGTCTCTTCATTAAGTATTAGTTTATTTAATTATTACTATTTATTAATGTCTATTTATTATATATTTTGTCCATTACAATTCTCTCCCAATGATGTGTACATCTCACGACAAGAATCAAACACTCTCTAAGAAATAGATAAAGAGACATGCACAAACATAGAGCATCGGCCATTGTCCATGGATCTTGTAGTCACTTGTAAAGTCCACACAATGAAACTTTGTACAGATTTGTCACAATAATAAGCAGCATACTTCATTTTTGTTGTTATTATGTATGATTGCATCTCACCTATGTGCATGAAGTTAGTCTATATTTGTATTTCTATCCTTCTTCTCTACATATTACATCACATTCATATTCTCACGACTCAGGAAATTGTTGCATATTTGTTGAGTTTGTGTATAAACAATTGACATAAAATAACATGTAGCAATGATATCATGGGAAAAATGTCAAATTCACAATTTCTTTTAAGGCATTGATTGGACTTTCAAGAAATAAGTAGAAATAATAAGAAAAAGGTTATTGTGACAGAAAACCTTTGCACTAAGAAGTCGCCTGTTATCCTCTTTCACCATCTCCACTAATGCTGTCTCTAGTTCTTCCGCCCTGCCACAACCAGCAAATAAAAAGGTACTCAGCAATATCATCTTTCAGAATTTTTTGTTCTAGTTCACAATACCTGAAACTCCCAAAAAGAAAAAAGGTATAGGAAGGAGATTCTAAAGTTTTGTACATGAAAATATGTACTAAAAAGGACAAAGGAATAGGGAAGGAGACGCAGAAAAGACTTCAAACAAAGTCATAGAATTCAAACATCAAAGTCAATATAAATGTTCAAAAAGGATGATGGAAGGTTTAGAAGGTCCAATCATACATCAGGAACAGATAACTTCAAAATCCTTGACGGAAACCGTATATTAGAAGGCCACCTGACCTTTACATGCTACAAATGAGATTCAGATGGGACAAACCTGCTTTATACATGTTGGGTTTTATCAAAACCAGGATCACCTTACAGAGCCACATTATAGCCAGTTGTGGTGTTAATACTAGTAACTAAAAGGAAAAGGTGGTGGAGTTTCGCACATCAATTCCATTGAATTCTACATTAGATGTAATCATTTTAAATGGAAAACTTCTAGCAAAGCTTTGGACAAGTGATCTGCATAACAGACCAATACAATGGAATCCCTATTAGGATCAGGCTTAGGATCATGAAAACCTCGGATTCTTTAAAAGGCTTCCCACTACATGGAAAGATTCTTAAATGGAACTCCAGCCTTGTGGGATTCCACCAAATAACCACTGGTTTAACAGTTAACTTAATGGGCCATTAATTTCCAATCCAACTACTTATCTGGTAAAACAGTCGTGGTCACAGTAAATTTGGCACTTATCATGGAAGACATTCATGGTCAAAACAGAAAAGTGTGTTCCAGATAAATTAAGAATTTGAAGTAGAACCTTGATCACAAATCAAGGATTTTCATTCTTTTCTGCTGCCTAATAGGATATGCATTTCAAGAAGGCATGGACTGCAACAATATATGACAGCTGAAGAATTAAAGTTGACAAAACACCATTTGAGAAAGAAAGAAATGAACAAATTCTTGTATCCATGAACCAATACTTTAAGTAGGCATTGCTCTCCAGTTTGAAAATATTTTCCTTCATTTATTCTCCCCATTTAATGTTCATGTCAAGATGTCATAAGCTTGTAACAATAGGCCCACGGGGCGTAGAATAGACGGTGATTGGGTGTACTGTTAAGCCACTCTTTGCGTAAGATCACTGGTTCAAAACTCTGTGGGTACTAGCTTACAAAAAAAACTTGTAACAATAGATGGTGACTGAAGTCACTGAACAATCTAAATCGGCAAAATGGCCTTGCAGAGGGAGAAGCTAAATCAAAAATTCTCATCCATGTCAATGAACGACCAAAATAAGTCAGCCCTACTAGCATATACATACTGCTGTATGCAACTCTGTTAAAAACATAAACAACATCACAACAGCCTAACGTCTTAACAATTTTGAGAATATATTTGAAAATATTGGAACCCAAAAAAATTAAATGGTCTTAGAAGATGATTGAAAAGCAATTAAAGACAGGTAAATTCAATCCATGTTTTGTAGGGACAATTATTCTTCCCTCCTGTTTTAGATAGGCTTGAATTTTGAATTTTACCAACATAAAATTTTCAAAACTTATATAGAAATTGAGTTACTCTGATTAGTAGTAAGAAAACAAATGGACACATTCATTTATATAGAAACCTTTATGAAACAGTTTCATTCGTATGACTAGTCTCCAATTTACATCAGAACCAAGGATAAAAATGAGAAAAACATGATAAGCATTTAATTATAATAAAATTAAATGATGGAATCCCTTGATAAACATCCCCAAAAGCACATACCCATTCATTGGGAATCCCTTGAATAGGATTATTTACAACTGCTATTATTGACTCCAAAACTAATAACATTATGGTATATTATATGGCATTAAGATAATAAGTAATGGGGTCACTGACATGTTAAATTGTTCTTGTTGCTCACAAAATCCATGGAATACTCTGTTCAAATGTGTTGCTATATTATGCATGTTACCTACTAAGTCATTCTTAGTTGGTCTTATCAAGAGAGCCGACAAAGACAAACAAACACTATTGTTCATTTTCAGAGTTCTGAAGTCAGCCAGGCCTCTTCTGGAAAAAAAAATTAAATTTTCTTGTACCACATGTTCATACCTCCTTGGGGGAGTCGTAATAAAATGTACTAGCATGGTGAAGTATGTAAAAGACTTGGTCTCCTAGACTTATACATCAATCCGACTAGCCCAGAGTGTTTTTTCCGTTGGTAATTATTTGTTGTTGAACAAACGACTAATAATTTCTGAGTTTTTCACTCACACCTCCAAAGTTGGGGTAGCCGTCTTGGTGGATAAGCCTAGGGAGGTTATTAGAGTCTATGTGTCAATGTTTATAAACATGCTAGGAATTAATATTGAGTCATATGGACATGTGCTAGGTCCCCTTAGGTGTTTTTTCATTTTTTGATAAAAGTAATTTTTTTGTAAACTTGGGCTATTTTTTAATAGTTTAATTTGGCATCTAAGTGCACATCATATTGGCTGCCCAAAAGGCAAGCCAAGATCCCAACGAAAGCTTGATCATTTTCTTGCATTTTTATAAAATTTTAACTTAGAATTTGTTTTTAGGATGTTCAAAGACAATCTTAAAGTGTTTTTGAGCATCTTTTGGGTTAAATAACTCGTTGGTTTTTAGCAAGTTCGTCGAAAAAGAGAAGGAGGTGCTGCCCAATTTTGGAGATTTAAGTCTTTCAAGGCTTCTCGGAGCTCTCGTTTCCAATATTTGTCAATTTTTTTACCTGTTGTAAGCCTTTGGATCCCAGATAACAAAGACCAAAGAGCATTCCCCTTTGATATTTTTGTAAACCACTCAATAAAGTTTCCAAGTAGGCTCTTCAAAGCCTGCTCCCGATCCCCACCCCCCCCCGAGAGGGATTTGCGTCGATGTCAAATTTCATGATATTCTTGTTTTAGTTTAGTTTCTTTGTGTGGGCTAGTATACTTTGATATGTTTTCCAATTGTGTTACATCATTCACATTTATTTTTAAAGTAATACAAATACTAATCCCGCAACTTCTCAAGTTACCCAAAAGGGGAAAGAGATGTGTGGTAGGACTAATTAGAAAATTTTTGCTCATTTTATTGTTCTTTACTTTTCGTACAAATTACACCCCTTGCTCTCCCGATTAGGGCTTTTAGCCTAAAAGAGATTCTTGGGGATTTAATAAACAAGCAAATACACTACAATTTAAAATCCTTAAGATTTATCGAGGCTCCGGTGTGTATGTTTCGCACCGCTGCGATTCAACCGATCAATTGGTTGAATCAAAAGCAACGTGGGTGACTAGTTTAATTAGTCTCACATTTGAATTAACCTCCCAAGGCGAAAATCCAATGCCTTGATTCAATCCATTACAGGAAAAGTTCACTGAGGAAACAGGAACAACTGGGTAGTGTCCTCGGGACACCATCAGGGTACACTCTTGTTGGTGTAGTGTTGGGCACAACTCAAAGACTCCAATCCTGCCCATATATTCCTCGCGTGGAACCGCATCAGATAAGGGTTTTGGACATACTTCTCGTACCTCCGGGTATATTTGGAGTTCCCCCTCCCCCTAATCTAATTCACTCATCTTCCACAATAATTTAAAACCTACCAAGAGACAATTGTAAAACATCTACTTTATGACTCCATTTTAATTCAGCACTGGTCTTTATGTTTTATCTGCATAAATTTTGCTCAGATAATTTATGTGTTGAGTAAATTCCTTATAAGCTCTTGTGATGTTCATGCTATTGTAATTTGTTCATCTTACAAATCTCTTGCGTTATTATCTTTGTTTAAAAAGAAAAAAAACTCCTAAAAAACTCATTCATATAAACCATTACCACTAAAAGCCTAATTAGCCTTAGCAACTCTTAGAGTCTACCCCCCTTGGCTTCATTAGGAGTTTTCCTAAACGAAGAAGTCAAGAACAAGGTGGCAACCTTGACTCGAGACTTGCCCCCAAGGACACACCAAGTGGTTTGAAGATTTCTGCCACGTTCCTCAAGTGTGAAAGGCGGCAACAATGCCATTATACAATTCTAATTCCCCAAGAATATCAATATTTTGACAAAAACATGGAAGATAGCAACGGTAGTTTTATCTTCACTATAGAATGGTTCAAAGCTCTGTTGCATGGATTGGCCAATATTATGCATGTTATGCCTGTTGAATTGCCTATTGATCCATAGACTTGTTGTAAATTTCCTTAAAACTAACAGTATATTTTTCATTTTTACCGATAATCACACGAGTTTCTTTACTAGCAATGCAACAGAAAATAAATACTGAGAAACATATAACAATAATCACATCAATATAGAAACAGTATTTTTAGGTATGGAAACCCTCAGATAAAACCCAAGATGGGAAAACCAATACAATCAAATAAGAAATTTTATTATGAAGATATGGAACAATTACAATCCAGCAGAAGAATTCACCCAACCTGGAAAAATAAAACCTCTGTGAATCATTAAGCAAACCCAGTCAAATCGGTACGGCTCCCCTGCAGAGTTGTACAACCTCCTACGTCAGCAGTACGGCCCTTTGCGTTAGTTGTATGAAATCCGTACGGCTTCTGCTACTGTATGGCCTCTGCTGATTTGTACGGCCTCTCTCTCGACGATCTTGTACGGCTCTGTGCTATGCTTGATCAATCAACGAATCCTCCAGGTGAGTGCTCCTCTGTCTTCTCTGCAAACTTCTTCCTCCAACTTCTCCGTTTGTCTCTGTGTGTGTGTCATCTCCACCAAATCTTCTTTTAACTCAATGGCCAAGCGAAAACCCTAACCCTCACTGTGGATCAATGGATGAGATCCTCCGATGAGATCAATGGCCAAGACTAGATTAGCCGTCACTTAATGTACTTTCTTAAGTCTAAACTTAGGAAAATCACATTAATACATTTGGCTTCTTGTTTTATGTCTTCTAGCATGCAAGGACACATGCAATGATAGAAGACCTTCCTTGTTGCCACTTTCTAACACTCCCTCTCAACAAGGAACAGATCCGGTAGCAAGGGATCATATCTGTTATATTTCGATAAGAAAATATTGTTTAGGGTTAAATTTTAAAGAGTAGTTTTCCAAATATCTAATTATGTTTTTAACTTCTATCGTATCGACTTTATATTTCGGTTTTGAAGCTTATGTTGTAAATTTCCTTAAAACTAACAGTATATTTTTCATTTTTACCGATAATCACACGAGTTTCTTTACTAGCAATGCAACAGAAAATAAATACTGAGAAACATATAACAATAATCACATCAATATAGAAACAGTATTTTTGGGTATGGAAACCCTCGGATAAAACCCAAGATGGGAAAACCAATACAATCGAATAAGAAATTTTATTATGAAGATATGGAACAATTACAATCCAGCAGAAGAATTCACCCAACCTGGAAAAATAAAACCTCTGTGAATCATTGAGCAAACCCAATCAAATCGGTACGGCTCCCCTGCAGAGTTGTACAACCTCCTACGTCAACAGTACGGCCCTTTGCGTTAGTTGTATGAAATCCGTACGGCTTCTGCTACTGTATGGCCTTTGCTGATTTGTACGGCCTCTCTCTCGACGATCTTGTACGACTCTGTGCTATGCTTGATCAATCAACGAATCCTCCAGGTGAGTGCTCCTCTGTCTTCTCTGCAAACTTCTTCCTCCAACTTCTCCGTTTGTCTCTGTGTGTGTGTCATCTCCACCAAATCTTCTTTTAACTCAATGGCCAAGCGAAAACCCTAACCCTCACTGTGGATCAATGGATGAGATCCTCCGATGAGATCAATGGCCAAGACTAGATTAGCCATCACTTAATGTACTTTCTTAAGTCTAAACTTAGAAAAATCACATTAATACATTTGGCTTCTTGTTTTATGTCTTCTAGCATGCAAGGACACATGCAATGATAGAAGACCTTCCTTGTTGCCACTTTCTAACACTCCCTTTCAACAAGGAACAGATCCGGTAGCAAGGGATCATATCTGTTATATTTCGATAAGAAAATATTGTTTAGGGTTATATTTTAAAGAGTAGTTTTCCAAATATCTAATTATGTTTTTAACTTCTATCGTATCGACTTTATATTTCGGTTTTGAAGCTTCTTCGTCACCCCCCCCTCCCCCCCCGGTTGTGCGGACACCATCCGTCCATGGGAATATGGCCTCACCTGGGATAGGACCAACTTGTCTCTAACTTCACAAAACTATGTCTGCAAAGTGCCTCGATGATCGAACCCCAGGTTTACAATTAATGCACAAGTCTCTTCTGTTGCTCTTTATAGGGTAATAAAGTAGCTCGTCAGCCGCATCCACAAATATCCACACATGCCAAGAGAAAGGAGCAAAGCATTCAGCTATTTTGGATACCCTTACCATCTAGACCATGAAAGGTTTGAATGCACAAAGAGAATAGATGAAACCCTAGTGATGAAATCAACACCAAAAAGGTGAAAATGGCCTAAAAGACGAGCCTATTGCTCCCACTCCCTTAGGAGTTTGGATGAGCATTTTACACCATTGGAGAGGGTTTGGAAAGAGATTTCTATCCATATATCATATGCCTCCATCGGAGCTAGGGTGAGTGAGAACTACCCTCCTGAAGACACGCTACCAAATTATTGGAAACTGCTCAAATTCTGAAATATGACGCCCAGAAAGACATCTACATTGATCTAACGCCCTAAAGAATTAGTTTGTGCGTTTTGCACCATTAAAGGTCTTAGAAAGAGATTGTCATCCATATATGGCACTCCTCCAATAGAGTTACCATGTCTGAGAATGACCCTCCTGTTAAAGCTTAGGGTTAGGTTAGGGTTTGATATAAGCAAATTAAAATTTTATACTTTAATGCATAAACAAAACTAAAGATCAGAACAGTATTGCTATAATAAATTCAAACGTAATTTTCATCTCTTTCAACTTGAACACTTAGTCGGTCACTGCGTTAAGGATGGTCCTTGAGATGTTCTACCAATTTCAATGTGCAGAACATAAACTATAATAATGAACAGTAATTAAGAACAATAGCAATCTACAGGAAATAAAGTAATGACAGCAATACTAAACAGTAGCAAAGAGGAGTAACCATACTGGTTTAGAATTGTTTTGAATCAGCTTTATACTAAAATACTTTTAGGTTCAAATCTTGTCACTGAAAGGACAAGTCATTAAATGAACAGTGGACTTACCAGAGAGAGTAAGATGGGAGTGCTACATTAGTGTAAGGTACAGACCTCGGAATGTTAAATAGAATGAAGGGAAACTTCAACCCTTTGCCCAAACTACAACAGCAATCTTATGAAGGTGAGGACAACTTCAGATTAGGCCCAAAAGCTCACATATCAGACGTGACAAAGTCACAAATCAATCACAAGCAGTTTAGTAGGGTCATAATTTAACTTGCACAATTTACAGTCCAGCCAAAGGATATTACCACAATCCACAGCCCATCCCTAGATGGTTGTCACACAATCACAGTCCAACCTAGAAGGCTACCAAACAGTCACGACCTAGCTTTAGGTCTGCAAAATAAGTCAAGACTCAGCACAGGAGGGTTTAACATGTCACAGTTTAGCCCTAGGGGCTTCAAACTAAACACATCCCAACAAGAAGGTGTCACGACCCATACTTAAAGGTTCCCAGCAGTCATGGTCCAGTAAGGAAAGACCTCAGCCTTGCTTTGAAAGGTCAACAGCAGCCACGGCCCAACTAGGGAGTGGGTTTCACAGTCACGGCCCAGCATTAGAGGTTGTTACAAGTCCACGTCCCAGCACGAATGGTGAACCCACAGTCATGGCCCAGCCTGAGAAGGCTAACAACAAACACGTCCCAGTAAAAAATGGTCACAAAACAGGTTTAGCAGCCCTAAAAGAATGATGCCCAAGTTAACAATCCAAGAACAGCTCACAAGGATGGCCACGACCTACGCTTAGAATGTCATCATAGTCACGGATGAGCCCAAAGGAGGGACAACACAGTCACGGCCTAACCTTAAGGGTAACAAACAGCTCACGACCCAGTCAAAGGAGCAGCATACAGTCACAACCCAATCCACAAGGAGATAGAGGCAGCAAGAACCCAAAACATCCACTCAAAACAACAGTAACCCTAGGCGTCAAGCAAAACCAGCAGCAGCAATTTCTAAAGCAGACAAAGATCAAATATAAACTTTTCTCATGTCAAGATGTATTCCAAAAATGAAGTTATGAACTTAATTTATAATCTTGGCAAGCCTTCTAGAAGGGTCACTTAAACATTCCTAGGTTTTAAGAGAAATACCAAATCAAAACAGAAAATAAAGTTAAGTGAACTTAGGATAGGGCACCAATGGTCCAAAGGTCTTACAAAATAAAAACCATAAAATTAAGTTGACTTAGGATAGGGTACCAATGGTCCAAAGGTCTTACAAAATAAAAACCATAAAATTAAGTCAACCTAGGATAGGGTACCAATGGTCTAAAGGTCTTACAAAATAAAAACCATAAAATAAAAGTCATCATGCTAAAGGTACACATAATAAAAGTGCTAGGACCAAGTAAAAGATAAAAGGACCAAAACTCAATCAAAGGGGTCATAATAATAAGGTAAGACAACCCTCATACCCACAAGCCCAAGGTGTACCATAAAGGTGGACAAACAACCCCCTTTTACCCAAAGGACCAACAAGACCAAGGACTTTAATCTTTTCTCTCTCATGATATATTGTCACATGTGTTCCATATATATTTTTTATCATCACAGTATAAAGAAGAAGATCAACCTAGATGATGTGATCCTTTGGTCCTCAGTACTACTCTTAAGAGTTAGGTGCTAGTGACATCATCAAGGGGTGGCCAGTCCCTTTAGAAACAACCTAGCAATAACCGAATAGGAGAGAGGACATCACACATCATCATCTTGGTCAAATGACCAAGAAACTGCATGGTTAACTGACCAGGAATGTACCTGCAGGAACAGCTTGGTCCTAGACCAAGAATCTGCCTGGTCCCAGACCAAGAAGTCTCTGTCTCAACCTGCAAGATCTGCTTGGACATCGTGTTCAAAAACTGTCTGGTCCCAGACTAAAATACCCTAGAGACGTATAGGGGCCCTACCCATATGTTAGGGACTTTGCCATGGCATCAACCTGCTTGATCCCAGACCAAGAACCCCAGGAGACTATTGGGGGCCCTAGGGTACCTTCTAAGGTCTTACTCTACCCTAGTTAACTGACTAGGGTACCCTCCTCCCTGAGAATGGGTCTCACAGTTGTACTATCTTTAACACCTCCTGAAGACAAGGTACCAAACTATTGAAAAATAGCCCAAAGACTAGAAAAAAACACCCAAAAAGATTGTTTCATTGCTCTAATGCCCTAGGGAACTGGTTGAGTGTTTACCAACATGAGATAGCCCTCCGATAGATACTTCCAACCATATATCATAAGCCCCCGTCTAACCTAGTGTGTTGGAGAACCAAGGGTTTCCTCACAAACCCAACCATAACCAATGAAGGAGGGTGCTACTCTTTAAATAGAGGGAATTCCATCCCATTTACAAGTAAATAATAATTGTTTTCCCAAACCCACTAATCTCTCCAAGAATAATGATAAAATAACCTTGGAGCCTTCTAGATCCATGCTTTTCTCCAAGGAAAACAATAGAATAACGCTCTCATAATCAACTCATGTGACAAGTCAAAGACATAAAATAATGAGTGGTTATGCCATGTGTCTTCTCTCAAGGTGGGCACCCTCTGCATCAAGTGGTTGACCAAGTAAAGCCTCCCAAAGTAGCATTGGTGGCTTTAATAAGTGAGACCTATGTTGTTGGGAGCAAGGAGCGGGAAGCAAGAGCAAGGAGTAGGGAGCGAGAGAGGAGCGAAAAGCGAAATTTTCAAAATCTCTCATTTTGGGAGCGTTTTTTATATAGTACATATTTTAATATATTTTGATGGATTTATATCTAAAAACATGCAGGATGTTGAATTAGCTATAGAACACATGGATAGGAGCTTTTATCGTAGGAGAGGTAGGGAGCGCCTTGGGAACATGCTCCCAAAACTCGGAGCGTTTTGGGAGCAAGCTTCCAAAGGAAGCGAGCTTCGGGAGCGGGAGCGAGGGGGTGGGGGGCACTCCCACACAACATAGAGCGAGACATCTCATCATCTAGGGTTTGGAACCTCCTAGATCTCCTCTAAGTGGTATGTGTAGTCAATAATTAAAATGTCCCATTATGTGTGGAAAGGTGTGCAATAGAAACTCTATGAGTGGACATCTCATCAAATAACATGAACATGTGTGCAATAAAAGCTTCATCAAGCTAGATTTCTTCCTCATTGTTATGCCCCAAATTCTCTGTAGTGCACCCTGCCAGATGTGCCAAAAAGGGCGGTCTTTTTGCCATTGTAAAAGGCCAATTTGGGTCTCTCTTTATGTAAAAGTGTTGGTCTATTGAGCTTAAGACCCTTTATCAGTCTGTTGAGGCCTGGAAAATCGCAGGCAACAACAGCAAGGGATTCTCCCCAGTCAACGTTCCCAATTAGCCCGTGACTGTTTGGTATAGGGAATCCGTCCGATTTGCGGTCCGGTTACCGTAGGTCAAGTAACAAAAAACAAAGGTTTTACCGGTTGCGGCCCGGTCCACCGTGTATTTTGTATTTTTTGACTTAAGTATGATATGCAAGTGCCTAATTAACAATGCAGGGTGATAAAGATGCAAAGAGTAGTCACAATGTGATGCGCAGGTTCTTACCTCTCGTCTTAGAACTCACAAGCATCCAAATCATGCAAGAAAATAAATACTAACTAAACTATCTCTAGAGAGCTGGGTATTCATTCATGAGTAATGCACCCCTATTCATGTGTTATGGCAAATCACAGATAGCTGTTCTTATAACCAAACATATAAACATGAAGAAAAGTATATATGATAAGATAGCTCATCAACAGTTAAAAATTCCATTACTCATAGTGGAAAAGACGTCATAAAGGTACTGAGGAACATTCAGACAAGAACATAGGTTCAAGAAATTACAACGCTCTTACAGCTAATGAGGCACAGCTGAAAACGAAATAGTTCACATTCAACATTGCTCATTTAATCACATTGACATATTCCACACATCACTTCCTCCAACAGGCAAAATTAGCAGTTTCTAGTTGTAAAACGAAATAGTTCCTCTTACAAGCATTAAGTTACAAGTTTTTCTAGGGAAAAAGCCCCCGTAAGTTCTATCTTTCACATATTTAAACTCAACAGTAGGCCGCTTGGGTTCCCCCCAAACGTGCGACTTTTCGGTTCTTCAAATGTTTCATATCCCTCTTTTCATCTTTTCTTCGTATGCTCATGATCAGCTGAGTAACTGCTGGACCTTTCAGATCTGTGCTTTTGTTGCTTTCAATTTTGTCTTTTCCTTCGCTTGTCTCCTTTGCGACCCTGCCGGTTTCGATTTGATTTTTACAAAACTGTCAAGCTATGCCTTCACGTCGCGGTCGCCCCAACAGTCCCTTGAGTTCTACCTGCAATCAATTACTGTGAATCATTCGTTGGAATGGCATTTTAAAACGTTAAATTAAACCACCTGAAATGGCTAATCCACAAGAAAACGGCCAGGTGCACCCCTTGATCTGAGAATTTTAACAAACGCTGCCATCACTACCTCGTCCACTCATGGGTTCGAAGGAAAACACCCACGACAGGAAACGTGAACTTCATCGGAGGCTCAGAGCGCTAACCTCGGTAGGGTAGACCTATTCACAACCGCAACGGCGGAAAAGAAGAGGTTAAGGACACGCGACCCGCGGGCGGGAAAAATATTAATCGGAAGTCGGAAGATATCGACATCGAAAGACGAAAGCTTTGCACAGCCGCAACGGCGGAAAAGAAATGACTACGGGCAAGCGACTAAAAGACTGACACATCGGCTGGCGGAGCGTTTTGGACTTCGGGCGCTTAGTTGCTTTGGGAGCCGCAACGGCGGAAGCAACAAAGATTACAGACATGCGACTAGCATCGAAGGGCGGAGCGCTTTAGACTTCGGACAGCTAGCTGGTTTAGGAGCCGCAACGGCGGAAGCTAACGAAGACTACAGCCTCCGATAAAAATAAAATGCTCCAATCAAAAATAAAAACGCTAAGTGCTTAAGACTCTGAAATCCTACGACGGTTAAAACTGCTTCTCCTCCGAAACGGTGGCTCTTCAACAAGCAAACCCAAACTTAAAATCTGCGACCCAAAACAACTTCGAAACACACGCAACCTCCGAAAACCAGGACGAGTGTTAGCCTTCAATAATCATTCAAAATTAAAGTATGACCAACAACAATTCACAGATCAAACGATTAAGAACAAATGCTAAATCATGAGGGGACCAAAATTTAAGAAATTTGGGGAAAACAGTTGCAGCTACAACACAGTCATGGTAGGTCCTCTTGGTCCTCATTTCAAGGTGTGTTGGTCGTGTGGCACTGCTAACTACTCTTTGATGGGTGGTAACTCCTCATCATGTCGGGCATTTATGCCTTGGGTAGGTATTGGTGCACCTTGGAGTGAATCCATAAGGACACATGGCCTAGGAGCCCCTAGCTACACTTATTGTGTTATGCTTTGTAAAGGTGATTGCACTTGTAAGGGTTGTCATACCAACTCTAACACATTATTGCCCCGAGAGGCGCTCTCCAACCCAGTATGGGAGAGATGTTGTCACGTTTGTACATGACGCTCTAATAAAATAATAATAAATTTTATACCTAACATGTCGGCCTACACAAAATTAAAATTCATAATAAAAAATAAAAAATTTAATTATCCGCCAAAAACAATGTCGGCCAGAAAAACAACCCAATATGGGGGATACGTTGTAATGTTCCTACCTAACAAAATAATAATAAATTAATTAATTAATTATGGGAAAAAAATGTTGAAACCATGTGCAAGGTCTCCTAAACAACCCATGGTTTTATTGTACATGGTTTAGTAGGGCCTCGCAAATGGTTTTAAAACCATGTGCAAAGCATCCTAAACAACCCATGGTTTTATTGTACATGGTTTAGGAGGGCCTTGCACATGGTTTTGCAACCCATGGTTTTATTGTATATGGTTTAGGAGGGCCTTGCACATGGTTTTAAAACCATGTATGAGATAGATGTTTCGAATACTAATATACTTTAATTTATGCAATAAGTGAGAATCATATTAACATTATCCTATATCCTCACTTGAAGTTATATTTAGATAGTATTAAAATGTATGTAATTTGGAGGTTTGAAACAATCTAATGTTTGCATTTAGGATAGTATTGTAAGGTTTTAAATAAGGGTTTTTAAATTATGGGAATAAGAAATATAACTATTAATATGGTTTTTTAATAGTTAATAATTTATTAAAAAAAATTAAAGAATTATATTTAAATAAGGTTTTTTCAATTATATTTTAAATAAGCTTTTTAAAATATAATTGAAAATATAGTCTATGTAATAGTATAATATTATAATGTTTTAAGAAATTTAATGTTTTAATAATTATAATGTTTTAATAGTTATAACGTTTTAATAATTTAATTAGTAAAAAAGTTTTTAAAACACATTTTTTCCAAATATGTTTTAAATATGTTATTTTAATTATAATTGCAAATATAGTCAAATTTGAAAAGTGGCATATTTGAAAATATATTGAATTTCAGTAACAAAATTTCATTAACATGTACAATGAGTTTTTTCTTTGCATAGGTTTCAGTGTATGGTGTATTAATATTAATGCATAAGTTAGTACCTACACTGATTGATTCTAATGGTGTATTAATACCTCGAGAGGTTTGCACCTCCAGAGATGTTAGCAACTCGAGAGTTTGATCCCTCTCAGTGCTTGATAGAGTCTAGGATTTGAATCTACGCTGGGTTTATGCCCACTTGGACCTTATTTTATTGTACTAAGCCTCCCTCTTGGTCATCCTAATGAAGAAATGCAAATCATCCGCCTTGAAAGCATCATTTTCAAGCTTGTACCATCAATTGAAGGAGGGCGTTGAGGGAAAAAGACATGTTGAGATTAGATGGGGCATGGTGTCCTCCTTCCAAGCTCAACTTTTCATTATGTTGAAGCTATCATCTTATTATATCATTATTTTATGTTTTATGAGATTAGTTCCCAAATTGTGGGTGACAAACCCTAAAAAATTATTTTAAACTCAAATTAGGTAGATTGGCCAAGAGGAGGGATAAAGTGAGGCTTTTTCTTATAAATAAGGCATCCCCCTCTCATTTGTAATCAAGATCATGGGAACAAATATGACCAATTTTTTATTCTTACTTTGGGTTTGTGTACATGAAAATCTAAGTGGTGCGCACCTCTCTTCTTGGCTCTTCTAGGGTTTCTAAGAATCAAATTTGGATGATTGAGGCATCTTTACAATCTTTCAAGGCTATTCTAAGGTGAAAGGATTCTTGAGGTCTCTTTTTCTTCTCTTTTCTCTCTCAATTATGGTAAGATTTTGAACCTCTTGTCTTGCACTGTCGGAGGCATCTAAGAAAAGAGCAATTTTGGGTTTTATGCATGATAGCTTAGTCTTGTTAGTGAGACATTCCTTTTGAACGGCCTCTCTTGTTTTGGGACTCGGCATCTTGTTTGCTCTAATCAGTTCAAGTGCTAACATAACCTAAGGTTTCTTAGCCTTGCCCTAGTTCATTCAAATATTGAATTGCCAATTCTAGAGAAACGCTAGTCCTAATTTCTCATTCCCTGGAAGGAATAAGACCTAGGTATGTTTCCCTTATCTTCAACATTTCAAATTTACAAAATTCCTTGTACTATATTTGAAAAAATACAAATATATATATATATATAAACCCTAAAAATTAAATATTTTCAAAAAATCCAAAAGTACTTATTTAGTATTGAATTTTATTTACAAATCCAAATAAGTTTTACCACTGTTATAAATTTATGAGTTGTTTATTTTATTAAAAAATCCATATAAAATCAAAATTCCACAAAAAGTGTGTTTTGCAGCTTGTAGAGGCCTCGAACTAAGGTGATGTCAGCCCTAGGAGAGTGACATCAGTTCCTAGTTGCTGGTCCAGCCCTAGTGCAGGTCTGGTTGACTGTTTTGCAGGCTCACAATTGACAAAGGATAAACCCTAGAGGGTTGGAAAGGGTTCATACTTCATCTCCAAGCATTGTTGGGTGACCTATGGGGGTTTTGAAGTGCCAAATCAAGTCATGCATCCAGTTTTGCAGGCTGGTACAAATATGAAGTGTTTGAACAGCCATAAATTGCAGCAAGTACTGCCAACCTAAAAAGTACAACAAAAGGTACAAGTCTTGTCATTGGTTCGTGAGCAAGGAAATTTTTCTTAAGTGTAGAAACCTTGGTGAATCTTACTGATTCTTAAATTCCAACCATTAAATGTTGGACGATATTTTTTCTAAAAAGATTCAAATTTCTATGGAGTTTATATGGTTTTTGGACAATTTTGGCAGTTTTTAGAGTAAAGTTTTTTTATTCCATGGAATTTGGGCAAATCAATTTACAAAAATGTGGAAATTGGGAAATCTTTTTTAGGAAAAAAAAAGTTAAAAATTAGCCCATGGGCTAAATTTCGACCCTAATATTTTCTTTGTTGGCAAGAAGAGGCATCTACCAATGACTTTTCAAGGGTTTAATTCAAGTTTCCATACAAGTTATTGGTGTTGGTTTACACAGAAATTCATTAACATATCATAGTGAGACGGCTAGGTTGGGGACAACACGAGCCACTCACAAGTTGCCCACAATCAACCTACGGTTATATTGTGAAATCGCTACTTTATAAAGGGATACCCGCGATTACTGCTCAGTGCCCTTAGGGTAGGCTAAAAACTCAAATAAAAGCATGAATTTTAATAATAGAAGGCATCGAAATGAAGAGGAGGGAGATGTGGATTACCTGCACTTTACGGAATGAAGATCCGTCCACTGGATTGATCGCACCGATCGTTTGAAATTGAGAGGTCAAATTGCCCAAATATGGTAAAAAAACAAATGTTATGTTTTTTTAATCTATTTCTTCTATTTATAGTAAAAAAAATATTTACCCACTTTTGTATAGTTGAAATCATTTTGTCATATGAACTAATACTAACTGTTTTTTTTCACCTAAGTTTTACAGGTCGTGGATGAATCGAAGCATATTTCCCTTGCATCTAGGTTAGGATTTGGTCCTCTTTGCATGTTTTGCACTTATACCTTATCCTCCGATGAACTTTAGGATCTCTTTGATATCCATGATTGCGATGTAATGCCACTTCTACCTTTCAAACATCGTCGTTCTTCCATGGTTCTACCTCACATGGGTGCCCTAGTTTAGAACACTTCTTGTATTTTTAGGTACCCATGCTGCATTTGTGCTAGGTTGTGGGAGATTTTGTAGTTGTTTTTCACACCAAAATGAGCCTCATTTTGCATCTTTTACTGAACTATCTTTCGATTATAAAGCTCCCGCCCTTATGAAGTTATCTTCAAGCCCTGGTCAGACTCGTTAAAGGAATTGAAGAATCATTCATAGCGGTATAAATTTAACCCTTTTCCGGACCCTATGGATTACTTACGAAAAAGGAATACTCCATCTTCTTCGGAATTTAGAAGAGTATCTTCAGGTATAGATTTATCTCTTTTCCATGCCTGGAGGACTAAACTTACGGAAAAGGAACCTGTTCGAACTTACTTTTCTCTTTTTCGTGCTTTGGACCTAAACATGAAAAAGATTATGAGCGTTCTTTATGTCATTGTCATGCTCGTTAAACCCTAGTACAAAGCATCGAGTTTATTGTTGTCAGTACCATTCTCGTAAATAAATAGTTGCTTGTAAGAGTAAAATGTAGTTTAGCTTTAGGAAACTTAAGTTTAACTATTTCCAATCTACATTAAGGTCCATGAAGGGTCTATGACAAGAATTCTCGTCTCAATGACAACTCTTCTTCCTTATATTTCTTATTTCTGATGACTGGGTTAAAAAGCATTCCCTTCTCAACATGTTCTGCAGAATTTTATAGTTGTGTTGAAAACCACTACAAAACACTTTGGGATATAATTGTTCGCATTTTGTAAAGAGATTAGATTCATATTTTAGATTAAGAAGGATATTGAATAGGAATTTATTCAAATGTTTAGTAGCAATCTAAGTCTTTACTATCCACTTGTTTTCACGGTGCTTGAGGTTGGGATGGGGAAAGGGTTGGACTTGAAAAACTCCTGAACACCTATGTACAGTATGTAAAAGCTAAGATGACCCTAAAAGTGAGAAGAACAAGAGCAATACCCAAAAGGAACAAACCTTTGAGTTGTTGCATTTCTTAGTTTGTTGACATGGAGGTTTTGTTGTTTGTAATGATGTTGCTAAAAAAGACAATAGTTAAATCACCAGAAACCAAATCAAAATCCATCATACACAACTCAAATTTTGAACTGCAATTTTTATAGATTCAGATTTATATTCAAAATAATACGAAAAATATGGATGGGAGAAATGATCATATTGTCCAATCATCAATGTCCCTTGTCAAGACTGAAGATACATGCCTAGAATATATACAAAATCCGCCTAGGACATCTCTGAAATCTACTTGGAATGTCTCCAAAATCTGCCCAGGAGTCTCCAAAATCTGTTGGGGGAGTTTTGGGTACGGCCAGCAAGTCCCCAAGTCCTCAGCAGGTTAGGGACGTTTGCTAGGGGTCCCCAGAACACGGGGATAGAGGGTATAGGCTTTTTCCAGGGGGGGCATTAACCCCTAAAATTACTCCACAACTATTTTGAGGTTAAGGACCTGCAAGATTCCATTAGGATGGTCATACTAGTTTGTCAATGACATGAATGCTTCAATTTTTTTGCCAAAACTGTCATGGCAGACCAAGATTGAAAAGAGTAAATGGTAAATCAAATATAAAGAAAAAAAACAGAGGCAGGGGTGAATTTTCTCAGGCATTAAGTAATTATTATGTGATGATGCTACAATAAAGGAAGGTTGGCGTGGATCTAATTTCTAAACACAACAAGAGCAAGCACCAGTTGTTCCTCTGGTATAACCAGCTACAGAAAGTAATTCTGATAGTAAAGATATGACTTGCAGCAAAGAGTCGCATCAGGAAATTATCCCTACAGGGCCATTGCATAAAGTGTTGATATAAATTTGAAATTTGATGTAGGTAGCCTGTGAAATTGATGATGATAAGCTGGCTAACCATGATACTAAAATTGGTGACAATTGTCTAAAAGAAAAAAATAGATAGGGATACAGGCAGTCTTCTGCAAACTGAAAAATGTGGTACACTAGCAATTTCTGGCATAGTTTCAGCTGCAACCTTACATCATTCATTGTATTCATTTGGTGGACCGATGTCATATTCTTTGAGTAATCCATTACAGGGTCAGATATGCATTCAGTTGTTTTCAAAACCACCTTCTTAAATAGTTGGTTCTCAGTTCAATACTCCAACAAAAATGCCCTAATTGCACCCAAAAAAAGGAAAGCCCTTATGAGGTTACTGGTCCTTCCATACAACTTCCAAAAGGCAGAAGACATCTGGGGGTTTTCTAAATCAAAGCATTGACAAACTTAATGATATTACTGCTGTCATTGGAGTAAACCTAAGGATAGAATGTACTTAAGGGACCACTGCGCTTTTAAATTGTTTTATATAAATCAAAAAAGGAAATTTTATTTATACAGCATAAAGCAGACTTTGAGGCCAGTATGAGGACTGTGGCTGAACTTCTAAAGATCTTGGATACCATGCTGTCGCATACATTGAAGCAAAAGCAGTGATGTGCCAACTCCTTACCCACAGATAAAAGATTCAAACAAAGAACCTGTAGCTGCTGCTGGATTAGCACTCAATCTAGAGGGCACGCTACAGGAGAAATCGCAGACTGTGAAAAATACACTAACGATTTAAACAGATATCGACCGCCTTGGTATATGGAATGTAAAAAGGAGAGGTTCTCGCATAGGTGGCACACAAAAGTTAAAAGGCCAAATCAAATCGACACTCAAGACAAAGTGGCATATAAAGTAAAGGTTAAAAATTTGCATGAGATTTTTAATTAAACGCATTTCTATCAAAAGCATGCATAATGATAGACAATTGACGACTAGTGAGAATTGCATAAGAAAAAAGGTGAATTACACAAACTGGTTTAAAGTCATGTTAAACCCAAGATTGATACATTTCAAGTCAATTAAAAGCCAACATTTTATGCAAAAGGATGCACAGCCAGTTAATTGCATTTAAAAACTATAGAGCAGCTGTAGTTTAATCTTTTGACACAGAGCTTTAATTGGAGCAAGGGTGCACTTATGCGAGTTATCAGTGGTCTCAAATAAAAATACAGTATGTAAGCAGCGACAGTGAACTGTTGAAAACTTTAGTTAAGACTGAACAAAGTCACACAAGCAGACTTTCAGATTCATGCTTGATCCACCAGTCAAAAAGGGGCGCATTGGCTTAGTTCAGGGGAAGCCTATAAAGTGAGGTTCAATGCTCATGGTAATGGTCAGAATTTCTTGCACCAGCGGCAACCATTCAATATTTTTCTTTCTTTTTAGACTAGCTACTTTTCAGGTGTGTAAAGAAAATCATAGCATCGGTTATAACTTATTGTGCTTGTTGATGTGATGTAATCAATCCTTTGGTGGCCATAAATAAAGAGGTGTCGTGCTTATCTTTCAAGCCTTCATTCTTGTCGGTATTATGTTCTCTCTTTATGCATTCGATTTGTAGTTCAATGACCATTTATCGTGATAAATTATCTATCTTTTAAATCTGAGTTGGGAAGGATGCAGGAAAAAAGAACTCTTGGAGGTTGGAAAGCGTTTTATGCTTTCCATAATAGGTGCAGAGAGTCAGAGTTATGGGACTGGAAAACTATGCAAACCCTTTTTGGGCTCTTAGTGGTCCCGGTTGTTCTCTATGGTTGTGAAGTTCGGGCCAGCAGTACCTCTGACTTACAGTGGAGGCAAATAGAAAAGATTCAAAAACACATGATTACAAGCAAGTTCAAAATTAAGAATTCAGTGCCATACGAGATCATGCTAAGTGAAACGGGGGTGGCTTCTATTGAAGCAATCGCTATGGTGAGACTCATAAGCTATCTAAAAAGAGTGGAGCAAATGGAAGAAGGTAGATGGCCTAAGGTTGTCTTCAATGACATATTGTGCAAAAGAAAGAAGACTTGGATGCGGCAAAATATTAAATGACTTAGTAAGTGGGATATGTGCTTGAGCATGTGCCCCACGAATAGTAAAGAAATAAAGGCTTTTGTTATCAATAAGTTCCACAAGCGAACTTGGGATAAAGAGCTAGGGAGAAAGAGAAAGTATTATATTGAAGAGTTTAACCCTACCTACAATCAGCATCAAAAGGCGTACATAGGGGCCAATATACCTTGGACAGCCAAAATTCTTATTGCTCAATTAAGAACTAATTCCCACCAACTCTATTGTGAGACCGGGCGCTGGAAAAGGCCAAAAGAAGCTTGGGCAGACAGAGTGTGTACCTTTTGCACCGCTGGTAAGGTGGAGACAGAAAAACATTTCATTTTAGAGTGTGAAGTCTTTAAGGACAGTAGGGACAGGTATGCAAATGTCTTGACGGATAAATCTTGGGATGATTTATTTAACGAGGAGACTGTGGAAAAATTGGGGGCTCTCATCATCAAGTTGAACAGGCAAAGGATTGAATTGCAGAAAACTGCATGCGAGATGGTCGGTCCCATAGGTTATTCTTAGCCTCGTGGACGTTAAAATATTTTCTTCTTCTTCTTCTCTTCTATTTTTCCAGGCTGACGCTACAGGGTCTTTCCAAGCGACATTAAAACAATCTTTTCCTAACATGTTGCTCGGTGTTTACACATTGTCCAAGACATGTTTGTCGTTGTTTTTGTGTGTTTTTGCAGAGAATCAGATCCAAAATCAGCAGCCCAGTACCTAGTGACTCCCCCCTGAGGTTGGCATGCACTAGCCTAGACAGAGAGGAGGTTTGCCCGTGACACTTTGGGGCATTCTCCTCGTGAATTAAGCCACTTTTCATTACTGATTTTTAATCATGTTGGAAATGATTGGAGGGCTGAAAAAGTGTGCTAACAATGGGACGGGTTCCATGCAACATAGTAATAAACTTAAATCACTAATTGCAAAAACGTAGGCATTTCTCTAATTTAACCCCAATTAATCTAAAAAGACATTCACTTTAGTAATTGACTTTAATAAAGTGAATTTCCTATGTTCCTGAGAGATATTAATGATGATTTCCATAAGTAAGACACAATCTCATGGAAATACCTGTCTAAGCTACAAACATCAACATGGGATTGGCATTTAATCAAGCACATCACCCCTCTATGTACCTTGATGTTGGTAGTGTTGATTGTCGAACTCCTCTCTCATGACCTTAATATAAAAGTACCCTTCACTCAAACAAAATCACTTATTAAGCATGGGAAGTTTATTCTATCTTATTTTAATGCCTGGATTAGGAAGTTTCATCAAAATTGTAGGGTGTTCACTGTTGACTAATGTCCTTGGAGGATCAACTTCAAGATTTGAGGTAGAGGCAGGGGCTAGAGCATATGCCATAGAGATGGGAGGCACAGGGTGCTATTGATGAATAGGATCCCAATATAAGCAATGATTTTGATGAGATGTAGTTATTTGTATTAGCATGAACGTTCTTGGACTCTAGAGGCCATTTAGAGCCTCTTTATTTATGTATTTTTGGTCAGATATGGATTGCATTCAATGCTATTTTAGTTATATGCACCCGTACTTGCTATATACATGAAAATCTTTGCATGTTTGTGTAATAATGGTCTGGATTCATATGGATGCACATGAATATATTTTTTTTTCAAATTTTGAATCTTTTATTTATTTTTGGTCGACCGGTTTTTTGGTGTAACTTTTTTTCTTATTCAAGTCTGGTTCAGATTTTTGGGCTTGACCGATTCAATGGCCGGTCTAGTTCTGATAACATTGGCAGATGATGGACTACAGTGGTATGGTCCAAGACACCAAAGTTAAAAATGGATGCAGTATTTCCAGAATGCTCTTTAACAAAACAATTTTCAACAGTTGAAATTGTTTGGGACTGAAATTGAAGGACAATTGCCCAACAAAACATTGAAACATTCAATTCCCTAAAGCAAGCTACTGAAACAGAATTGATTCACAAGAAGGAATAAATAACAAAAATAGAAATAACATAAGCATAATGTACCCCTTCCTGCTCAAAACTTATCGCCTAACTTCTTACAAATGTCTCAGGCTTTTTTATATAATCATTTCTTTAATAAAATTATTTATGTTTTAGTTTGCTAATTAATAACAATGAAATCATTCCCGTAAGTAAACATCCATTAAAATGACTTTGAAAAGATGTCAATTGTGGATCATATCGATAGGATATTGAACCTTAATGTCGCAGATCTTTTCTCCTCCAAAGCCAGACATAATTCGTTTTTCAACCACTTTACCTGGCATATAGCATAATAGCAATTTTTAGCTCAGCTTAGTATCACTAATATAATCCAACCTATTATCACTATCTTCCTGCATCAGGAGAGGCTAATTATAATCATGAGTTAATCCTAATATGTCCATTTGAACACATATATTTTCCAGAAAAATTCTTAAATTCACAAATCTACTAGGATATGATTTTTGACACACAGTTCATAGATGACTATGCTCCATAGTGCCTAAAGTGAACAAGCTTGATAAAATGCAATTACGTTCCAATGCTAAGGATTCAATGCAAATCTCTAAAAAAAATTAAATACAGCATCTTAAGTAACTACAGCAAAAATCAGAAAACCAACAAGTTAAACTTGTATGAGAAACACTGCTAAAACATATCACCTCTAAAAAGGAGGAGAGTATTTAACTAGATTCCCAGGTAACCAACAAGTTAAACTTCTAGGATAAACACAGCCAACTTAAACACCATATCACCTCTAACAAGGAGGATAGTATATATAACGAGATACAGGTATATGTTTTCAAAAAGGTGCTTTTAAAATTTTAGGAAACACGTTAACAACATAATTACATAACTATATATGGGTATCTGAGCAGGAAGGAAAAAATAATTATTAATTAGTGCATAGATGGTTGTGTCCAAGAACTTTCAATTTTTCGTTTTTTGAATAACGATGTTCTTTATTGATTATAAGTATCTTTTCAGTTTCCTAGTCATAGGGCCCACCAAATCCAAATTTAAAAAATAAATAAATAAAGCTCCATTTACAGTATAGGAATGGCAATTTTCATACCGGAATATGCCAGGAAACATTTCCAATGAGGAAGCTTTGGAAAAGTTGTTTCTCAAACATTTCCAAGGTATTTTATCATTGTTTCTATACCAGAATGTTTCCCATATGGAAGGCAACCCAGTCGGATGTTCAGATTATATAGATTAGATAAAAGATCTTATGATCTATATGTTTTCCCGCCATGTTGTCAGGAAAATCAGGTATGTTTTTAGGACAATTTGACAAAAACTTTTTATGAGAACACAATAAGAGGAATCAATAGGATTGTATGGTCCCAATGGGCATTTCCTAAACAGAAATGTGAAAGGATGGAGAGGGGCCTGAAAATCACTTCCAGTTGTAGAAGAGCATTGCACATTGTTTGTTCAATGCAGCATTGCACAATAGTTTCAGATTTCAAGAGATTTAAGGCTTAAGCTATTGCACACTGCTTGCTAAGTGCAACATTGAACAATAATTTTAAGAGATGTAAGCCATCTTAATAAGACTCGATAAATATATAATTTTGGATTGACAAAAATGGCATAAAGCAAACAATTATGAAATTGCCCATTTAACAGAATAGTTTTGATGAAAAGTGCCTAGAGATTTATGCACATAGTAAAACTCACAGCAACTTTATGTTCCATTCTGAAGATGATGATTCCTGATAAGTGGTTTAATGGCTTCTGCCGAATATATATCTTTCACTGATGTTCAGTGTTTTCCCTCCTAGGATTTACATTTTCAGTTCACCTTTCTCATGTTCTTTTCTTTTCTCATACTTCCATTTGTATCTTTTCATATTTTAGCATTTATGAGTGCTCTTGGCACTCTCATAGTCCAGTGTTAACTGGCTGTACTTTCTAGTCCCATTGACCTATTGTTTGGTCATTTGTGGGCATTAATAAAGTATCTTGTCTTAGCTCTCAAGTTCCTTCACCAAACAATCTCATGCAATTTTAACTCCAGTCACAGATGCTTAGAGAAGTTAAACAATATACAATAGGTTGTTAAATTCCATCTACCTAGACCTACCTATATGAATAAATGGACAACTTATGGCAGACAAATATATCACCTAAAAAATGTTGTACACAATAATATGGTTTTGTTAGAAATACCATACACCAGAATGTAGAATTTTTGCAAGTTTTCAGCCTCCGGTTTATAAATAAAATTTATCTCAGTTTATTTGCAAACCCAGAAAAGAATGACTGGAAATAAACATAAAATTTTCAGACTTAAAGCACTGCAGTAACTTCACTTTTTCACTGACAGAAAATAAATAATAAGCATGCCATTCAACACACAGTACTCAGGAATTTTTGGCCAATGGCCCGGAAAACCCCACAAGGGGAAAACCAGTCAGAGAGAGAGAGTTTCTATTATTATGCTTCAGGAAAAAATCAGACATCCATTTACAGTCAAAATCAACTTATCTCAACCCAACAGGCTGACTCGTTTTCCGTGCAAATGCTGCCTTGATTTCTGTGCAATTGTTATCTCGAAAACAGTGCCGAAATAGAAGCAACCTTCAGCCTCGATTTCTGTGCAGAGAAGTCAACTTTCTGCCCTCAATTTCTGTACATACACTGCTGGAAATCCGTACAGTACGGACAGCATTAAATACTGCTATACAGACCTCGAAAACTGTGCCTGGAAATGAAGTCAGCAACCTCGAAAAACGTGCCTGATCTTTCCTTGATTTCTGTGCTGAAAATGGCCTTGGAAACCATGCCCAAACTGTACAGTACGGATACAATAAATGCTGCTGTACAGCTTCTCGAAATTCGTGCCCACAATAAATGCAGTCCGTACAACTTCTCGAAATTTGTGCCCACCAAAAACTCTCCAGCAAGCTGTCTCGAAAATCGTGCCCACGCTCTCCTTCAGCTCTCTGCTCTTTTGATCTTCTCACAAGAATGAATGAATCTGCCTTTCCCTTGCTTTTTGCTCATAACCCTGGGTAGGTGAAGAGACATCTAATCCAAAAGCTAAGATTGAATTAGATCTACGGTTGAAATTAATTGCTCATATTTTATTTCTAAAATATTAATTTCACTCACCCACTTAAATTTATCAAAAACTGACTTTATACTCTAAAGTCAAATTAAATGCCACTTAAGTCATTTAATGCAAGGGTCACTTTATTTCCCCCTTCAAGTGACTAAGGCTAAAGTCACTTAGGGGAACACTTCCCTAGGTACAAAACTAACACTCCCTCTTACCGAGAAAGGTGCGTTGCATCACTCCCAACTTGTCCCTGAAGAAGACAAACTTGCCCCTCCCCAAAGACTTCGTCAGTATGTCTGCTATCTGCTCATCAGTGGAAATGTACTGAAGCATAACTGCTCCTCTCTGAACATAGTCTCGGATGAAATGATATTTGATCTCAATGTGCTTTGACCGGTCATGGAAAACTGGATTCTCAAAGAGTTGGATGCAACTTTGATTGTCACAGTAAATCATCGTAGGCCTAAGCTCCTGACCAAATAAATTCACCAGCAACTTATGAAGCCACTAGGCTTCGCAGCTAGCTTAACTAGCTGCCATATACTCAACCTTTGCGATACTCGATGCAACAGATTTCTACTTCCGACTAAACCACAACACTGCTACCGAGCCCAAACTAAAACAACATCCGGAAGTGCTCTTTCGATCTGCCATACTGCCTGCCCAATCTGAGTTTTTATAACCAACCAATCTGATCCCCTCTGACCTCCTGTAGTCCAAACCAAAATCCATTGTCCCTGCTAGATAACGTAACACATGTTTTGCAGCTACCCAATGTACACTCCTAGGCTCAACCATGAACTGGCTAAGAGTGTTCACTGTAAAACTCATATATGGCCGAGTGTTGACCAGACACATCAATGACCCAGTGAGCTGACAGTATAAGGTGGGATCCACCAACTCTCTCTCAAAAGCATGAAGCTTCTTCCAATTGGTGATCATCAGTGTCAACATAGGCCTGCAATCCTCCATCCTAAATCTCCTCAGAATATCAATCACATACTTTCCCTGTCCCAGGAAAATATGTCCAGGCTCCTGCCAAACCTCCAATCCCTAGAAATAATACATCAACCCAATATCTGTCATCTCGTACTCTGTCACAAGATCCTTCTTGCAAGCTACAATGGGTCTCTCTCTCCCTGTGATAAACAAGTCATCAACATATAGTAGAAGAATAAGCAGATCATCTCCCACCATGGTGAAGTAGAGATTCGGATCTGCTTCACTCTTCTGAAACCCCATACTCAGCAAGTAAGAATCGATCCTAGAGAACCAAGCTCTAGGAGCTTGCTTCAGCCCATATAGGGCTTTCTTCAGCCTGCATACATGTGTCTCTCTCTCATGTATCTCAAAGCCCTGAGGCTGCTCAACATAGATATCCTCCTATATGATTCCCATTGAGAAATGCGGTCTTCACATCCATCTGATGGATCTTCCAACCCATTTCCGCTGCAATGGAGATCAAAGCCCTAATAGAAGTATACCGAGCAACCGGCACAAAAGTCTCATCATAATCAATGCCCTCAACCTGTTAAAACCCCCGCGCTACAAATATGGCCTTGAACTTCTCCACACTCCCATCCGCTGCATGCTTTAGCTTGTAAAGCCACCGAGAAGTCACCATTGGCTTCCCCTCCGGTCTCGAAACAATCTCCCATACATCATTCTTCATGATGGAATGGTACTCATACATCATGGCATCTCGCCAAACAGTATGTTGGGAGGCCTCCTCAAAAGTAGAAGGCTCAGAATCCCGTGTACTAGCCACCAACAGCATGCCCAATCTGTCAGGCATCTTGATGGCCCTCACAGACTCCCTGGGTGTCCCAAAATATCGAGCTTCCTTCAAGGTATCTCGAAGCCACTTAGGCTTCTTCTTCCCTGAAGATTACTCCCACACTGGCCTGTGCTCATCTGAAGAACTACCAGAACTGGAAACCCAGTATCTTGTGAACCTGAAGCTGGTGTACCAACACCAGGTGTACCCTGTAATCCTGATCTTGATCCCCTATACGGTGTACCTGTAACTGTAGACCCATCACCTGTCGGCTGAACCACTGACCCTGGTGAACTTGTTCATGCACTGTGTGGTCCTATAACTCCGAAAACCTGTGATCCTGACTGCTGTGCAGATGGTACCTGTGTAACTGCCCGAGGTGTAAGTGGTTGTTGCTCCCCCTGCTCTGACTCTCTCGACTTCCTGAAGGCCCCCTCCTCCTCAAACTTCACATCTCTTCTCACCACAACTTTCCTCTGAGAGGGAAGGTAGATACGGAAGGCCTTCACAGTCTCATCATAGCCCACAAAGATGCCTTTCTCTGCAGTGGGCTCCAACTTTGTCCTCTTCTCAGAAGGGACATGAGAGTAAGTCAAACTACCAAATATCCAAAAATGGCTAATTTCAGGCTGCTTGCCTAAAAAGCACTCCTCGGGTGTCATGTTCCCCACGACACGATGGGGACTCCTGTTATGAAGATATACAGCTATCCTGCAAGCCTCAGCCCAGAGAAAGAAAGGAAGAGATTGGTCATGTAGCATGGCTCGGGCTGCTCCAACAATGGACTTGTTCTTCCTCTCTGCTACTCCATTCTGCTCTGGAGTATACGGAACTGTCAACTGTCTCTTGATACCCTCCTGTCTGCAAAATCCATCAAACTCCTTGGAGGTATACTCACCCCCGTTATCCTATCTAAGAAATCGGATCTTCTTCCCTGTTTGGTTCTCCACAAGAGCTTTGAACTCTTGGAACCTCTGCAAGACTTCCTCAGACTTCTTGCTATTCAAAAAGTAGATCCAAGTCTTCTTGGAATGGTCATCAATGAAATTCACATAGTACTCGTACCCTCTCAAGGATACAAAAGACATCGATCCGTATAAGTCTGGATGTATCAAGTCAAGTATCCCTGTTACTCTGCTATCACTGCTCGAAAAAGCAGTCTTGGTGTACTTTCCCAAAGCACACCCCCTGCACACATCACTCTGCCCTGTGCTGAACTCCGGTAAAGCTGTAACCATCTGTCTCAACAACCCCAAGGCTGGATGATGCAAATGAGCCATCCTCCTATGACAAAGCTAACACAGCTCACTGCCGCTGCTATGTGCCAAAGCATGTTGAGGCTGAAACAAGAGCCTATACAGTTTCCCACATCTAGCTCCAATGGCAACTGAAGCACATGGTCATGCAGTCTTGGGAAACATATGAACGTGTCCATCTAGGAAAGACATCCCAAGACCCTGATCCTCGATCATGGAGACTGAAACTAGGTTCTTCTTCAGCCCAGGTACATACAATACATCTCTCAACTCCATGGGACTCATGGACTCCCTCTGAAAGGTAATGCTCCCACACCCAACTGCACTGACTGATGAGTCATCTCCCAACACCACCTCCACATCCATTAAATTGGCTACCTTGCATTTGGACGGAGAAGCACATGAGTGGTGGTATCACGGGTTAGTGACACTAGGTCACAACACCATCACAGTGAACTCAGATTTTACACAGAGGCTCATTGAGCGGTTTGATCGGAAGGATCCTGAGGTACACTTTAGAGAGCTAGCTCAACTCAAGTAAACAGGGAGTGCAGATGCATTTATTTCAGAGTTTCAGAGGATGCATTATGTTGTTCACTGAGGCTCTCACTGAACCCTTACGAGGATGGGTCAAGTCTTATAGGCCCACCACCCTAGCAGATGCCATCAGACGGACTAGAGATTTACAAGATGCAGTACCCAAAATTAGGCTTCCTCCCAAAACCAATTCCCCTATTGAAGATGAAGAGAGGAAACCCGTCCAGAAAGAATGGCCCAAGAAAGAATGGATGGACAATGATACCCGACAAGACCTTAGAAGAAAAAAGTTATGTTTCACTTGCCATGAACCATGGGTACCAGGTCACAGATGTTTAGGGAAGGAAAATGCTTACTACATAGAGGCCTATTCCGACAATGGGGAGGATGATGATTATCAGGATCGGGAGCAGAGAGAGACACCAGAGACAGTTAAGGAGTGGCCTCCCTCAGGAGGTACCATTGCTACCATGACAAGAGTTCCTAGATTCCACACTCTCCGAATCAGAGGTACTGTACAGGGCCACAGAGTGGGAGTCCTGATAGATGGTGGGGCATCCCACAACTTTATTGATGTTGCATGGGTTAAAGGGAGAGACATTTAGACTGAGAGTTTTGATGGGTTTTCAGTAGCTGCAGCAAGTCACACCATGGAGTGTAGTCAGAGGATTCCTCAATTAACAGTAACACTTGGGAATTATATAGTGATAGAGACATTCTATGTGGTGGATGTACCTGACATGAAGGTGGTATTAGGAGTTCAGTGGATGTATTCCCTAGGGAAGTATTCCACAAACTACCAGACCATGGAGATGGAGTTCACAGGAGCAAGGGGACAGAAGGTAGTATCGAGAGGGATGAATACCTACCCTCCCACAGCAGTGACATCACACAGGATGGAGGCAGTACTCCAACAAGGAGATATTGAGGGAGCGGCAGAGTGTTTTGTTACCTTCAAGAAACCACCAAATAAGGCCACACAACATCCAACAGTATTCGGAGACCGTCCAGCAGGTCGACCTCCAAATAGGGGATTTAAGAGATGCCCCCCCTTGATGATGAGGGGCAATTGATTCTGATTCCGAAGCGCATCCTAGAGGTGAGAGAGCGGAAACTGAGGAACTGAATCATCAGAGAATACTTGGTTCAATGGAAAGATCTGCCTATAGCGAAGGCCACTGGGGAGGTAGAACAGGTATTACAGCACCCAGCCTTACAGTTGCTTGAGGACAAGCAAATTCGAGAGGGGAGGACAGTAATGTCCTCTTCTGCTTAGGCATTGAGGACCGACCCGCTAACCTATGTGATTCCTATAGGTTCGAGCGGGTACTGACAGTCAGGGAATCAGTTGAACACTGATGCCATATACAAAAGATCTAAGGCATCATTATTATATCATCATTGGGTAGAAGAGGACCACTAGAGCCAAAGGCCACCTGCATGCATAACATCTGAGCATTATTTAATGATGCATGCACCCGATTGAGTCTCCATGCACATGCATGCAAGTCAACTGCAAATTAGAAGTTAAAGTGATCGCATGCATGCAAGTCAACTGCAAATTAGAAGTTAAAGTGACCTAATTAGGTCAAAAGTTAGGTTATTCGCAGTTGAGAGTTATAAAAGAAAGATAAAGTGAATGGAGAAGACACTTATGTGATTATTGATTTGTGGAGTCGAATTGCAGAGCTCGGCGAGCTAAGTTGGGGTTGAGCGCATGCTCAGCTAACTGGTGTATTTCGGCAGTGAAATCTATCTGCCCTAGTTCATCAGGTTGGATCATCCAAGTTCAGCACTAGTTCATCATCAGGTTACATTCGGCAGTTATTTCGGGAGATTGATTATTCTTCCAGCCGAAGAGTTCCACCATCACATCGTGTCACCGTGGTCAAAGACCAAGCAATTCGTTTTCCTATCTACAGGGTTCAGAACTTCCGCACGTTACTTCCATTCATCCCGGAGCACCTCCATTACCCTTCCCCTGGAAAAAGGACCGTTCAGCTTCAGAATCAAGCGAGTTATCATTAGTGCTCCCTTTTCTGGAGGCGTTATTCTGCATGGGCAAATTGATTTGAGGAGGCATTCACGTTTTGGGCTAGCGTGCCTCTGTTTCTTCCGTGTGTTGCTTCCATCACCATCAGAGGGGTATTATAACCCTAGTGCATATCATCCGGGCTTTCAGCAGCTACTTATTTATTATTCTGGAGCATATACAGTTTGAGAGGAGGCCGCATTCACCTGTGGAGGACGATTTGGTTTATCTCCCTATTCCTCCGGCGGAATCCTTGCATGTTGGGACCATCCTCTTCACCATCAGCTGATCTATATACCGATATATACATGCATTGATTTCTCCTATTTTATAGCATCTCAATATTTTCTAGGGCACAGATCTGCATCCAGCTGCATGCATACAAAGATCGGGGTTTGCTTTCCTATTTTATTGAGGCATAAGTCGATTAGCCATCTATAGTACACACATAAAAAGAAAAATACCAGTTTGGGATATTACAATCGTGAACCGATCGTGAGATCCGTGAGAACATCGTGAGCAATGTTCCCCGTGAGCACCGTGGGTCGATTTCCATTTTCCATCATGAGCATAGTGAGCAGTGACCACCAGTGAGCAGTGAGCACAGTGACCATTCTCCATCGTGAGGGCAATGACAAGTGAACATTGCTGTGGACAGAGTGGAGTCGTGAGCCAGTGAACCCGTGTGCCGTGAACAAGTGAGCCCATGAGACAGTCTGCCAATGAGCCCGTGAGCCCTGGAGCCGTAAGCCAATGTGTCTTGAGCCAATGAGCCCGTGGCCTATGGACTGTGGACGGACTAGAGCTGTGGCCTGCGAACTGAAGTCGTGTACTCGAGCAATGGCCTGTGGATGGACTGGAAGCGTGGACTGTGGACTGGAGTTGTTACCTATGGAGGGACTGAGGCGTGGACTGAGCAGTGTGCCATGGAGTCTCTAACTCTCCTCTTCGATTGTGAATTGTGAGGTATGTACAATTTTACAATTTATCATTGTCTATGGCCTGAACATTGAAGAGTGAAGAATCGAAGAATGAAGCCATGTTTTATTTTTATTTTTTAAACTGATTGTTTACTATTTAGCTCTGTTTTTTATTTTTTATTTTTAAATTGTTTAGCTCTATATATTTACTATTTTATTTTTTATTTTTAAATTGTTTTTCACTGATCAGTAGACACTAGAAAGTATCTCTGTTTTTAAAATTTTAAATAAATGTAATTGTTTAAATTGTTTACTAGGTTGTGTAGTGAGCTGTGTGGTTGGATGTAAATGTTTATCTCTGTAATTTTAAAGATGCCCCCCTATGTTAAAACTTAAAGACCCCAACACCCCCCCGCCCCCCAAAATACCCCAAAATTTGTGGGTGTTTCTACACGTCCCCAATGTGCGTTTCCCTGCTCTCGCGCCCCCCCATCCCGAAAACTTGGTGGAACATTGGATTTAACTGCTAAAGTCTACAGAGGTGTACATACACTACCCCCCTCTAGATTTGAACCTATGACCTCATAAGGGTCATCAAATAAGGGCTTCAAGTGTTAATGTAAAGGTGCAATAGGCATCAATGCAACATTAGGGTATTATTAATGTTTTAGGGTAGAATGTAGGCTTAGGGACCAAAGGTAAGAGTTTTAGGGTATTCACAAAGTTACCACATGCTTCATAAACATGACCATCAAGGTGTGGGGGTGCCTAGACTTCTCCTAAGGTACCATGACCTCAATAAAACGCAAATTACCACTGAAAGGGTCATTTGGACTCTTGCAACTTCTTCAACCCACCATGGATACTTTCTAGGGTACTAGGGCATGGGTTGTGGTAATGGGGAACCAAAGAAACAAATTAGGGGTACTTAAACACTCTTAAGGGTGTTCAAGGACCTCGGACTTGGGCTTGGACAAGGTCAAAAGGTCTCTTTTGACATTGACTGACTTCTAACCCTGAAGGGCTCCTCAAGGGGCACCAAGACACACCGACACACACCTGTTGGCATCAATGACAATTTAGTCAATAAACTTTGAGGAGGACGCCCAGAGTCCTCCCTAGGGGGGGAACACGTGGTGAATGCCCAAAAGCCCCCGTAGGGGAAACACATTCCACACTTGGGGAAACTTGGGAAAACGTGTTTCCTTAAGTTTCCCCCAAAAGGGGGACATGGGGAAACATTTACCCAAGAGTTTCCATGTCCTGGAAGTGTGGGGAAGAAAGGGGGTGTTCACCACCCTAGGGGGTCCCCGTGGAACATTGTTTTTAAGCAAGGAAAATCACTCAGAATTGTTTTATCTAGTGTTGGGGTTAGAAAAATTAACAGAAATGCCCCATAGTTGTTTGGTTTGGAGTACTTGAAGGGGATTTTGTATAAATGCAACTTTATAACCCTTTCACAAAAACCTATCCTATCACCCGTATTTTTGTTAGAGATGCACAAAAATACATAGATAATAATGTGAACCATAATTGAAGAAAGAGAATGTACATGATTGATTATTCAAAGGTGTAATGTCTCAAAATAAGGAGGGAGCCATTTATTGTGTAAGTTACATGATGCCTTTTCCTAACTTCTTTTATTAATTACAAAATTAAGTCAAATTACAAACTATAAAACTAATGTAACTTCATAACATTTAGTTTATACTGCATACTAACAAAAATTACAGGAATCAGCCCCCTACTAAGATTTCGTACTGGAATCTCATCAAGATCAGGGTCGGAATCTTGTCAAAATCGCATGTTAACTAGCGATCCTTTTTTAGTATTAGTAGTATCTTATTTAGCTCTTTTGTCAAAAACTACTAGTTTTTCCATCTAATATGGAATTAATCCCAAAGGTGTTATTGATAATGTTTTATAGGCCCTACAATGTAAAATATAGATATAAAAAATATATTTATAAAAACAAATAGGGTTGGGTTCCGATTCCCCGATTCCTATTTTTGGGATAAATGTCGAATCTACACCGGATTCTTCAGCTGATTCCTACTGCAACCACGATTCTTGTAACCTTGATACTAACAAAAGACAAATTAATGACCATTAATTAGATATTTCATCGATAATTGTTTCCTAGTATGCTCCATGTACATATAATATGTATTCATATTATTAAAATATTTATAAGCATATTTACAATAAAAGGTGGGACACAATCGCCAAAGCCATCAACTACCATACCCTGCATTGTGCTTATGATAACTATGCTTTTTTTAGAGCTTCTTTGCATTTATATGGGTATGACATGTTTCTCATGCATAAGTTCCCAATCCAAGGTATCGGAATTTACTATGACCTAAAATTGCAATTAAGGATCTTAGCGATCTATAAGAAGTCCCAGTGGTGAACAGCATAACTGTTGTATTACCATCCAAATAAATTTCAAGCATCAAGATTCAAAAACTAGTAGAGCTGCCATGCTTTTGATACTAAAGGCTATAGACTGAAGTTGTACCCATTAAAAAATTACTATACTGGTAAAGTTTGATTCGTTGAGACTAAAAGCAAGATGCAAACAAAATTTATGTTTTAAAATGAGCAGAATTCTAACAAAAATGATGATGAATGAAAGCCTTCACCCAAAACACAGATTGAAATAATTAACGCAGTATTAAATAGGAATAGGAAGAATTATTGACAATATAAAAGAGATTCAAAAGTGATGTTTAATTTGAGTTCCAGCAACAAATTCTTTAGTTCCTAATTTAATGCAAAAAAAACATATTCCAAAGTATGGATAAGCTTCTTTCATTGAAGGTCATTTACCTTTGAATTTGAAATCTGTGTCAAACAAGTGTAAATTCCATGAGGAAGCTTACATGAAGCAAATGTCCACTTCTTTTATTAAAACTTAAAAACCATTAAACCATATTCGTGTAAGATGTCCATTGTCAGGATCCTACCACACTATTTCCAGGAAATAGTATCCTCACTGGCATAAATAGGAAAAAACCAATACACTGAAACAGCTAACTGTAAATGTCACCTTTCCTTGTAAACAATACCTTATCTCAATATGCCAGTAGTGCAGTTCAAAAATTTTCAAGAAACACATTTCAATGCATGCATTAGCAACTAACTTAACTTTGATCATTTTTTCAGCTCGATACATTTTCTGCTATAAAGTAGAGATGCATGGCAAAGTTACTTGGCAATCGAATTAAGGTGAGTACCTGTTCTTGAAGGTTCACAACAGAAATTGCATTATCATTATCTATGAAGCCATTACTCAAGTTATCCAGATCATTTTCCTCGAAACTCCCACTTCTGATCAAACTTAAATTCCCATCTGAATCACCATTTCCCCTATTGACAGTACCTTCTAGAAGCTTTCCCTCCCTGACAGATGGAACTTCTTCACGGTCACCATTATACAGTTTAGATGCAAGGCCCTTAGAGCTCCTCCAGATACGAGTATCTTTATCCCGTTCTTGGAGAGAAACTAATACTGTGGGACGATGCTTCTCTCGCAAGTCTTGCAACCTAGTCTCATCTACTGCCTGATACCCCATGCAAGCTGTTAAAACAAGCTGGCTGCTATCAAATGTTGAGCCTGCAAGAGATTGCATCAGAGTAACTGCGTCTCCTGCATCTTTTGTTGTGACCAGTACAGGGCCTACCACAAAAACATATCAATAACTATTTATTTACAAGATAGAAATTTATATTACCTTCAGTAAGGCAACAAATATCAAAACATATGGATTGCATAACATGGGCAGATAATACAATTACAAATAGGTAAAACCACCAAACTTAAGCTGATATTACCAATGTAAAATGGAATGACAAGGGTGATCTAGTACCATATAACTCCATAAGTGCAAGAGCAGTGCGAAACAGCATGGTTCGATTCCCTTGGTACAAAAGGACATCCCATACTCTCAAAACTATAGCCAGGTTAAAAAATAAACAATATCCAGTTGTCAGGGAAAATATCAGCTAATATAATAAGTTTTAAGCCAAAACAAACATGCAAATTATGCAAATGAAATACTCTGTCAAGTTTTAAAGAAATAGCATGTTCTTAGCAACGTGATATTATCTGTTAACTATCAAAAATAATAGTGCAATAGGCATTATCCAATCCACATATTGTAGAAGTGTTAAAAGGTAAAAGTCTCAGTTAAAAGATAAATAAAATCCCTTGACAAACTTTTAATAGAGCAGTTGAAAATTAATAAGGAAATTTAATAAAATTTCATAATGATGTCCCAATCACCACTAGAGACCTTGTGAGAGACAACCCTGAACAAACATCTCAAGCAGCAAGCACCCCGCCTGTCAGATCATAGGGAGCAAAAATAGACTGAAAGTGAGAACTACCTCAACCCAAGGCTCCTTGGATAGAGAACCATCTGACCTACAAAGACCAAGCACCCTCTTCTGCTACTTAAGGAAATCGAAATCCCTCTAGGGATGAGAGCCCTAACACCCCTGGCTATATTTTTCTGTAAATATCTATGCAGCACAGGAACCGCTCTTGGCTTTTAGGAAACTCGTTCCCGAAGTTCCGACGTTCTAGGGAACTTTGGAACTTGTAGGGAACTTTCCCAATCCAACGGGAACCGTTCCGGATGGTTGGGAACTTTTGGGAACTTTTGGGAACTTATTGGGAACTTTTACCCTCTAAAATCGGGAACTTGGGGACTTCTTTTTGCGCGTTTCCTTCATTGGGAACTTCCACGCATTCATGATCGCCATATTGGTTGTTAACAACATTCCTGTTTCATTGCGACCGTACATAGTACATATACATGGTTGACTCAAAAAAAATTCTCTAGAAAACTAAGTTGCAATAAAAGTCTTTTTCGTGCTACTTGTCGAGTTGGTGCACTGATCTCTATTTAATGCCCGTGCTAGACTATTCACTCATCCCTACGCTGAATTGCACTTATCGCTAATTAATAATAAATGTAAATCTATTTTGACTTTTTATATATTATTAAATAAAAGAAAATAAATTTATTTATTTTACTATTTACTTTATGAATAAAAATTAAACTTTTAACTAATTGGAAATGGTTTTAAATCTTATTTTAAAACTAAATTCATATATTACATTTAAATAAAAAATATCTTGATTTTTATTTTACAATAATTTAAATTTGAATAATTATATACCTTTGCAAATACCTTGGCATAGAATGTTTTGTAAACATATAATATTCTAATACATTTTAATCATAGTTGACACAAAACTAAAAACTTACTCAATACATATAGCCACAAATATAGGGACTATAACTTCTAAAAGTCCCCACTTTAGAAAGAGTCTACCTTATATAATCAATGACGTGGATGGTAATCTTGATTTTATTGCCATTTCCATCTGCTAAGAGATTATAGTTACAACCGTAATACAAGGGATAAGTTGAGTCATCTGATTTGTGTTAATGTTTCTTTTTTTCTCTATGTTTCTTCTCTTCTCATGTTTTTTTAATTATTATTTTTTATATTTTTTTAATATATATTATTGACGTTCCCAACCTGTCGTTTCCTGCAAATTTGGGGGAAACTTCTAGACGTATCTGATACTTGTACCCTAAGAACCTACATTCCAGCGTTCAGGAAACTTGTGCAACATAGGTAAATATAGAGTTTTTTCAACCAAAAAAACAATCCATAGTGATGTCATCTAAGTCAACTGACACGAGGACATGGGACAAGGAGGACAAGAAAATACAAGTAACTATCCATCATGTCTTCCAATTTAAATGAAGGAATATGGGAAGAAATCAATTACCTATGATTCCCATTGGGTTTGTCATTTTTACAAGTACATTTCTAAGCAACTCGTCAAACATTGTGCGTGTTACTAGGTTACTTCCAATAAGGTAACGTTCAGTTTATTGAAATTTGGCTCTCTTGTTGGTTTTTTCTCATTTTGAGGCTTCTCCTTCAATTGGAATTTCACCTACTTCATGATATTGTCTTCTTCTATGCACCATACACTCACAAATTCACAAAACCAGCAGACCTATTCCAAAGCCCAAAATATCACCATTATTGATATCAAAAACTTGATCCACAAATATCTCATACCAGATTATTGATTAATATAGAATTTAAGCCACTAAGTATTGACAACTATGATTTGAAATGAGATCAACATTGGCATTCCTTACTAGATATGCTCTATGAGATGATTATTGGTAGGGCCCATACCAAATGGGCAATACTGATGATATGCATAGCATCATAGCAGAAAAGCAAGAATATCCACAGCCACCTTCACTCTTTGAGTTATATATTAATGAACTCAAGGATCTTATTAAAAAATTCATGGGAAATACAAGCAAATGCTCTCTTTGGGATTCCTACTACAATTTATTGTTTGCAAATGATATTGTCCCTACATCCCACACAATCACAAGACTCCAAAAATAGCTAGACATTTTGAGCTCATTCTTTGATCACCATAGTTTACTAGTCAGCCTTAAGGCAAATATGGCCTTGAAGTTTGAACATGTCTAAGAAAGAGAGGCATCCAACATTTTCCTCACTTGTAAAGGGAAGTAGGTAGAAATGGTAATAGAGTACACTTATCTAGGGATGCTATAGGGATGGTATTCTCCTATCCATATTTCTAGCTTGATCCCAACAACAAAATCAAGGATATGGAATGCTAGCAACCATCGAATGACAATGCCTCTACCATCAATTCCAAGATATATGGACTAAGATCTACCTCTTTCACAATCCTATTGTTACTTATCTCCTTTTGTCAGAGCTCATCATACCTAAGGAAAATAGGTTAGATCCATATTGAGAAGTAGCTTATTCTATGCTTTCAAAATGTGCTCACCCCAAGAAAACAATTATGCATTCTATCATCTTAACTAAGTTTGATGCTCAAACATTCTTCCCCTAGGTGACTTTCCATGTTGCACAAGATTTGATGCATGATTGACTCCCACTCAAGACATAGTAGATATCCTTAACTACCTCTCAATACCTCCATACACCTTGCCATCCAAAGCATTGAAACTAGTTGGATGCTACAGCTATTTCTCTCCTACAACAAATAAACCTAGATATCAAGAAGCCTCCTTCCATAGAGTTCTCCATAGATGCCTCTTAAATCACAAAGAGAAATATAATAGAATTATTAAAGCAGAGATCAGCAGAGCTTACTTGGAAGCCATGTGGATTAAGCCAAAAGAGCCTTTAACTCCAGAGCTTCAACGCTATTCCCACTCTACATGCAATTCAAGGAGAGCCTTTTCTATACTCTAGGATATATAACACTACAACTACCTTCTAGCTTGAGAATCCCTCTAGTTTAGCTTCAGGTTTCTTCCAATTAGCTTTGCATGGAGATGAGTGGTCATTGTCTTTTTAAGGAGCAGTGTACCTGTAAATTATGTAAACAAGAACATGAGTCAAAAGACCATTTCATTTTTAGTATGCCCAATACTATATGAAATCCATGGTTATTATCATTGTGTGTTCATACTCTCATGGCTCCTTGAGGGATTTTTCATAGTACTAGGACTAAAGGTGTATCACAGCACCGCCTTGTCAATAGTGGCTTGTTGAGTAGGTGTTTATATTATATAACACCAACACCAAGGTTCAAGACTCTCCAACGATGCTTGTGCTTCTGCTCATGCTAGTTGTGTCTCTCTGCTAGAAAAACAAGTGGAGGACAAGTGCAAGTCTTGGGTCACTTTGGCAAAATATATACCCCCCCCAATGGCCTCCCAACCGAAGGACTCCAATTTGAATGTTGTAGGATGGAAACCCACATTAATATTCTTCCAGAAGCGAGCTTTTGCATTAGGATAAAAGGAATTTCCACTGAAATAAGAAAAAAAAGGTGTTGTTATGTTCCTGAATCCTTCCTAAGATATCAGATCTCATGCAGAATACTCTTAAGGACAACTATTCCTGTACTACTAGTTCCAGACTCATTACCTCTTATTTCCAACCAGATGGTTTGAATCACAAGCAGCCTCGTGACCAAATCTCTATTACAAGGTCAATCAGACAACACAAACTCCAAGAAATCAACCAGTGATCAACAAGAATCTCATCACAAACTTCTTCATGGTCTTGGATGTTTGGATTCTGGAAAGTTGTTGGGTGACAACATATTCGTTAGAGCTTCTTCATTGGTGCCCTTCAAATCCCTACACATTTTGATTTTCTTGGCTTCTTAGTGCTTTGATTATAGTGTTCATAACCTTTTGTTATCTTGTTCTTCACACTTTTCCTTAGAGTTGTTTTTGGCACTCACAATATACTATGTGGACATTTTCTTTTATTCTCTTGCAATTATCTCATATATGCTTTAGCACTTCCAAAGTTCACTTACCTTTTTCCTTTTTACACTCCCACCAATCAGCTTTGGCCACTAAAGGACATTAATACTTTAAAAAAAAAATGTAAAAATAAGAACAAAAACAAATTCTATTCCTAAACCCTTAAAAGTAGAAGTTCAAAATCCAACAATGGAAAAACCATAAACATATTTGACAACCTTGCCAAGAGAAGCTAGAGTGAATACATACCACTCTCCCAAGGTAAAATATTCACAAAAATTGAAAGGAACCATGGTCCAGTGACCCATGCCACTTGCACTCCCATTTTGTCAAAGTGTGTAACTGCATTAAAATATAACATGCAAATAAGCATAGTTTTACATGGATGATAAAACTCAATTGGATGGGAGAATGACTAACTACAACTTCAAAGAAATGAGTTACCCAGCCTAGGAAAGAATTCTCGAACCAAATCTTCAAATACAAGTTGGTCCACCTGAGGAAACAGCTAAGAATGAGTTGCCTTTCAAAATTATAATAATCACACCATCTCCTGTAATAATATCATTACAGCAAGCAGGAAACAGACCACAATATATACAAGTTTCAGCTCATACAATATATATTTTCTTCAAATAAAAATATTTAAGTACAGAAAGAGGACAAATGAAACAAATATTCAAATTAGCAACCTGAGCTTCCATCATCTTCTCTGAATAGTATCCATCAAAGTATTCATCAATGATGCCCGTTAAAGTCCTTCACATTGTGGAGAGATTATTAGTGATCAGTCTGAATGGTAAGTCTGAACATGAAGATTTTCTATATTTCACTTTTTTCAGAACCATGATGTGGTTCTTTATGATTGAATATTTTGCTGAACTTATGTCAAAAAATTAAGAAAAGACAATTTGTTCTCTTACCAAAATGCATTTTCCTCTGGCATCAATAGCAAAAGCAACCCAGCAAAAAAATTCATTGCCTGCATATACACATAAAAGTGGAATTATGCTCCTTAGGAATTTAGAAGGATTGCATAATAACTCACTGAAATTATCAATCTAAGTCAATAGTACAAGTAAAAACTCATATATCATAATACAAATAACAAGAAGAAGAAAGTTTAAGAAGAAGGAAGTTTATCTTGCTGGTTTAAGAAGAAGGAAGACTGAATTTGCTGGTTTAAGAAGAAGGAAGTGTATCTTGTGGTTATGCCCTAGCATGGATGAGTCTAGCTAGGAAATCCACACTTGTCTTGCTATCAATACTAAACTAGGGTTTTATCAATCTTGCAGCATCTAGGGTTTTACCCTACCTTCTCTCCTCCTCACGGCTCACTCAACAGCATTCACGGGCAGGCTGCAAAACCTCACGATAGCCTTTTCCAACAACTCGGGCAGCCCTCTATAGGGCTCAGCCCCTCTGCCAACAACTCGGGCAGGCCCTAACAGGGCTTGGGCTGCCCTTTGATGCCCACGGCCATCTACTGGAAGCCTTAGCAGGGCCCGAGGCAGCCTGCTAAGGGTTTCCAAGCACCCAACAGTCCCCAAACGGCCCACGGGCAAACTGTTGGTGCCTCTGGGCTTGCCCGACAACCCTAACAGGCCTCGGGCCAACCCTCCGAGCAACAGCAGATAAGCCGGAGAGGGATAGAGCAGCAACAGTTCAGCCCGGAAGAACTCCGGCAATGTTGCAGTAGACCCGAGCAGGCTCAAGTAGACCCAGCGGGAGATTCGGGCAGGGCAAGAGGCACGGGCAAAAGTCCGAGCAGGAGGAGAGGTTCAGGTAGAGGCTCGAACAGAGGCACAGGCAGCAGATCAGGCCATGGGCAAACAGATATTCAAGCAGCAGAAAACAAAGTCGGGTAGGGCTCGGGCAGCTCGGGCAGAGCTGTAACAGATCTGGGCAAAGAAGAAGAAATCTGGGCAGCCTAGCAGAAAAGAGAGTCTTGAAGAAAAGGCTCCGAACATTGAAGATGAACAAGGATGAGGGTGTTGGTCCCTTCTTCACAAAGATTGCACAGGTAAGAGATCAACTTATTGCTATTGGTATTGTTGTTGATGGCGATGACCTTGTGCATACTGTGATCGATGGTCTCCCAAGCTCTTGGGAAACTTTCTTGGCATCTGTTAGTGGACGTGAGAATCAGCCAAACTTCGAAAGAATTTGGCATGATTGCTTGGAAGAAGAGGGAAGGACCTCAGGCAAAGCAACTAAGTAAGGAAACCTTGCACTTGCAGCAAAGACAAGGAAGTTCGAGAAGCCCTCCTCTTAGCAAAAGAAGGGAAACAAACCTCAAGGTAAGTTCTATGATGTGTCAAAAGTGGAATGTTATAATTGCCACAAGTTTGGACACTTTGCCAGAGATTGCAGGCAGACCAAGAAGAAATTCAAAAGAAGATTTCAAGCGTCTGTTGCAGAAGAAGAAGAAGAAGAACACCAAGGCAAACAAAGAAGACAAACCTAGAAGAAAGTACTAGCTGATCTCCGCTCTCTCTAGATCCATCACAGACAATGCTACCTCTTGGTTGGTGGATAGTGGTGCCTCTAGGCATATGATGGGTAACCGTGGAGCTCTCATCAATTATAGAAAGAAGAAGTTCACTACTCAGGTGGAACTTGGAGATGACTCCACGTACAAGATTGAAGGAGTTGGCTCAACTTCACTTCAACTTGATTCAGGTACGGTTTTACATATTGATGATGTCTTATATGTTCCTGGTTTGAAGAAGAATCTTCTATCTGTTATTGGCTTAGAGGACAAGGGCTACAGAGTCCTTTTCATGGAGAAGAAGGTCCTTCTATGGGCAAAGGATGAAAAGCTAAGCTCAGCTGTACATATTGGGGTTTGAGAGGGAGGCCTTTACAAGGCTTCCGAAGATTCCACTAATGCATTGGGACATCATTCAGTTGATCCATGTGAGTTGTGGCATAGAAGGCTTGGACGCCTTCACTACACAACTCTTCCAGGCTTGCAGAAGATGGTCACAGGTATGCCAAAGGTATCTCCAAAACATGATGGAATTTGCAAAGGATGTGCTCTAGGTAAGAACAATAAGAAATCATTTTCCAGAAGCAAGAATAGATCTAAAAGCATTTTAGATTTGATTCACTCTGACATTTGTGGGCCTATGTCTTCACCCTCTTTGAGTGGGTGTTTATATTATGTCTTGTTCATAGATGATCGTTCTCAAAAGTCAGGGATTTACTTCCTCAAGGCCAAAAGTGAAACTTTTGACAGGCTCAAAGAGTTCAAAGCTCTAATTGAAAATCAAACAAGAATAACAAGAGAGCTTCCAAAGGAAAATGAAGTACCCCCCCTTGAGTTTCCAGATTCAGAAGTTCAGAGGGAGGAAGAGGAATTTGAGGATCAAATTCCAGATGCACCTGAGGACACTGAAAGTCCAGCAGAAGAACTGCTTGAAGTTCCTCCTTCCAAAAGGAGACCTGCTTGGTACCGAGAAATGGTACAAGAAGCCGAGAAGCATAAAGCTCCTCCTGGGACTTTTCAAGAAAGCATAAGACCACAAAAGCACTCTGGTCTTATGAGCCAGCTCATCGGTGAAGAACCTTCCTCATACAAAGAAGCAGCAAGTCAACAAGTATGGGTTGATGCCATGATTGAAGAGTACATTTCAATCATGAAGAATGATGTGTGGGAAGTTGTTCCCAAACCAACAGGAAAGTCAATGGTGACATCAAGATGGCTTTACAAAATCAAGCATGTTGTTGATGGCAGTATGGAGAAGTATAAAGCCAATTTCGTAGCTCGTGGCTTCACTCATAAATTAGGCATTGACTATGATGAGACACTTGCTCCTGTTTCCAGGTATACTACCATCAAAACCATCATTCCTCTTGCTGCAGAATTCGGATGGAAGTTACATCAGATGGATGTAAAGACGGCCTTCCTCAATGGCCAGATTAATGAGGAAGTCTATATTGAACAACCTAAGGATTTGTGAATCATGGGAATAAGACCCATGTGTGTAAACTGAAGAAAGCCTTGTATGGACTGAAACAGGATCTAAGAGTCTAGTATGCGAGGATGGATGGATTTCTCCACAGCTTGGGGTTTTCCAAAAGTACAGCTGACTCTAACTTGTACTTTAAGGTTGTTCATAATCATGTCTTGATCCTTGTTCTATATGTAGATGACTTGTTTCTTACAGGTGATGAACAGTTGATAGAACAGTGTAAGAGGGATCTTACCTCTAAATTTGAGATGAAGGATATCGGTTTGATGCATTATTTCCTTGGCTTAGAGGTCTGGCAAAAGCCAAGCGAGATTTTCCTGACACAAGGAAAGTATGCAGTGGACATCTTGCAGAGATTTGGGATGCAAGACTGCAAGTCCATGAGCGTACCCATGACTACCAACTTGACAAAGTTGCGTGACTCAGCCACTAGTTCACAAAGTGTGGACTCTACTCTATACAGACAGCTTATTGGATCCTTGATGTATCTTGTGCATACGAGACCAGACATCTGTTATACAATGAATGCTCTGAGACAGTTCATGTCCGATCCAAAGCACATACACTGGGTAGCTGCTAAACACGTACTCAGATATGTGCGACGTACTATCACTTATGGGTTCAGGAATACTTCCAGCAGTGGAGTATTATTGTAAGGATATGCATATTCAGATTGGGTTGGCAGTGTAGTAGACCAAAAAAGCACCTCCGGTTACTGCTTCAGTATGGGATCTGCAATGATCTCTTAGTCTAGCATGAAGCAGGGTTCCATTGCTCGGAGTACAGCTGAGGCAGAATATATTGCTGCAAGTGATGCCTGCAAGGAAGCAATTTGGCTCAGAAAACTTCTATATGATCTGTTTGATGGAAAGCTTGACTCAACGATCATCCATTGCGATAATCAGAGTTGCATTAAGCTTTTGGAGAACCAAGTGTTTCATGATAGATCGAAACACATTGAAATGAAGTATCATTTCATCAAAGACCTAGCACAAAGAGGTGCTCTGAAGTTGCAGTACATTTGTACGGATGAACATATCGTAGATATCTTGACCAAGCCTCTGACAGCATCAAAGTTCGTGTACTTTCGTGATAAGCTTAGCATGGCAGAGAATGCCTCTCTCCCTGAGAGGGAGTGTTGATTTTTTTGAGCATCATCAAGAGCCATTCTCTTAGGAGAATGGAGACACCTGGTCCGGGACTCAACCTAGAGTTGAGTGACCATTCTGTTGAATGGGGATATATGGTCCGAGACCAAGATATGGAACCAGTCCAGCATTAGGGGACTCAACCTTGAGTTGAGTGACCATTCTGTTGAATGGTGACATCTAGTCCGAGACCAAGATGTGGAACCAGTTTAGCACTAGGGGACTCGGCCTAGAGTTGAGTGGCCATTTTTTGAATGAAGGCACCTGGTCGATTACCAGGAATTTAACCTAGACCGGGACTAGGGGCTCAGCCCGGGATTGAGGGCTATTCTCTGGGAGAATGGAGGCACTTGGTCTGTTACCAAGTATTTGACCTTATGTCAAATTATGCAGCCTATGGCTGAGACACTTGGTATGTTACCAGGATAACACTATAAGCCCTAGACCAGTTCTAGGCATGTGTGACACTCTGACCCTCGATCAGTGGGTTTTGTGATCTTCTTCTAGGCTTAGCTACCCTTGGTTAAGACACCTTAGTATCCGATCTTGGCGTCACACAGAGTGTGACATAAAAGCATTAGTAATTCTCTCTGTTTATGATGATGTACTTTGAGTGGGGATGAAGGACCACCTTGACCACTTGTGTTTTGACCACAAGGCACTTGAAGAAGGCTAAAGCAAAAGTCTAAAATACATAAGGACCCTTAGTACCACTAAGGTGTCAAAGTGAAAGTGCAAAAAGGCCTTTAGTACCACTAAAGGCAAATGTCAAAGTGTTAAAAGAATAAAATAATATTATTTTGTTCTTTTGAGATTTGGTCCACTTACAGGTGACTCAAAGGCTATAAAAAAATATCAATCCATTTCAGTATTACACACACTTGCTCTCACAGGTACAGCTGCTTCAAGGAAGAAGAATTTGCTAGTTTTAGAAGAAGAAAGTTTATCTTGTGGTTATGCCCTAACATGGATGAGTCTAGTTAGGGCATCCACACTTGTCTTGCTATCAACCCTAAACTAGGGTTTTATCAGTCTTGCAGCATCTAGGGTTTTACCCTGCCTTTTCTCCTCCTCATGGCTCACTCAACAAGATTCACGGGCAACTGCAACTCTTCCCGGGCAGGCTGCAAAACCTCACGCTAGCCTTTTCCAACAACTCGGGCAGCCCTCTTGTTAGATTAGCTGCAACAAGGAAGGTCTTCCTGCATGCAAGTGTCCTTGCATGCAGAAGACTCTAAAACAGGAAACCAGTTGTATTTAATTATTTTTCCTAAGTTTACTTTGGAAAATAATTAAAATGATTATTAACTTTAAGTGAAAGTGAAATTAGGTTTTACGCTTTACCTAAAGTTATATAAGAGAGGTCAATTGGTTGAGAGGATACACACACTTGTATTCCGACAGAGACAGGATACAGACAGGAGGAGAAAAGTCAGACAGAGGATTTAGCTGGGAAGACGGAGAATCGACAAGCAGGTTCACCAAGCAAACAGAAGCCACACAAGTCGACAAGCAGAGCTGCAGGAGGAAGGTCATACCATTCCGTACGAATTCCATACAACTGCCAGCGTGACCGTACAGATTCTGTATCGCAACCATACGGTTGTACGAATCCGCACGTGTGAGATCGTACAGCTAGGTCGTACACTCTCTCAGGGGGGTGTAGAGGTCTAGTTGGGGGTTCGTCCAGTGTTTTTGCCGAGTAGCTGCATTCACCAGGTTTGGGTGAATTTGCAGTGATTATAACATTCCATATTTTCTCATAATAAAATCTATATCTAACTGCTACACCGGTTTTCCCATCTTGGGTTTTTTCGGGGCTTTCCATACCCAAAATAACTGTGTCATTTTTATGTTGTATTGTGAGATATTTCTCAGTTTTATATTCCGCTGCATACTGTAAAAGATATTCATGTGTGGTTATCAATAAATATTTTGAATGCACTGTTTAGCCCTAGTTGAGTATTAAAGGGAAATTTACACCTCTATATGGCTCAGGCCCTCTACCAACAACTCAGGCAGCCCTTTATAGGGCTCAGCCTCTCTGCCAACAACTCGTTCAAGCCCTAGCAGGGCTTGGGCTGCCCTTTGATGCCCATGGCCACCTACAGGAAACCCTAGCAGGGCCCAGAGAAACCTGCTAAGGGTTTTCGAGCACCCAACAGGCCCCAAACAGGAGGGCTAGAGCAGCAACAGTTCAACCCAGAAGAACTCGGGCAGTGTTGTAGCAGACCCGAGCAGGCTCGGGCAGACCCAGCAGGAGATCTGGGCAAGGCAAGAGGCACGGGCAGAGGTCCGAGTAGGAGCAGATGTTCAAGCAAAGGCTCGAACGGAGGCACTGGCAACAGATCTGCCCTCCGGGAAGCAGATCAGGCCACGGGCAGGGCAAACAGATATTCAGGTAGCAGAAAACAAAGCCGAGCAAGGCTCAAGCAGCTCGGGCAGAGTTGTAACCGATCTGGGCAAAGAAGAAGAAATTTGGGCAGCCTAGCAGAAAAATCCGAGAAGGTTGTGGAAAAGAAAATCCGGGCAGATCTGAATTTTTGGGCAACTGGAAGGAACTAGGGCTTGAAGCCCTAGTTTGGATTTTTTATGTGTAAAAGATTTTTTTGTGGATTTGTTGAACAAACCCATTAGGGTTTGGGAATTCATTGAAGAACTCAGTCATCTCATTTACGAGATGAATTACTAATGCTTTTTGGGTTTTTATCCTTTAAAGGTTTTCCCCAGTGAAAAACTCTTGTGTTCAGTGTATTGTTGTGTTGATGTGTTTTACTGCACTTATCATTTGTTTTATGTTAGTCTGCAAATTTTAAAAGTATTCATAATTTCATGCTAATGCTAAAATTCAACATCTTGGAATACCACGCTCTCGGTGCTTGCTTGAGTCCATACAAGGCCTTTTTCAGCCTGCACACATGTAACTGCTTCCCACTGATCTCAAAGCCCTAAGGTTGCTCTATGTACACTTCTTCCTCAATTATCCCATTGTGGAAAGTTGTCTTCACTTCCATCTAATGTATCCTCTTATCCCATAATGAAAACTAAAGACATCATTGCTCTAATGGAAGTCTATGCCTGAAACTAGGTAGAAATTACATCTTTTCTCCTATAAAGAACAGATGCATATACTTCTTTCCCTGTATGTCATCATTATATTATATGGAATATAGTGCTATTTTCCCCTGTAAAATAGGGATTGCCACTCATTAAACTCTGATAATTAGTTGCCACATCTTTATCTCATGATAAATGATGAATACCCTTCTTATGTTACAATAATACTAGAAGTGCATATTACCTAAAATTAAAACTACCTTTTATGTAGCTAAGAAGAAGCTTATAATAACTGATTATGTAGCTAGAGCACCAAGGATGCTTCCTGAAGGAAAACACAGATGAGCAACTTATCAATCAAGTTAATTAACCCTATCTAGTGACTTCTTGAGAATTATATCAGTTCAAAGGGTATCTTTGTCTAAATTTACACATCAGAGGTTGGGAAAATGAGCTCTCAATTCACTAGTTGACAATCTTAAGTGGAACTGGTTGCCTGCTTGCAGTGTGGCAACCTCTGCCAGGAGTAGCACACAGCCAGACCTGTGCAAGACAGAAGGTTTTTTACTGGTTTAAATTGGCATTCATTATGATAAAGTTATTTAATTCCGGAATTGACATCACTTTCCTTCCTATTTTCCACTATCTGGAAGCATTTTATAGCAAAATTAGCACAAGGACCTCTCACCATCAAATCAATCAAAAGCCCCCAATACAAGTACCTGGCAATATCCGACTGATGGATTATGGCGTGCATATGCTGTCAACAGTCGTCTCAAAGCATTTCGACCATCTTCATCCAGTGCCGGATGACCTGGAAATGTTCGAGGCAAATCCTGAGGCAAAGCAGAAACATTAACCATGCAGCTAATGCAATCTCCCATGAAACTAAAATTTAAAGAAAAAGGAATTCTTGCTTTAAGGATTGGTTGGCATATTTATATTCAAGGAACCTTCTCAATCTGGCTTTTCCATTTCTCAGCAACCCCTGTTTCAACAATAGCATTGGTGATGCTACTGCTTAGAAGACCACCATCTTTTGTTCTACCAGACGCCTCTTCTCCTCCCAGCATAAGTAACTCATTATAATAGTTCTCTATCCTTCGTGTCCCCGTTCCAACAAAAGCTTGCCAAAGCTGCACTCAAAAGCTCAGTTAACCTTGTCAAGAACAGAGCCATTAAATTGCATTCAGTGTTCACTGCTTGCAAAATGAAATTCATTCATGAAAAATATGAAACAAAAAATAAATTACCTCTTTTCTAAGAGCCATGGGTACACCTCCACGCACAAGACTCTCCAGTTCTTTCCAAGCCCATGACCCTGCATATGATCCACGAGGACTGGTTGAATTTGCAGCAGAATCACTCACTATGCTATCACTTGAGGATGCATCCTGGATTGAATCTGATCGCTCCACATCATAGAACTCTTCCTCTGAATCCTCTTCAGAGACAGGACTGCCACCTTTTAACAGCCTGAGATCCTCCACAGAACTTTTGCTTCCACTATTAGCATCCTTGTTAACGACTGAAGCAAATCTCCTCTTCCTGATGCGGAAACTCAGATTCTGTTCTATGGCATCCAGAGATGGTCTTATCTGTGACCATGTTTTAGTTTTATTGTTTCCCTTGTCCTGTTTCACATCGTCTACTTCAGGAAGATTATCGGTAGAACTCTCCACACCACCAGTAAAATCTTCCATTTTAGTAGCAGCATTAGGATCTGCATTGTGAAGAGATTGAACAGATGATTGCAACTGTTCACTTGATTGTGAATCCGAGGTAGATGGTTGGCCAGAACTGAAATAAGTTTCTAGAAAGTGCTGCCATCTTTCCGATCTTTCCTCTTCCTCTTCCTACACAAAAGTAGAAATAGTATACAAATAAATACGTTAATAATTTCACTGTCAAGCAAAAAATGAAAATAGAAAGGAGGCCGAAACAAAAGTTTCATGGAGTACGACAGTACCTTGTAAATTGTTGCATACTCGCGATACCGCTGCAAATGTTGAGGACGCACGGCAAATCCATATATATCCCTGTTGAAGCTCATGACATCAGACTCTGAAGTTCAAGAATAAAATTTTTCTTGTCCTACCAGTAATTTGTTTATACGCAATGAATTCAAGAAAATCTAGTTTCAAATATACTGAATCCATCTATTTGTTGTTAAAAATATCAAGCCTAGAATGCAATCTGTTGGAAATTCTGTCTGCATTATACAGTGTAATGCAATAAGGAATCATTTCTGAGATATGCTTTCCAATAAGTACATTTTCTATCGATCTTGTTGTATCCATAACAATGATTGTCTAATGATGTGTAGGTTTGAGCTTCTGGGAGATGTTATGTCATCTATAGACTTGAGCTAGGTTGGTTAGATCACCACCAGTTATATCCTGCCTTTTAACTTTTTATGAACACTAGAGAAGACAATTGGGCTAACAAATATGATAGAGAATTGTGATAAATTGTATATTCTTTTATTTACAGCTCACGTTTGGTTAGATCACCATCAGTTAAATCCTTCCTATTAACTTCTTATGAACGCTAGAGAAGACGATTGGGCTAACAAATTTGAAAGAGAACTATCATAAACTATATATTCTCTTATTTAAAATCCATGGGGTCCTTCAATTCCTAATTGAGAAGACAATTAAGACAAAGGATTTGATACACCAACATTGTACATTATGAAACCTCTAATTTACAGATTGGATTAGCCAACTATGTCGTTGTCAGGCGAAGGCTACTTCATTGCATCACACTGTAACCATAGCTTCAAAAAAAGAAATCAATGTCTTGCATTATTCAGCCTTTTTCTCCTTGTTCATGGATCAGCATGTCAAGACATTTAAATTTTATTCTTTCTATATTTTAGTCAATCAACAATCATTAACTAGTATCTTCCCAATCATTGCTGCAATTATTCTTGTTCAAACTCCTTCCAATCATTCTCCTAATTGCTCAGCACACAACAAATGCTTCTATAAACTACAGAATGCAGTCCTGAACCCTCAGCATGAAACCAATGTTTAGTGCCCAATCTCCAAAGCAAACAGGAAAAAGGAATGTGCTTCTTGTAATAACTGTGTGTACTTCCTAGTTCCATTGACCTACTCTTTCAATCATTCATGGACAATATTAAAATTATTTTATCTTATCTTATCTAAGAACTTTTCGGTCTCGACCTCCTTAAATAAAGAGAAAATAGAAGAAAGGTTTCCTATGAGATGAAGACGCCTTTCCATGTTAATTACTATAATAAGGGCATGTTATAACCTTGAACATGAAGAAACAGATGCTGAATATAAGACGAAGACAACATAGATAGTGTATACTTAAATTTTAAAACTATGAATGATCATGTGTCCTCAATTTATCTTATTTCAAATTTCTTTTGCAGTTGGCATTACATTTCGATAAACATGGCTTTAATTATAGATGTTTTAAATATAAGTTTATTAGATAATCATATTATACAAGTGCTAGTGGCCAAGTGGGTCTAGCCCAAGTGGTTGCAAGGAAAATTGTTAACCTCCTCACTCAGGTTCAAATATCACATTGTGACATGATGCTCTTTGTGAGCAATTTGTTGAATAATAACATAGATCCTTGTTAAACCCAGATCTACCAAGCACCGAGAGAGATCAAATCTATAGAAGTATAATTATTTTACCATTTAACTCCATCTTATTTATTAGTTTCAGTAAAAATAATTACACCTCAATGAATTTGATCTATTGGGTGCTTAGCTGGAATATTTTTAAATGCATAATGTTAGGAACATGACAGCTTCTCCCACATACTGGGCTGTAGAGCACCTCACTTCTCTCGATGCAATCATGATATCATGATATTGCTCACAAAGCCTTGAGCTTCTGCATAATCTGGTTTACCCTAGGTACCATCCTCAGAATGAAAGGAAGCGCCCGATGGGTTTCTCCAAGATATATATTTTGAGTAAAAAAAGTTATATAAATACTAGTAATTCTTTTTAAACTTTGTACCATTCATATTTATAAATTTTCATTATAATTATCACATTTGCTCTGTCAACCATACTCTTCCTGTGTTTTAGGTCAGCTGCACTAGCCATGCCAAATGTCTTTGGTGAACATAGATTTTACTTTGTTTTGAGCCACATATTTCAAAAACTGTTTATGGAATCACAATGCATGGACGCACTTCAAGGCATGCAGAGGTAGAAAAATGGGGTTTTACCATTCAACCCTTCATCTTACAAAAGACTATTAGATCCTTTTGGGGAGGGTGATTCACTGATTTGGAGAGGTCCCCAAGTCACCAGGACCGCTTTAAGTGTGAACATGGATGCCTAACAAACATGGAATTGCAACTGAGCCGTGAAATTTGCCAGCTCAAAATCAAAAAGTGTTCTCTTGCAAGATTTTTGCAAAAGTTCAATAATTTTAACGATAAGACACTTACAGCTGGTTATGTTTGAATGAACTTGCAATAACCTGTAGCCTCGTTAATGCATTCTTTAACCTCATATATTATGTTAAAGGAAAACAATTAAAATATCCAATTTCATTTATTTTCTATTGTCGAAGAATTCAGCAGCATCAAGGGTGGATTCTCACAGGTTGTCATGCCTAATAATCTCAAGTTACAGTGCATTCAAAGCTTAATAATCGCATAGCTTGTATGTGTTCCCACCTCTTAACAATTTTGACTATTCCTTGGCTGGAATACTACAGTTGATCATGTGAACTATTAAAAGTGATAGTGTGCCTACATTCCCAGGGCTGGCAACATTTGCCTGCTTCTTGACTACTATATAAGGACGCCTCATGTCAAAAGAAGTGATAGGAGACATGGATCGACTAGGTTCAATCAGACACATCTGAAACCTTATGCTGAATTCTGTATCAATATGTCAAGAATAAAATTTTCAAGTTACAAGGTTACTATTTAGCTTGAACAATAAAATCAGACGCTTGCAAACCCTTTATTCCAAACAAAGATTCATTCAAATCCTTAATTTCCGGCTTCTGAGACGAAATATGCAGATCAAACACAAAAGTTTGCAAAACTTTCCATTTGCTCGGAAGATTTAAGCGCATACAGAACAAAATGCGAGAATTTAAGATAGGTAGTCCTTCAAGATATGTAAACTGTCAATTTAGTGCTTGCAGAACGAAATGCGATAATTTAAGCTAAGATGAACATAAAGATCTGTAAGTTTTCGATTCGCTCGGTAAATTTCAGCGGTTACAGAGCGAAAGAGAGATTTGAAGTTAAGATAAAAAGTCATGCCGCTAAAAATCTGTAATCATTCGATTTCCACGCAAAATTAAAGCGCCTACAATACAAAATGCGAGAATTTAAGTTAAGAAGCCATTAAAGATGCGTAAAGTCTCGATTTTCTTGGAAAATTTAACCTTCGATTTTCTCGGAGAATTTAAGCTTCGATTTTCTCGGAGAGTTTAAGCGCTTATAGAACAAAATGCGTGAATTTAAGTTAAGAAGCCATTCAAGATCCGTAAACTTTCGGTTTTCACGGAGCGCTTACAGAACAAAATAGAATAATTCAAGTTTAAAAGCTATTAAAGATCCCTACGCTTTAGATTTTATCGGAAAATGTTAAGTGCTTACGGAACAAAATACGAAAAATTCAAGTTAAAAATACAACGAAACAGACATTAAGGATCCGTAAACATACCGGCTGAGTTCCAAACTGGCTAGTTGCAGAGCCTCCGGCCCTTTGCCCCTCATCTCGACTGTGTATTGTTCGGTCTACCGTTACATGATCATCCAACAGCCCTCGAGCGACGGATGAGCCGCAGAAAGACTTTATTTTCGCTAAATATCAATCCCAGAGCACCGATCAGAGGAGCTTGACTAAGAAAATATTAAAGCAGCAGCGTGGATCGACCCTGCGACCTCGAGCTTTCAGCTCGTTGTCCGGATCGTTGCTGTCTGGTATTTCATTGCGCCATCATCGCTTTCGTATCCGTCAAAATCGCCATCGGAAACGAAAGAAACGGTCATCGATCGATTCATTGCTCAATCGCTTTTTAATTAATTTTCGCATTTTTAATATCCGAATTGGGAAGTACTGTCGTCAATAGAATCACATGACCGCCGCACATGTTACTTATATTTCTCCTATTCATTTCCTTCATTTTTTATATACAAATTATTTTACTCTCGATAATTACACTGGGATTTCATTCCTTTTTATTGATAATAATTCTTCCTCTCAATTTATAATTTTATTATATGGTATCTAACTCCAATTGATGAGTATGTGGGCGCATTCATAGTTATCGTGATTCGGATCTTGGTTTCTATCAGTATATTTAGGAGGAGCATGAAAAGACACAAGGACGGAAGGAAGGTAAAGATGCTAAAAACTTTAGGATTGGTGGGATCCTACGGTATCATAGTTGTCTCCGGGAGGTGAAAGGGTCGATAAAGAGTAGTTAATTTTATTTTGTCGGTAGATATGACGTGGCATGGTCCATGTAAGGATCGTAATGATTTCGGTGCTGATTATTTATGTTATCCTATATTTTGTAACGGGGATATTAAAAGATATTGTATTTATTTTGTATTTTTTTAAATTATAATTAATATATAGGAGAAATAGGGTGACTATTTTACAAGTATAATAGTTATGATGTAGGTACAATTTTAATAAGGATTTTAATGATTTAAGTCATGGTATGAATGCAAAGAATTATGCCATCAGCTAGATTTTAAAGTTGAGTTATATTATAATGTAAAAAATGATGATTTTAGTCATGGTATGAATGCAAAGAATTATGTCATCAGTTAGATTTTAAAGTTGAGTTATATTATAATGTAAAAAATGAGGGAAGGTCAGTGAATAAATATAATTATTGTGTTAAATTAATTATTATGTTATTATATTGCTGGACATTTTTTTTAAAATAAATATTTAATTCATTATTTAGTTAGTGAAGTGATTTGTGATTTTTTTTTTTTAAATGAGGGAAGGTCAGTGAATAAATATAATTATTGTGTTAAATTAATTATTATGTTATTATATTGCTGGACATTTTTTTTAAAATAAATATTTAATTCATTATTTAGTTAGTGAAGTGATTTGTGATTTTTTTTTTAATATTCAGTAGAGTTTACGATTTATAGATTTAGATTTTTATGTTTTTTTTGTTTTTGTGTTTATGTTTTTATACCAAAATATTGTTTAATGAACATTGTTTTGTAAGAAGAAGACATTAGAAAATTCTAAAAGTGTTTTTTAATATAAAGCGATGTTTTAAGATGTAAAAATCTTAAAGATCTAAAACCCTAATCTTAAGAAATGATGTGGCAAAAGGAATGTAGGCTTCAAGGAGGTTAGTTGATAAGTTATTAAAGATACAATTTTTGCATACAAATTTTATTTAGGGTATTTTTTAGACTCTTCCAAAGCTTAACTCATGCCCTATGAGTTTGGTAGGTTAATTGCAAGCCCTATGTCCACTACCAAAAATATAAGGGAAATGCTCAAAAAATGAATTCGAAATTTGGGACCTAGAAAACATAAAACCACCAAGATGTGTGTTGTTTGTATGGCATCAGGAGTCATTCTCCGAACTTGTGGTTTGTATCAAGTCTTATCTATATCCTCTTGTATTAAGATAGGATGGTAGTACCGAAGTCTTATGGTTTGTATCAAGACTGTACATTTGTGGTTTATTTCAAGTCGGGACTTGTGGTTTGTATCAAGTCATTTTGATTCTCATAGACTAGACCCTATGAGATGGATCTCCTTAACTGGAGATGGTCTTGTGTTGTATCAAGACTAGAGACTTGTGTTGTATCAAGTCATCATTCTAATTAAAAATTTCCATTTAGGTAGACCTCCATTGGTTGAGGTGGTTATACTAAGTGATATATTGTTAATCATGGTCACTGAATGCTATAAGTCTCATTTAGGGATTAGATACCCCTAGAGTGAATTACGTTAGCTTATGACTATATGACCCGAGGTAATATATATGATCATATGTATGGAATAAATCCTTCCGAGTATGATATGATAAGATGGATAAATAAATACACATATGGACCATTCAATAATTATTTAAGGATAATGAGAAAAAGCATAGAGAGAGAATGAATTCGAATTGCCTATGTATGTCTTCATGTGAACTTGAATTGTAAAGGCTTCAGTTAAAACCTTAGTTGTAAATAAAGAATGTATCAGTTAAATAAAGAATCTCCCTTAGATCCATGAAAAGATAAAAATAGTAAATAATATAATTGAATTAATAAAGCATTGATGACACTTAAGTTAGCCTATTAAACTAAGTGGTCAACATTTAGTTAACTAAGAATATCCATGCAAAACATAATAATAGAAATTGAGTGTGGATGACACTAATTGTGAAGCACCAAATACATTCAGTTAACCTCCTAAATTTATGGGCATACATTTAATTAAAGATTAAAAGACTCAATTCAAGTCAATCAACATTCAGTTAAAAACTAATAATGAAAGGAAGGGTGCATACCTTTGTGCATGGAAAATAATCCAAAGCTCTGACTTGACACTAGTGTTGTAAGGGCACTAATGTTTGCATGGAGACTCGCCAGTGTATTAGAATCATGCAGTGTTTCGCTAGGGTTTTCATGGAGAGTGTTTAACTTGTTCGTAATATGTTAAGCATATGGCAAGTTAAAAATAGTTGATAATCAAGACGTATTGAGTCTCTCTTCTCTACTGTTGAGGTGATATCTCTTATCGGGCAATCTGCTTATGTGTTGTAAACCATTCTCTACAAATCTATCTATCATACTCAAAGAATTGTTGGGTTTTCCATCATCTGTATTTGGAGGGTTTTCCCAAGGTATATCTTGTCTCTTGAGGTTGGATTATTTATGTGGTTTATTTGTCTAATGAGATTCATATATGCAATGATTGATTAATAAAAAGCTTTAAAGTTCAAGCATCTCCATATTTGCTCAAAATATTAACAATGTGGAACCATTTTGAATCAATAGAACAACTAGGTGGTCACCAATATCCACCTTGATAAATCACCCCCCCTTATGAAGCAATGGTCCCCATTGGCTCAAGTTTCTCCATCAATTGGGAAACTTCTATTGAAACTAACTTGTAGTGAGCCATTTTCCTTGGTGAAGAAGTCATGTTGCTTTGACAACCCAATAGAGTTGGATGTTCTACCAGCGGGTGCTCTTCATCTTGGTGTCCATGATCCAGTTGATTGTTGCTCACTCAATGCCGTCAAGATTGAGTTATGTAGGGGCTAAGTGCTCAACCACCTTTGAGGTGTCCAAGTGAGGTGGTAAATATGGTCAAAGTAACTTATCATTAAATACATGATGCAAGCCAAGGAAAGGGGGAATAAACCAAAAGCATTCTCACCTACAGCTTTGGTGATGGTGTAAGTCCCATACCATAGCATGTGGATCTTCTAATGGGGCCTTATGAGCCTCTCTTTCTACAAATGCAACCATACCTTATATCCCACCTAAAACTTATGTGGAACATGATGTTGATCATGGTGTTGCTTGTACTTGGCATTGGCTTTCTACAAAATATCATGAACTTGTTTTTGGATGTTTGGATGCTTTCAACAAATTTGGTCGCTCAATCAACCTTTGTTTAAGCATGGGAGGATTCTTTATGTGTATATGTAATGAGCAATGCTACATCAATTAGGGTTGATGGTTGGAACCCCAAGCACACATGAAAAGGGTTGTAACCAATAGAGATATGAAGGGATCTATTGTAGCTATGTTGAACATGTCGAAGGATCTCATCCCATGTTTTGGATGTTTGTAGTTGTACATTCTTGAGATATGCATAGTCATCATGTTGACTACCTATGTTTGTCCATCAATTTGGGGGAGGAAGGCAGTTGATTTTGTCTGCTTGGTATCCTTCATCGACCACAAGTTGGGCCTAAGAGAAGTTAGGAGCCTATTCTGTCGACCCTAAATAATGGTTTATGGGAGCCCAAATTGAACCCAAACATGTTATAAGAAGAGCTTAGTACTGTTGTGATGCTCTTATTGCAAGGCATTAAATGGCCATATTAGAGAATCAATTAACAACCACAAATACACTATAGTTTCCATGCTTGATTGAAGGTGGAATAGACATGTCCATGGAGACAAACTCCTATGGTTTGTTTGGGGTAAGCAGAGATTGTACAACTGTGCTTCTTGATGGTAAGTTTGGTGATGGCATAAGCAATGCACGATCTAATATATATGTTGAGGTTGTGTTGAAGCTTTGGCAAGTATAAGTACTTTTGCAACACTACCACTATCTTCTTCGTGCCGAAAATCCCTATCACTTGACTCTAGGGTGCCTCTTAAACCAACTTCTCATATTCAATAGAATAAACACATAGGGTGGCCCATATTGTTATAGTTGATTTCACCACTCCAGGTGAATCACACTTTGTATGGCCTTCCCCTGTCCCGCTACAGACTCCTTAGACCCCTTGGACCATTTTTTGTCCTTTGATGTTTCCTTGATCATCCCTAAAAACATGTGAAAAATGATACACGCGACTTTTAAACCTATAATCGCATATATACGTGGGTTTGACCACTAAAACCGCGTACATTGGGATGTGTACAAAATCCAAATCCTTTTGGAGTTTTCCTTGACATGGATCCGACTCACTTGATTCCTGGCCTTCCGTATGCCTTGAGATCGCTCGGATTCGACCTTTCATTACCCCTTTGAAAAGCTATATAAGGAACTCTATGGTAGATTGAAGGCATAGGAGAGAATTGAGAGCAAAGAAACTATAGTCCATTGTTGTCGGAACTTATGCTTGAGTCTGCATCCCTTTGTCCCTTGGAGCACTTTTGTGTTCTTCCCAAGCTTGCCTTTTGCTTGTGAGCTTACTATTGAGAGATGGAGGATTGAAGTGGTGGAGGCCCAAGTGGGGGATTCAGTTTCTCCAGTTCGCAGACGTGCCGTCAGAGGTTGTATCTATTGTAATCTCTTATTTATATTAATAGAAATATCTTTTCCTGTCCAATAATGTGTGTTTGAATGAATATTTTATCCACGGGATTATGTCAAATGCTTATACATTATTGATTATATATGCTAGAACAGATCTAACACCATGATATATAGAATGCTTGTATTGTTTACTTGTTGTTGAGGAAGTAATTTGTCAATTCAAGCTGAAGTTGGAAAGCTCGACGGGGATGTACTTCAACCGTCCAGAATAAGGTACGAGGTCTGATCCTTTAGTGTTAGACATTTAATTTCTATTGCATATTGGAAAGGATTGATTTATGGAGTCAAGCTGTTTGTTGTGGTACCCCAAGCCATAGGAATTTCTCTCCGTAACAGTAATGGCGACTCCGCTGGGGAGTTCCTAGTAGTTGTCCTTTGGGGGTTGTTCTATCGGCATTCAATGAATTTGAATTGCTCTTTCTCTCTTGTTTCTGTGTCGGGTCTGGGGGCATGTTTGCCTGGTAGTGTCTGATTGGTGTGAAGTTTGTCTCAACTTGTCTATTTGCCTTGATTTTATGCACCTTTCTTCCTGTACACGAGCTTTTAACTCACAGTCGCGTATACACGCGGGTTTCTCTGCGATTTCCGCGTATACACGTGGGTTTACTGCGAACAGTCGCATATGCCCTTAGTTTTTCCTTTTTTATGGAAGTTAAATGGTTGTTAGGTGAAGTTTGATGATTGCCGAGTCTCCTTTGGCACTGCCTGAGTCTATTTATACCTCTGTTTCTGACCAGAGACGTTTTTTTAGGCTAAATTCTTTTTTAAGAAGGTTCTTGTCATGGCATTTTTGATTTTTTGTTTGGGATTAGTGCATTAGATTTCTTTTACCTTAATGCTTTGCTTGAGTGTTGTTTGAGTGTGCTTGCAAAGTCTAGGGGTTGTAGAATCATTCTTTTGCTTTTTGTATCTCATTTTATTTCAAAAAATCCAAAAACATTTGCTTCTCATCATGCATTGCATTTTGCATTTTCCATTGTACTTGCACTAGATTTGGTTTGGAGTATCAGTTAGGATTTCATATAGGAAAGCTTGCATTCATCATTTGAAGAAAAATTGTGCATTTCACGTAGTAGCATACCCTGTTTTCATGGACACAATGCATTTGCATTGATTGTCAGGTGTGTATTTTACTTCATGTTGTGTCATAACACCATTAGTTGCACGTCCATATCCCTCTTTTGAGTAATAAAGCCAATTAAAATCAACGCTTAATTAAAATGAACTACACTCTTTTCTT